>OY992892.1:22219533-22264564 GCA_963921405.1 Cepaea hortensis | reverse complement strand
AAATATTTTCACTGTACAGGGAAAAAACATCTGGAGACATTACACATCACTGTTTCACACCTCTTTTAATATGCTGATATTGATCTACATTGTTATAAATTATGATGGCAGCTTGTTGTTTCCAATATATGTTTTTTTTACAAGTCTAAGGTCTTTTCCATCAATTTGTAGATCTTCATGCATCCTTATCATGTCGACATGTCTCACTTTATCGAAAGCCTTTGTGTAGTCAATAAAGCAAAGATATAGATCTTTGTTTACTTCTATAGAATGTTCAATTACTGTTCTCAGTATATACACAGCATTTACTGTGCCCTTGCCTTCTACAAACCCACATTGTTCTTCTCACAGAAGTTCTGTTCACAGAACGCCAATACTAGTTGAGAATACGTACATAAAACTACAAGGCTGATAATTTATAGGAATTTCATCCAGTTTTCTGTCGTTCTTTCTTGTTGGTATTTCTTTAGTCCTTACTTGTAGATCTTTGTTGTAGATCTTTGTTGTAGATTATTGGTGCATGTGTTTCTTAAGTCCTTTTTGCAGATCTTTCTTGTGTTTCTTTGTTCCTCTTATTTGTTGTGGATCTTTGTTATATAATTTTTTGTTGTAGGTGTGTAAGTTCATTGTTGTAGACCTGTGTTGCAGGTATTTCTTCAAGTACGTTTTTGTAGGATTTTTGCTTTGACCATTCCAACGTCGAAATGATGACATAATAAACAAATTTGCCCCCCCCCCACACACACACACAAGCACACACACACACACACACACACACACACACACAATACACACACATATATTCTCTCTCTCACACACACACATACACATTTTGTTCTGTGTGGTTGGGGGAATGACAAGAGAAGCGTATGAACAGCGTAGCTTAAAGGCATCATCAAATATGCATGAACTTATTCTGCTTCATATAACTAAACTGTCCACACGCCATAAGCTTTTCTTACACCTGTGCCAAACGTGTTGTCCTGGCTAATCTCAGCATGGCTCGTTGAAATATATTATTGATGGTGTCGATTCACCTCCTCCTGGAGCTTCCTGGTACTCTGTGACTCCTGAAGTTGTGGGCACACAAGGGTAGTTAACTCAGCGAAAGCTCATCGTTAAGTTTTCCTGTTTGAGAAAAGAATCAATCAGGACGCTACGCAATGGCAACGGTCGCAACTACTACTGGCACATTGCCGTTTTGACAGACGATAGTTTATTCCATTGTGCTTCGCAAAAACGGTATAATAATTACAACCCATGGCGGAAGCGAATGTGACTGATGAAACGACTTTGAGCAGTAAATGTTCGTCCATAATAGAAACGTGTGGTGTTTGGGAGTGGTCAAGCCGTCTGACTCAGGCTCCGAAGGTTGTGGGTTCGATTCCGAACTGCATCCTTCGGTTCAAGAGTGCATTTTTTCGGAGACTCCTGATGGTCGTCGCTGGAGCTATGGAGTTCGTGCTTTGTTCAACGCTTTCGGCAGTTTGCTGTGGAAAGAGAGTGAGGGATAAAATCCTGTGCAAATAAGCCGACCCTCTCGACTTTAAAGCGACTGATTTTAAGATACATGTGGTCATTTCCACCGTCACGCAATGTCTGACGCTTCACACGTTCATTGTGTGACGTAGCTGCAATCATGTTCTCCTTTGTGTTTATTCCATTCCTTATCTTTTCCCTCCATACAACGCCAACAGCGGCTACTTGCTTCTAAGGTCTGGAAGAAGACACGCTGCAGAAGCTGCCAGATCAGCAAATCCATGTTCTAACTGTCCGCCTGTCAGAGCTTCGATCCTAGACCAGTTGCCAACCAAGGCTTTGGGCTTGGTCTGCCCTAGTCGTTAGCTTGCATATCCTCGCATAAGGATCAGGGTTGTGCCCTCCGCCCTAAGCCGTTGGCACAATGTGGGGTAACGGGTTTGGTGAGCGCCGCCCAACATTCGGCGCTAACAGAAATCACGTGGTACCCACTACTGTCATACGGTAACTTAGTCATATATAAGATATAGCAACCTGAAAATATGCTTACAATATGGAATTGCTTGTTACAAGATATAGTAACCTGATTACATGCTTACAATACGGAATTGCTTGTTGCAAGATATAGTAACCTGATTACATGCTTACAATACGGAATTGCTTGTTGCAAGATATAGTAACCTGATTACATGCTTACAATACGGAATTGCTTGTTGCAAGATATAGTAACCTGGTTACATGCTTACATTACGGAATTGCTTGTTACAAGATATAGTAACCTGATTACATGCTTACAATTTGCCTGCTACAAGAATCCAGTAAACAAACCAAACACATTTAAATGTAAAACATTATGAATGGACTTTCAAACACGAGAATGGATGAGAATCAGTTCTGCTCTTTTTCCTACAGTATCTGGCTACACCATGATATTGAAATGATCCCGATTAAGCAGAAGCATCGTTGTTAACATGAAATTGAAAAGTTTGAAGACGAGTGTCCATTATCCTCTTAGTGAGCCATTAACAGCTCATTATGTTACACGACATAAACTAGATCGAAGCTCCATGCGGTCTGTGGGGTTTCTCTCTCAGAAACAGCTGACAGCACCATGCATTGATTTCTCTCTAAACGTAGCGTCATTATGTCAGATGTTTTTCATTGAAAGGAACCAAACATGATAGCGCATTACCAGTACAATTTTCTTAGCTAAGATATGCACGCGTGAGTAGCCGTGCTGTATATTTAAGTACATGCAATATGTAAATTCTGAGTTCGGATTCGTTTGACAGAGTAACAGATTACTAACATATAATAAATAGCTGGCCGGTACCAACTAACTGTTACCACAGTTGAGTTGAGTTGAGCTCAGAACCGACATCACTGCGCTCACGACATTCCCATACGCGATCCTGTCCTAGTTCAATAGCTAACGAAAAGTCATACTAGTAATTGTTCCCACCGCTATCTGATCCAAAGTTCTGGTCTTCCCTCTCAGTTTTGAGATTCTCCCAGAACGCCTGCCCATCCTCCGCAATATCATTCTTTCCACACACGGGTTCTCAATCTGTTCCACCGCCTTCTTCACTTAATCCCACAGGCTCTCGACCACCTCATTATTAGGCATCGTGATGAATGAGAGTTTTATAGATTTTAAATTCCACATCCACGTGGTAAGAACTAGGATCCTCTGGTGATCTTCTTTCTTTAGCTGTCTGATCTACAGCAGACATCGTGAGCATGGCTCATCACCCTCTCCGTCATTTGAGATGTTCCCAGACCAGGTGTTTTACTCTATGTCGCTGTTCTGTTGATTCCCGTGTACTTAATATGTACTTTCCTTATGATTTTTAAGTGTTATATTGCACACCTTAAATAGTTAGTTAGTTAGTTAGTTAGTTAGTTAGTTAGTTAGTTAGTTAGTTAGTTAGTTAGTTAGTTAGTTAGTTGAGGTTCCAACTTCACGGCAACGGGTCGTCCCCAATATGCCCCATTCCCGTGCCAGCGAATATCACACAAAATGCTCCACACTGTCCAATGTGAAAAGTGGAAAAGACAGGAGTCTCGGCAATCCAACAGCCCGCACAGATACACTGTGCATAATGCCGCCGTCAGAATGTCAACACAAAATTCATCCACGAATACCACAGTTCGTTGTCGATGGACTCGGCAGTCACCAGAAAGACCTCATTGACCCGGGTTTTCTCACATGACTCGGTCTCTTACCGCAGGGTGACTCTCCGAAAGTGTCGCACATAGCACGAACTCCGCAGCTTCAGCGCAGACTCCCAGGAGTCTCCCGAAAAATGCACTCGTGAACCGAACGGGGAAAACAGTCAATTCAGCAACTACCGGTAGCCATTGTTCCGAACATGCAGTTCACTGTACAGGACAGATGAAAAGACATTCCACGCGAATTTCACAGCTCACGGTGTCGCCCACGCACTCACTCAGTGGCAGAGCGACGGAACCATGTACTACCAGTTCAACATGAGGAAAATGCGATTGCAAACCGTAGCCACAAGCATAAACACGCCACAGGCCCCAACGGCTCAACGCCTAACCTCCACGCTGGCGACCGGAAGTCCTTAAATGCCGTAGCGTATGTTTACTTCTCTGGTGACGATTTCAAATATTGTTGTCAAACACCACAGCCAGTCTCCAGTGTCTTCACAACTGTATAAGTCATTGCCCAGCATTCACATGCAGACACAGGAGGAATAGTCCACAACCAGTCGTTCAGTAATTGGCTTACTGCTTGTCACATATATGTTTTTATCACGTTTATTTGGCTCTGTTGTATTGTTGGATTTGTTTTGTTGCTTGATAGGTTGGTTGGTTGGTTGGTTGGTTGGTTGAATGGTTGGTTGGTTGGTTGGTTGAATGGTTGGATGGTTGGTTTGTTGGTTGGTTGGTTGGTTGAATGGTTGGATGGTTGGTTGGTTGGTTTGTTTGTTGGTTGAATGGTTGGATGGTTGGTTGGTTGGTTGAATGGTTGGATGGTTGGTTGGTTGGTTGATTGGTTGGTTGGTTGAATGGTTGGTTGGTTGGATGGTTGGTTGGTTTCTTGGTTGGTTGGTTGGTTGAATGGTTGGATGGTTGGTTGAATGGTTGGTTGGTTGGTTGGTTGGTTGGTTAGTTGGTTGGTTGGTGGTTTGGTTCGTTGGTTGGTACAACCTCCGGGAGACTGAGTTTTATTTCTTAAGTCCGATGTGTTGGCATATATCGTTGTTTCAGTTCGGATTCTCTATTTTCAGTCAGTTTAAATAGAGATGCAAATTAAAGTAAAATTACTCTGATATTGATCGCTAAACGTAGAGCCAAAATTTAAGCCTATTGGAATGTCTAGACTTAAATTTTTAAACATCTAGGAACAAAATAATAGGATAAGAATTTACTACTGGTACCAGAATGTCAGTTCCATGGGTAAATATATGGCCATACCAAAGGGCCAGGCCATCCAGATATTTATTTCTCTGCCTTCCCTTTGTTCTTTTCCTCTCAATCTTGCCAGTTGTCAACAAGTTCTGGCTATAGAACACAGCTGGTCTACAACAGGCAGCTAGTCCTCATCTGAGGTCAGATCTTCAGGGGAGTTGAGAAGGTCCAGGGGTACCGGCAATTTCAGGTTCGGTACAAAGATTGGGAAAATGTGAAGATCTGGGGGCAGTGGCAAAATACCGAAGTGTAGGGAAGACACCGAGGTGTTGGTAAGACACCGAGGTGTTGGGAAGGCACCGAGGTTTTGAGAAAATACCGAGGTTTTAGGAAGATACTGAGGTGTTAAGAAGATACCGAGGTGTTGGGATGTTGGGAAGCTACCGAGGTTTTGGGAAGATAGCTAGGTGATGGAAAGATACCGAAGCGATGGGAAAATACCGAGGTGTTGGGAAGATACCGAAGTGATGAGGAGATACCGAGGTGTTGGGAAGATACCGAAGTGATGAGGAGATACCGAAGTATTGGGAAGATACCGAAGCGATGGGAAAATACCGAGGTGTTGGGAAGATACCGAAGTGATGAGGAGATACCGAAGTATTGGGAAGATACCAAAGCGATGGGAAGATACCGAGGTGTTGGGAAGATACTGAGATGTTGTTAAGATACCGAGATGATGGGAAGATACCGAAGTGATGGAAGATACCGAGGTGTAAGGAAGATACTGAGATGTTGTTAAGATACCGAAGCGATGGGAAGATACCGAGGTGTTGGGAAGATACCGAAGTAATGGAAGATACCGAGGTGTAAGGAAGATACTGAGATGTTGTTAAGATACCGAGGTGATGGGAAGATACCGAAGTAATGGAAGATACCGAGGTGATGGGAAGATACCGAGATGATTTGATCATACCGAGGTGATGGGAAGATCCAAGGAGTGGAAAGAACCCTAGCCAATGATAAGATCCACTGATGGTTAGGTAAAGACATAATTAATACAAAGAAAGACTGGTGTATTTATGTCAGTGTGTGAATGTGTGTGTGTGTGAGTGTGTGCGTGTGTGTGTGAATGTGCGCGATGTGATCATGTAGTCTAGAAGCACAGAGGGTGAGAAAGCCATAGGTTTGGTTATCACAACTCTAATACCATTGCTTGGGGTTGGGTATTGTGAAAGACTAAATGAAGCGTGGATGTATTACAAGCCAACGACGAGTTACAGCTTATGTAATACAAGTATTGATTTAACATTAATTAAATTTGATGTGTTTTTTTTAATGTGCACGGCTGGTAAAGCAAGTCCGAGTAAGTTGTTACAATGAAAGATTACTATTCAACAGAGTAAATAATGCGTTGTTGTTGTTGTTGCTGCTGTTGTTGTTGTTGTTGTTGCTGCTGCTGCTGCTGTTGTTGTTGTTGTTGTTGTTGTTGTTATTATGGTTCTTGTTGTCGTCGTTGTTGTTATTCTTGTTCTTGTTGTGATCGATCTAGCTGGGCCTTGGTTTCTGCACTTCAGTTCAGTGACTTATAGTGATTTATGCAAATGTTCACCTGCCACTATGTTGTTACATATAGTATTCCTGTTGTCCTACTGTGTTTGTGGAAACACTTTTCTGATATTTGGATAACGGCTGGATACTTAAAGTACGCCTGTGGCTTAAGTTTAGAGAACTCGGTTTCACAACCCCGACATATATGGTTCGAATTCAGCCACAGGCGATTTGGAAGCAGGCAGCTTTGCGTTTTGCCCTCACAATGGTATGAGCGTCGGTCATTGAGAAAGCAATGACAAACCCACCATTACAATGTAACAGGTTGTGTGCAGAACGTGGCTCTCATCAGGGGAATGAACAGGCCGACAGATTGGCTGGCTCTGCAAAACCTGGTGCAGTATTGATGCATGATAAGACAGACATGGTTGCGGCCTTGTGGGAGCACGTGAACATCTCGGAGGAGGAAATGGATCACCATGGTCTGGCAAGAATGCGACAGCGTGGAGTGACGAGGGGATCTGGCCGATGCTCGACGCTTAGAGGAAAGGCGAGACGCACATATATTCAGATTGCTACTGGTACTATTGGGGTTGGAACTCTTCGCTGGCTTCTGCGATGGGGACGGAGCGCTTATGGGAATGCCCCGAATGCTGTGATGTCGGTTCCTAAATCAATCAATCAATCAATCAATCAATGAACCAATCAATCAATCAATCAATCTCATCAGGGAGCGCTGTGGTTTCTCCATCTCTAGCCATCTCACACACACTAAGCCAAGATGTCCGCACTGGTCTGTGCCCATCTTCCTTTTGTTCAACTCCCGCCTATTCTTGCAGAAACCACGCCTCCTCAAACACCATACATCATGTGCCATGCCGATAAGCGTGGGCGGTCATGTTTTGCCATCTCGTTCGATCACCAGAGTTGTGGATCAGCTCCATGTTTCTGTCTCGACCATGCCATGTCGTCAAGCTATCCAGGTATTTATCTCTCTGCCTTCCCCTTGTTCTTTCCCCATCAGTCTTGCCAGTTGTCACAAAGTTATCCAATTTATTTCTTCTGATAACGTGTCCAAAACATTTGAACTGTCTTCGTCTAATTTCTCTAATCTGCTTCCGATTTTCATTTGTTTCTTGTAGGACTTGGTTTCCTCAAAATATTTAACGTCAAATGCTGGCGTTGATTGTGATTCGCATTTTATGACCATTTGACAGCTGACGTGTTATGTTGACTTGGCATTTGACGTTTTATGTTCACTTGGCATTTGACATTTTATGTTCATTTAACAATTGGAGTGTTATAAAGTATAAGCAATTTTAGAGGTTAGCGTAGCAGACGCGTTTAACGCGCTCGCGCTAAAACTTCCTATGCGCTGATGACGGGTTTAGGGTTGATTCCACATACCAGTTAGTTTGGCTCAAACGCTGGCTTTTCGTTTTGAAAGCAATAACAATAACGTTAAACTACCTTGTAAATCAACATGGAGGTGTTCGCACCGTACTGCAAATCACGAGCAACATTTCTTTGTCTTAACAATCAGGCAATACTAGAGTGAGAATGAGTAACTTGTAACGGGCGTTTGTAAAGTCTCACTACACTTTGTATGTAGAACAATTTTTATAAACAATATAAAAAAATAAAATATGCTCCACAGTTCATTAAGAAGCAATATGTAGCGAATGGTTGTCACCAGCTGGAGTTCTTCTTTGCACTCCAAACAGAATGGTGTTATTAATGGAAGAAAGAACTTTTTTGGTTGAAAACTATTTTGAAATGGTGTTTGATACACACGGATGGTTGTTCAAAGATTTATAGCAAGATTTCCTGATAAACAACAACCTCATCGCATTGCTGTTAGAAATTTGTTAAATAAGTGATAATGAATATTTAATTGGTACTTTCCAGCTTCCCCAAAAGAGCGTTAGACCATAGCAGTAACTATTGTAACTAATTTAATGAATGTTTAGTACTTTTCTGGTGACGTCATGTACGTATTTTTTCAATATGGTTCTACATACAAAGTGTAGTCAGACTTTACAAACACCCTGTATTATATAATGTATAGGTCATGTAGAGGGCATGCATCTTTCTTGTGGCAACATCTAGATGTGAGTCATGGACAATTTCCCAATTACTTGGGAAGCAAATTTGAGCTTTTAAGCTCAAATTCTACAGAAATGTTCTTAGAATATTGTGCGCCAAGAAGAAGTCAACTACTGAAATTTTACCAAATCTGGACATCGAAGAAAACTGGTAGATAAGTAATGCCATGTATTGGAAACTTGAATACATTGGCCTCTCGTCATTGAGTACACGTCACTGAAGCTTGGGGAGAACAGTGAAGGTGGAAACTTGAATACATTGTCCACATTACACGTCACTGAAGCTTGGGGAGAACAGTGAAGGTGGAAACTTGAATACATTGTCCACATTACACGTCACTGAAGCTTGGGGAGAACAGTGAAGGTGGAAACTTGAATACATTGTCCACATTACACGTCACTGAAGCTTTGGGAGAACAGTGAAGGTGGAAACTTGAATACATTGTCCACATTACACGTCACTGAGGCGTGGAGAGAACAGTGAAGGTGGAAACTTGAATACATTGGCCTCTCGTCACTGAGTACACGTCACTGAAGCTTGGGGAGAACAGTGAAGGTGGAAACTTGAATACATTGTCCACATTACACGTCACTGAGGCGTGGAGAGAACAGTGAAGGTGGAAACTAGAATACATTGGCCACATTACACGTCACTGAGGCGTGGAGAGAACAGTGAAGGTGGAAACTAGAATACATTGTCCACATTACACGTCACTGAGGCTTGGAGAGAACAGTGAAGGTGGAAACTTGAATACATTGAAAACATTACACGTCACTGAGGCTTGGAGAGAACAGTGAAGGTGGAAACTTGAATACATTGTCCACATTACACGTCACTGAGGCTTGGAGAGAACAGTGAAGGTGGAAACTTGAATACATTGTCCACATTACACGTCACTGAGGCTTGGAGAGAACAGTGAAGGTGGAAACTTGAATACATTGAAAACATTACACGTCACTGAGGCTTGGAGAGAACAGTGAAGGTGGAAACTTGAATACATTGAAAACATTACACGTCACTGAGGCTTTGAGAGAACAGTGAAGGTGGAAACTTGAATACATTGTCCACATTACACGTCACTGAGGCGTGGAGAGAACAGTGAAGGTGGAAACTTGAATACATTGGCCTCTCGTCACTGAGTACACGTCACTGAAGCTTGGGGAGAACAGTGAAGGTGGAAACTTGAATACATTGGCCTCTCGTCACTGAGTACACGTCACTGAGGCTTGGAGAAAACAGTGAAGGTGGAAACTTGAATACATTGGCCTCTCGTCACTGAATACACGTCACTGAGGCTTGGAGAAAACAGTGAAGGTGGACACTTGAATACACTGGCCTCTCGTCACTGAGAACACGTCACTGAGGCTTGGAGAGAACAGTGAAGGTGGACACTTGAATACACTGGCCACATTACACGTCACTGAGGCTTGGAGAGAACAGTGAAGGTGGAAACTTGAATACATTGGCCTCTCGTCACTGAGTACACGTCACTGAGGCGTGGAGAGAACAGTGAAGGTGGATACTTGAATACATTGGCCTCTCGTCACTGAGTACACGTCACTGAGGCTTGGAGAGAACAGTGAATGTGGATACTTGAATACATTTGTCACATTACACGTTACTGAGGATTTGATAGAACAGTGAAGGTGGAAACTTGAATACATTTGTCACATTACACGTCACTGAGGCGTGGAGAGAACAGTGAAGAGGGACATGATTCCTGGTTGAAGAGGTAGGGTTGACCAGCACGAGACTGGACACTGGACATTGCAGACACATTGTCGTGAGGGTGCATGAGGCAGGAGAGATAGCCAGAGATAGAGGCTTTTCGAATGGCCGTAATGAGAACGAAGTTCTGTAAAGGAGCCGCTATCTAACGATGGCGTCACGTTTTGCAGACACAGCAGTAAAGTAAATAAAAATACCGCACTACAAAATTTGCGCCATCTGAGGTAGTAACAGGATATTAACTAACTGAGAGTGACGTTTTCCAGTGTATGCTTGCAGTGCCGGGGGTGTTCTAACCTTGTTCTCATTGCCTTAGCTGTCAGTCTGAATTGCAGCCTTGCTAAGCAGATGTCTTCACCAGGTCATTTCCCCCAGATGGTATGCCCGGTAACACTGTCATGTTAGTTGCAATCTAGATATTCTAGGCGTAAGGCACGCTGGCGAAGTGACGCGCCGACCAACTCAAAGACAACCACGTCAATTTGCTGTGCTTAGGTTCTCTATGGTAATTTGAAATGGGATAGTGCACTTGCTTACCGAGTTGGTGGATATGGTTCCACCCCCAGAACTCACGAAACTGTTTCCATGCGGGCCAACTCGTCAAATGCGTACGTTTAAAAAACACTTTCACACTCTTTAATACAATTGGGCATATGGTGCAAGACCTATATTTGTAAATATCATCG
Source organism: Cepaea hortensis (assembly GCA_963921405.1). Classification (NCBI taxonomy): domain Eukaryota; kingdom Metazoa; phylum Mollusca; class Gastropoda; order Stylommatophora; family Helicidae; genus Cepaea; species Cepaea hortensis. The sequence goes on along the minus strand of OY992892.1, from coordinate 22,253,639 downwards.
ACACTCTAGGATGGTGTGGTCTATATTATGGTGGTCGTCTTTACTTCAAAATACATCTCGTGGTGCCCATTTTAGGCTCGGTGTCTCTAGGCATTCTGGTCACTTTTTAAACTTCCGCTTTGATGCGAATTTGGAATCCCTGACCACCGGGTCGGCAGACACTCGGCTAGCCGCAGATCGTCACATGAGTACCTAGTAACGTTCGGACATGTCTAGGACAGACAGGTGGCGATTAGGTGGTCACCTGTGTCAAGTCATGAGGTGGCATGTGTGGGGCGGGTTCAGTATCGTTGCCTTTCCTTTTAAATGGCAGGGTCCTTGGTTATATAATTAGTAAACTGTTACTTTCTTGAGTTTTGAGTTTAATATTATTGCGTAACCCTCATAACAAGAAATTCCAAGTCTTACTCAGGCTCAGGGGATGCGACTTAAGGACTGTACATGCTAGCATTAATTGTCCCACATAATAATACGAAGCTGCAATAATATTACAGATAGATACACGCAACTTCAAATAGAACAAGACTAAACACGTGCCTGTAGAAATAATAAAATACATGTACCCATCATTGTCCCCCTTTCCCCTGACGTGTAATTAGTTTATCAAGCACTTTCCTTTCACCATGGCGCCTTAATGACGTATTCCCTAGAGAAATCAAACATAAGGGAACAGTTTTATTCCAGACAGCTACATCATTTAGTGAGTTTGGTTGCACTGTTTCTTCAAGCCTCTGGCTCAGTACATCACATATCGACAATAATTGTGTCGGGTGCTTTCACTCGCCTGTAACTGTCCCCACTTGACGTACAAGGCAGGAAGGTTTGTGTATCGCTTCGTCAAGTCCTTTCACTCGCCTGTAACTGTCCCCACTTGACTTACAATGCCGCAGGTTCATGTATCGCTTCGTCAAGTCCTTTCACTCGCCTGTCACTGTCCCCACTTGACTTACAAGGCCGCAGGTTCGTCTATCACTTCGTCAAGTCCTTTCACTCGCCTGTCACTGTCCCCACTTGACTTACAAGGCAGCAGGTTTGTGTATCGCTTCATCTGGTCCTTACCACTTGACCTGTCCAACGTGCAGACCCTATCAGCCGTTGCGCTACAGTCGGCACAGCTCTTGGGGTCACTGACACACGCAAGCCCCTCCACCACTACAAGGAGGAGACACAGCACAGAGATTTCAGATGTGTAGGCAACTCGTAAATATAGAGTGGGGCGACGGTATGACGCTGTAGAATAGTTGAGTCAGGTGCTTTGCAGGTAAACCAGTAAACTCATCTTGGTGAACATGTGTCTATTATGTTTCTTCAACTTTAAAATTGCTTTATCAGTGTAATCCATTCCAGTTAAATTTGACGCCAGGATATACATTCCAAAGAAAGTACTAGAATGCAACATACTGGGGAACAGAGAAAAGGGGTACACCAAGGACAACGTTTATAACATACATAAACATACAAACAATAGATCTGCAACAACTATTGGGCCTTGTCGGAACGGAGAGTGCAAGAAAGGATTTTTCTTGGATATCAGGACAACATAAACACTAGTTAGATCAAAGAAAAAGTCAACAGCTAAATGCGATATTACAATAGAAGGAAAATGCATAATCAAATAAAATTTATGGATAATCATAATATCAGATGGAAGATGAATGACAGAGATTGTGGGCAGAATAGGCCAAGTATAATCTACATTTCATATGATAGAAAGTATCTTCACAAATCCAAAACAATGTAATCCTTTAGCTTGTTCAAACAGAATATCAACATTGAAAGTAGGAACTTGGAATGTAAAAACTATGTGTGGGGATGGAAAATTTGATAACATTAAGAATGAAATGAGAAGATTAAATATTAACCTGTTAGGTGTATGTGAGACCAGATGGACAGGAATGGGCATTATAACATCTGAGGAATATATATATAGAATCATCTATTCTGGTGGAGAGAAACAACAGCGAGGAGTAGCAATTATAATGTATACACAGAGAGCAAAATCGATCACAGGATATTGGACTGTATCAGACAGAGTGTTACTGGTGAAGTTGAGTGGAAGACCTTTTGATGTCAACGTCATACAAGTTTATGCACCAACAGCAGACAGTAGTGATGACAGCATCGATGAATGTTATAGTGATTTAGAGAAAGCCTTCAAGAAATGCAAGAATTCTGAAGTAACTATCAAAATGGGTGACTTGAATGCCAAAGTTGGAAATCAACAGTACGGATGCATAGTAGGCAAGTATGGACTAGGGGAACAGAATGAAAGAGGTTGCAGACTTGTACAGTGGACAAAAGAGCATGATTTGTTTATTGGAAACACCTGGTATCAACAGTACCCAAGGAGATTATGGACATGGAGGAGTCCTGATCATAAGATCAGAAATCAGATTGATTACATTCTCATCAACAGAAGATGTCGAAATGCCTTAAAAGTTGCAAAAACTATACCAAGCGCAGACTGCTACAGCGACCATAAATTAATCTTGAGCAATTTACTTATAAAATTAAAGAAAGTCAAATATTCACCAAGAAACACAAAATTGATCTACACGCACTAAAGAGTGAGGAAATAAAAGATAAATTCAACTTAGAGGTAAAGAACAGATTCTATGCATTGTATATATGTATTATTTCAAGACGTCAGTGACCAATGGGAAATATTACAGAAATCAGTCAACCAAGCTGCAGAAACAACCATCCCAAAAATACAGATAATTGGACGCAAGAAATGGATGACGGAAGACATCTCAAAACTCATGGAAGTAAGAAGAAATAACTATAACAAGGAAAAATATGAAGAGATTCACAGGAAAATTAGGAAGCTATGCAAAGAAGCAAAAGAAACATGGCTTGAGAAAAATTGCAAGGAAATTGAAAACCAACACAACACCCGGAATACCAAATTAATGCACAAAAGAATTAATGACATCACTAACAAAAGAACACAGACATCAACGGGATGCCTAAAAATCAAAGATGGCAAAATCATACTAGAAAAAGATCAGATTTTACATGCGTGGTCAGATTATGTGAAAGACCTTTATGATGATACAAGAGAAGAGCAATATGATCATTGGAATAATAATGTAGGACCACCGATTTTGAAGATGGAAGTTCAGAATACTCTTAACCATATGAAAACTGGCAAGACCTCGGGTACAGATAACATCACAATAGACATGAGCAATGCCTTAGAAGAATATGGAATAGACCAAGTCACTAGGCTGCTGAACGCAATATACAGTTTTGGAGATATACCTCCTAAATTATGTAATTCTATATTTATTGCAATCCCGAAGAAATCAGGAGCCTTGGAATGCGATCAACATTGAACAATTAGTATAATGAGCCACATCACGAAGATTCTGCTGAGAATTTTCATGCAAAGAGTTAGGAAGAAAATACAACCCGAAATAGGAGAAGAACAAGGTGGGTTTGTAGAATGCAAGGGCACAGTAAATTATGTGTATATACCGAGAACAGCAGTCGAACGTTCTATAGAAGTAAACAAAGATCTATATCTTTGCTTTATTGACTACACAAAGGCTTTCGATAAAGTAAGACATGTCGACATGATAAGGAAGCTTGAAGATCAACAAATTGATGGAAAAGACCTTAGACTTGAAAAAAACATATACTGGAAACAACAAGCTGCCATGAGAATTGATAACGATGTAGGTGTGAAACAGGGATGTGTAATGTCTCTAGATCTTTTTCCCTGTACAGTGAAAATATTTTCAGAAATATAGAAGATATGGAAGGAATCAAAATTGGGGGACAATACATCAATAACATATAGATATGCAGATGATACAGACTTGATTGCAGACAATGAACAGGACCTGCAAAATTTAGTCGATGCGATTGTTGCACACAGTGAACAACTAGGGTTAGAGCTGAATATTAAGACGACACAGATTGTGGTCGTCACTGGACAGAAGGAAATACCACAATGTGATATACGAGTAAATTGTCATATTCTTAAGCAAGTGAATCGATACAGTTATCTCGGAGCAGTCATAACATCTGATGGGAGATGCCTTGAAGAGATTAGAACAAGAATTGCCATTGTGAAGGTAGCATTTGGCACGATGAAGAACATATTGACCAATAAAAAGATGTCAATTGAAACGAGAAAAACAGTGTTGAAATGCTACATAGAACCTGTACTTTTGAATGGATGTGAAACGTGGACACTGAGCAGTGAAGATGAAAATTAGCTGATGGCTTTTGAAATGTGGTTTCTGAGGAAAATGCAAAGAATCCTATTGACAGACAGAAAAACCAATGAACAAGTCCTTCAGGAAACAAATGGAGATCTTAAACTGATTAGAGTCATTAGACGTAGACAGTCAAAAATTTTTGGGCATGTTATGAGTAGAAATCACTTGGAGAACTTGGTGACAACTGGCAAGATCAAAGGGAAGAGACCTTGGGGAAGACCGAGAAGTAAATACTTGGATGGCTTGGCCACGTGGCATGGTCGAGACAGGAATACGGATCTGATTCACGACTCTGGTGATCGATTGAGGTGGCAGAACATGACCGCCCACGCTTATCGGCATGGCACATGATGGATGGATGGTTAAAACAGTATCTGACGAAATATGTCACTCTCATTAAATGTCAGCAAGAGAGTAAGGCAATGTATAGAATCTGATTGGCTGTATGGCAGACAATCTTGGAATGTGAATCAACAAATTACAAAGTGCTGTGACACAAAGGAGATGAGATTTCTGAGACGAATGTCGTGAATAACTTGGGCTGTCAGAGTAACTCACGACGCTTTCCTGGAGAGGGCAGAATGTCTTTTGGTCATGTAATGAGAAGACAAACACTGAAGATTGTCGTGACGAGACGAGTGGTTGAAGGGGAAGAGGTATACCAAGAGAATTAACTGATGCCAGACGGCGGAAGAGTGTCGCGAAAGAGGAATAATCTCAGTTGGATTGATCCAGAACACCAAGGAGATGTGTGGAGATACATGAACGCCTAGACCATGCAGCACGGCACACGATACATAATGATGATCACACACATCAATGAAAACATACATGGAATCAGAGCCACACAGGACGGACAACTACGGCCTGCTGGGACAAGGAAGGTTTCAGGCTAAGCAGCCAAAACTCTTGATGATGATAATGATGAATGGTGATGATGATGATGAATGGTGGCGATGATGATGATCAATGGAGACGATGATGATGATGATTATGATGATGATGATGACTGTGATGATGATGATGATGATGATGATGATGATGATGACTGTGATGATGATGATGATGATGATGATGATGATGACTTGTGATGATGATGATGATGATGATGATGATGAATGGTGATCTGAATACACTGTCTATTAATAAAGACGTGGGCGCCAGCTGTGACAGAATACTGAACTGTGGCAATATACTGGCTGTGACAATATACAGAACTGTGACAATATACTGGCTGTGACAATATACAGAACTGTGACAATATGCTGGCTGTGACAATATACAGAACTGTGACAATATACTGGCTGTGACAATATACAGAACTGTGACAATATACTGGCTGTGACAATATACAGAACTGTGACAATATACTGGCTGTGACAATATACAGAACTGTGACAATATACTGGCTGTGACAATATACAGAACTGTGACAATATACTGGCTGTGACAATATACAGAACTGTGACAATATACTAGCTGTGACAATATACAGAACTGTGACAATATACTGGCTGTGACAATATACTGGCTGTGACAATATACAGAACTGTGACAATATGCTGGCTGTGACAATATACAGAACTGTGACAATATACTGGCTGTGACAATATACAGAACTGTGACAATATGCTGGCTGTGACAAATACAGAACTGTGACAATATACTGGCTGTGACAATATACAGAACTGTGACAATATACTGGCAGTGACAATATACAGAACTGTGACAATATACTGGCTGTGACAATATACTGGCTGTGGCAATATACTGGCTGTGACAATATACAAAACTGTGACAATATACTGGCTGTGACAATATACTGGCTGTGACAATATACTGACTGGGACAATATACAGAACTGTGACTATATACTGGCTGTGACAATATACTGGCTGTGACAATATACTAGCTGTGACAATATACAGAACTGTGACAATATACTGGCTGTGACAATATACAGAACTGTGACAATATACTGGCTGTGACAATATACTGGCTGTGACAATATACTGGTTGTGACAATATACTGGCTGTGAAAATATACAGAACTGTGACAATATACTGGCTGTGACAATATACTGGCTGTGACAATATACTGAACTGTGACAATATAATGGCTGTGACAATATACTGGCTGTGACAATATACAGAACTGTGACAATATACTGGCTGTGACAATATACAGAACTGTAACAATATACTGGCTGTGACAATATACAGAACTGTGATAATATACTGGCTGTGACAATATACAGAACTGTGACAATATGCTTGCTGTGACAATATACAGAACTATGACAATATACTGGCTGTGGCAATATACAGAACTGTGACAATATACTGGCTGTGACAATATACAGAACTGTGACAATATACTGGCTATGACAATATACAGAACTGTGACAATATACTGGCTGTGACAATATACAGAACTGTGACAATATACAGAACTGTGACAATATACTGGCTGTGACAATATACAGAACTGTGAAAATATACTGGCTGTGACAATATACTGGCTGTGACAATATACAAAACTGTGACAATATACTGGCTGTGACAATATACTGGCTGTGACAATATACAGGCTGAGACAATATACAGAACTGTGACAATATACTGGCTGTGACAATATACTGGCTGTGACAATATACTAGCTGTGACAATATACAGAACTGTGACAATATACTGGCTGTGACAATATACAGAACTGTGACAATATACTGGCTGTGACAATATACTGGCTGTGACAATATACTGGCTGTGACAATATACAGAACTGTGACAATATACTGGCTGTGACAATATACTGGCTGTGACAATATACTGGCTGTGACAATATACTGAACTGTGACAATATACTGGCTGTGACAATATACTGGCTGTGACAATATACAGAACTGTGACAATATACTGGCTGTGATAATATACAGAACTGTAACAATATACTGGCTGTGACAATATACAGAGCTGTGATAATATACTGGCTGTGACAATATACAGAACTGTGACAATATGCTTGCTGTGACAATATACAGAACTGTGACAATATACTGGCTGTGGCAATATACAGAACTGTGACAATATACTGGCAGTGACAATATACAGAACTGTGACAATATACTGGCTGTGACAATATACAGAACTGTGACAATATACTGGCTGTGACAATATACAGAACTGTGACAATATGCTGGCTGTGACAATATACAGAACTGTGACAATATACTGGCTGTGACAATATACAGAACTGTGACAATATACTGGCTGTGACAATATACAGAACTGTGACAATATGCTGGCTGTGACAATATACAGAACTGTGACAATATACTGGCTATGACAATATACAGAACTGTGACAATATACTGGCTGTGACAATATACAGAACTGTGACAATATACTGGCTGTGACAATATACAGAACTGTGACAATATACTGGCTGTGACAATATACAGAACTGTGACAATATACTGGCTGTGACAATATACAGAACTGTGACAATATGCTGGATGTGACAATATACAGAACTGTGACAATATACTGGCTGTGACAATATACAGAACTGTGACAATATACTGGCTGTGATAATATACAGAACTGTGACAATATACTGGCTGTGACAATATACAGAACTGTGACAATATACTGGCTGTGACAATATATTGAACTGTGACAATATACTGGCTGTGACAATATACAGAACTGTGACAATGTGACAATGTACAGGCTGTGACAATACACAGAACTATGAACAATATACTGAACTGTGACAATATTCTGGTTGTGACAATATACATTCTGTGACAAAATTCAGAACTGTGACATTATACAGAACTGTGCCAGTATACAGTTGTGACAATATACTGAACTGTGAGAATATACAGAACAGTGACAATATGCAGACTATGACAATATACAGAACTTTAAATAATAATATGACCATAACTGGCTCTGACATTAGTAACATGAACATGCAAACAAGACGACAATATGTTGGCAATATGTTGTACAGTCCTACATGAGACATTCGGGACATGCCTTTCTGTGCTCGTCCCCAGCATAAGATCTCGAAGAGTATGACACGTATAGTTGCAGTAGCCACAGTTATGCGTGCATTTGCTTCGTCCTCTACCACGGCCCATCCGCTCCTCCTCCTCCACCTGTGGAGTACGCCTTCAAGCAACGGACGCCAGGGACTTTAAAGACTTCATGATCTGTTGGCTTTTGCAGGTCAAGTCTTCTACAGGATGAGGGAGACGGTGGCGCGACAACCTTCCGTAGTCGCTTCTTACGAGTAGGTTCACTATCATCACGTGCCATGTCAATCACCTTTGGGCGGTTATGGTTCGCCATCCAACGCGATCACTGCAGTATTCAGGCCGGTCTGTGTTCTTGTCTCGATTATGCCATAATGGCCAAGTCATCCAGGTACGAACCGCTTTGCCTTCTTTTGCTCCTTTCCCATCACGTTTGCCAATGGTCTCTAAGTTTTCAAATGTATGTTTCCTCATAACATGCCACAAAAATGATGACTATATTCGAGTGCAAATTTCTAAGAGAAACCTTTGAGTCACCGCTGGAGCTACGGAGTTGGTGCTCTGTCCGATGCTTTCGGTAGATCGTTTTTCACCCGCTGCAGTGTAGTTGAGTCTCTGGTCTTTAAACTCATTTAACAGCGATCATTTTTTACGGAGAAACATGTACATAATAGAATTAAGAGGTATAACGTCCCTTTTAGCATCAGCTATCCCACATCGATAGATATTTAGGCAGGTTGTCTCCAGAGAAATTAAATTAATTTGTTCATTGTCAAAGTAGAATCAATTATTGAAAATTGTGAAGCCGCTCGATTACATGACGTACAAGCTATAGACATATGATATAGCTCAATAACAATGTTATTTATAAATATCTCGGGTACATCAACAGTTTGTTTCTAACGCAGCTTTGTGGTACAGTTCAGCGTACGTGGGTCAAGTTCATGGCGTACGAATCATTACAGACGACATGGTGGGGAAAAAGAAGTATAGACGACTCGGGGAGAACCTGGCCTTCTATTTAACTAACTCGCTCGTTTCTCGGTAATTATGATCGTAGGATAATTGTTGGCTTCTTGTTAGGTAAATACATCTTGAACTTCTGGGGCGTCAGTTCTTGTGACCTCACAGGTCAAGGATGGCTTGTCGGCCTCTATATTAGAGTATTACACACACACACACACACGCACGCACGCACGCACGCACGCGCGCACACACACACACACACATATATATATATATAATGTGCCATGTCGGTAAGCGTGGGCGGTCATGTACTGCCATCTCACTCGATCGTCAGAGTGAGAGATATATATATATATGTCGTCATGGGACAAAGATGGGCATTTCGTTAGTTTACGATGTCACAGGAACGGAGCAATTATTAGGCGAACCATACTACTACTAATGCTGCTGCTCTTAGTACTAAAACTACTAAAACTAATACTGCTGCTACTACTACTACTACTACTACAACAACTACTACTACTACTACTATTACTACTACTACTACTACTACAACTACTACTACTACTACTACTACTACTACTACTACTACTACTACTACTACTACTACTACTACTACTACTACTACTACTACTACTATTACTACTTGTACTACTACTACTACTACTACTACTACTACTACTACTACTACTACTACTACTACTACTACTGCTATTACTACTACTAATACTACTACTACTACTACTACTACTACTACTACTACTACTACTACTACTACTACTACTACTACTACTACTACTACCACTACTACTACTACTAGTAGTACTACTGCTACTACTGCCCTTATTACTAATACTACTACTACTACTATCAAAATTAAATTGTAAAGATTAAAGGCAAGACTTCATTGCACCAGGTTCCATTGAATATGGCTCTATCTTCCTTCGACAGAAAGTTGCACAAAGCACGAACTAGCTCTAGCGATGACACCGAGTGGTCTCCGATAGTACTGCACCCGTGAACGTACAAACGGATTCAGAAACGAACTCACGACGTTGGCAGCGCGGGGCAGGCTGTTTGACAACATGGTCACAGAAATCCCTGAGACAGATTGCAAACACTCTCAATATCACCAGGTTATTTCACACGATTATCTGTCTACTGTGAACTGCTTCTGTGTCCTCCTCATTATATGTTCTACAGTTTAAGCGTGTTAAAGCTGGTATAAGCAATCGTCATCCACTTACAGAAGCCAAATTTGTGCAAACAAAAAGATAGTCAGTTTTAAATTACCGTGTTTGACAATTGAAATTACTGTGTGAACACGTGTTGTATATTTGAGCTTGAATTATTTATCTAATTACTTTATTTTATGTTGTGTGCTTCCTGCAGTGTGTACCTGGCGAGATGCAGCGAAATATGCCAGGCAATATATCGTGCAATCTATTGTTTGTGTCTTCGTTATCCAAATTCAATAAAGTAAAACATTGCTTTGAATTCTCTACAGTTCCCAGGAAGACATGTGATGTCTAAGTGCAATTACTGACACACATTTCCTCTATAGCACGGGAAATACGTTCATGGCATTGATAGGCACTCAAAGACGTGGGGGGACGAAATAGAGATTAGAGGACTACTAGAAAATACCAAACGTGAAGGTGGAACAATGCAATGAAATATAGTGAAAGAAGAAAACATGAATAAACTCAAACAGCCCCATGCAAAGAATAATCTAATCTGGATATACAACGGATGCTATCGTCACATAACCAAAATTACAACGGCAATGCATTCTAGATAGAAAGAAAACGTGACCAAAACGAAAAAAAAAACAAAAACAGATGTAAAACATGTTTCCAAGATCCCCATATTCGAAAACAAACGGTTCATTTATCAGCAGATGCTACCACATCGAAATATGGCCAATTCTATCAAAAATCAAGAACACATTTAAAATAAAGATCGAATAACGACCGAAGCAGTTCGAGCGTATGATGAGTGAAATAAAGTGACAAGAATATTCCGTGTAGCTGTGTCAGAACGGAAATATCAAGGGAAGTGAATAAAAACGATAGTAATTTTCATGCTGAAATAAATAATAACAACGTAAATATTTGTGGGCATTTCTGTTGAGCCAGGCAGTCAGAATGTTTTCCGCAATCTGATCAAAATTAAAAACTAAGCACTGTTGCAAACAGAAAATAGGTCGTGTCCTTTATGGCTTCAGGAAGAAAGAAAGCTTCATAAAGATGGTTGACGATGGGGATATGAAAAACATGTCACAATTATAACTTTGGTTGACGAGAGAGATGTGAAAAATATGTCACAATTATAGAGTTGCTGATGGGTGAGATGTGAAAAACATGTCACAATTATAAAGTTGGTTGACGAGGAAGATGTGAAAAAACATGTCACAATTATAAAGTTGGTTGACGAGAGAGATGTGAAAAACATGTCACAATTATAAAGTTGGTTGACGAGAGAGATATGAAAGACATGTCACAATCATAAAGCACACATCATCGTTGTGGCTAGTCCAAGAAAAGAAACTCTCTCTAGGATTAACACGTCGAATGCATGGAACCACTTGAGGCAGAGAAGCTAGAGTGACTTGAAATAGACCGCAATAAAAACACAGAGCCAGAGTCCAGCGTGGCTGAGAGTTTTTTTTTTTTCGCGATTCCTTTACAGGACATTGCAGTCAGCACCAGCATCTTTCAGCTGCTATTAATGTCTTGGCAAGTTTTGCGTTCAGTAGTTTATCATAGCCGGTCTCCCTGGTCTAGGTGTTACACGATTTTCTCCGTAACCCCGAATACTCTCGTGAGTAACGTGACGCTGCGCGAAAATCTGTAGCGGTTCTCTCCGTGTCGGTAACTTACGGGGTATGTGAGCCAGTCGCTCAGAAAGCAATGGCAAACTACTGAACGTAATCTTGCTAAGATATCAACAATTAGCTGAAAGATTCTGATGTTGATAGCGATGTCCTGTAAAGGATATGCGAACAACAACCCAAAAAAAGTTTGCCATAGCTTTCTGAACGACCGGCTCACATACCTCCGTAAGTAACCAGCGCGACATAATCCGTTGCCGAATCTCGCGCAGCTCTGTTGGCTGAGAGGTATACTGCGACTAAAACGTGTCGTTGACCGCGGGGTAGTAGGTTCGTTCCACACGCCGATCAGTTGGACGTGCATGTTGACCCCTCGTCCTTGACCTCATCATCATTTGCCTTGACGACTAGCGTGGCGACCATGCTTCTCCACAAATTGCAATCTCGACGGTATGGTTCAATTCACGCGTTGTCTCGTGTCCTTTCCATGACACAAGATGATCAACGACAACATGGATCAATTCACGCGTTGTCACGTGTCCTTTCCATGACACAAGATGATCAATAATTATTTCTCCCTGTTTTTCTTTATCTCTATTTCCACAAATTATTTCGGTTGTCACAAGATGCTCCAGGTTGTGTCTTCTAATGAAAAAAAAAAAAAATAAATGATGCCAAAAATGAGGCCAAAAATGATGACTGTTTCTTTCTGATGTTTGTGATAAGTTGTCTTTGCGACATAGCATCCCTCACAAAAGCCAGATTACTGATTTTGGCTGTCTAAGGAATTTTCATGAGTCTTCCTAAAAGCACATCCTGAAGTCTTCTAGAGATTGTTTGGCCTGTTTACTAATTGTCCAGAATTCGTAGCCGTATGCTTGAACTATTTGCAACATGCAAGAACTCTTTGTCTACATTCCAATGACAAGGACTCATTGCATAAAATGTTCTTCATTTGACAGAATTCAGTTGTTGTTTGTTATATTCTGTTCTTTATCTCTGTGATGCATTTTCCATCTCATGTTATCCATTTGCCTAGATATTTGAATGTCTGTATTTGCCCTAAAATAAAAAATAATTTTTTTGTTTTTTTTGTTGGGGGGAGGGGGGGGGGGAGTGTACATTTAGACAATCTGTTTCTTTGATTTCACCATGATTTCTGTCTTTGTAATATTTAAGCAAAGGCCAATTTCTCCACTTTCTACAAACACTGTCTTTCATTTCCTGTAGTTCCTTCTGATTTATTACTATCGAGACGGTGTTATCAGCATAAGGGTAGTCATTTATATTACGTCCACCAACAAGGGTCCCTGACATATTTTCTGTAGATCTTAGTATATGTTAACTGTACAATGAGAAGACATCTGGAGACATTACACAACCTAGTCATACTCCTTTCTTTATGCACTGTAATATTTCTAACTTGTTGTTGTCACTTATGGCTGCTATTTGCTGCCAATTTATCTTCTTTATTATTCGCAAATCGTTGTCGTCAATGTTTAGTTTGCTCTAGTAGTTTGATTATTTCCTCATGTTAACACTGTATAATTGGTTTGTGTAGTCTTTGAAGCATAAGTCCTTGACTTGGGGACGTAAATTACAAGTACCTATGAAACTGAAGTGGGTTTTGCTTAACGGATGGAGATCACTGACAAAGAAAAAGCGAACACTCCTGCAGTAGCCCAGTGGATTCACTAGTAGCAACTAGCGGCAGTACCACGTGTGTGGACTAGGCTAAAGTTCAAGGCGAACGAACATAAAGTACAAAAGGTGCAAGTAATAGTGGCCGTATCGGAATTCGCACCTGACGTCCCCACGTGACGACAGGACCTCGTTCGTCTAGACAGAAACACGTAAAGTCTCACTACCATTTGCATGTAGAACACATTTTAGAAACGAAGTACCTGACGTCATCAAAAAATGTGCTCTACAATCCATAGTGAAGCAATATGCAGCGAATGGCTGACGTCTGCCGGAGTAATAACAACAGACACGTTGTAGAAGGTATTTGATATTTTGAAGAAACGTGTACAATCATGTCTTGAAGCCCGTGGTGGACATCTCCAACACCTGTTATAATGAATACTTCAGTGGTACTTTACTGCTTCCCCAAAACAGCGTTAGAGCATAGCAGTGATTATTGTGACTAATTTAATACAATGTTTAGGACATTGTTATGACGTCATGTGATTGATTTTTCACATTTGTTCTACATACAACGTTTAGTGAGACTTTACAAAGACCCGGTATAGATTGCGTAGACATATGTCTTCATTAGCCAGGTCCTTTATCCACCTGCAGCCACTAGCTGAATGTGCGTGGAAGACCCCAATCCCTGTATGGAACAATTACTTCCAATATTTATACTGGAAGTTGCGTAACTAAAAGAATAAGAGCATTCGCTCTTAAACTTCCGGTCGTGGTAGTTGGTTCTCCCCATCCCCACCCCTGTCATGAGATCACCATGGATTAACCAGATGATGATAATACAGACAGTTTGCTTCGCGGCGTGTTTTCAAGGCCACACTTGTTTTCAACCGGTACAGAAAAAAAAAACAAGATCATTTTGCCGACCAGCCGGATCAAAAAGAGTCTGTTGTTGGGAGAATGCAGGAACACACTAGTTCGTGTTGGTTGTCAAAACAAGGTGAGACAACTTTTGCATTGGTTGAGCTAAAGGGGAGAGAACTGATTCTGAAATGGATAATCTGCCCCTGAAACCATCTGATGTATTGACATCAAAGGAACGTCACGTGAACAATTCAAGGCTCTTTGACAAAAACATGATTTGGGGACACAGTGTAACTCAGACAGTTGATTTAGGAAGAAGTGTTTTGGCACTGCAGTTATGGATTTTAATAATGTCTACCGTGTTCTGAATTAAGTGGATTTAATTTTACACGTGCCTGTCATGGCAAATGTAGATGTGATTTAGTAGAACTGCGGTGTTGTATAAGGTAGAACATATTGTATAATTAGTCCTAATTAATTTAGGCAGTAGCATGGTTGAAACTAGCTAGAGTAGTGAAGTGATGATTAGCTCTGTTAGTTTAAAATAGAGTAGTGAAGTGTTGATAAGCTCTACTAGTTGAGAATTGAGCAATGGGGGATAATTGGGATCTTCCAGTGGGGTGCTCCCGGGTGGGGGTTTTCCGCACTCTGTATGTTTTTTTTTTCTTGTCTTGGCCTGATGAAAACCTATATGCTGAGCTCATCTGTCCCTGACAGAGTGGTTCACTGTATTTTTCTGAGCGAGGCCGATGGTCCACGATCATCTAATAAGGATCAGTGACGGGGAGGCTCTCACCAGTTGTGTTATATATTTTACAGGTTCCCTCTGGTTGGGATGAAGAACACAGAACCATTGAAAATTCAGATCCCGGATAATTTTTGGTGCAGGAAGATTGGCCAGCAACATTCTCACTGGGCCTGTGCTAGAAGAAGTTGATAAACATTGCTCGGTGGAGCTGAATAGTATAAGTATCCCACAGGATAAATACTGAGAACATTACTAAGAAGATTTCACACTACATGTGGACAGCAACATAGTAATGGGTTTTGATTTTCATACCATTCGTGAATATACCAGTGGTGATGGATGTTCAGTCCACTTATTACTAGAACAGTAGGGATTGATTTTCACATTACATGAAACCAAAACATTGGAGAGTATTTGTTCCACGTATCAAAGAAATCATAACATTAAGACGTTATCTGGAAAATTAAGAGATCTATTTGAGTCTAGATACAATGACTTTTTTAAGAGTGAAAACTGTAGAACATTTCGCAAGAAGGGAAAAAAAAAAAACGTCATTTCATGGGACAGTGTTCCATTTTTCACTGGGCATGAATTGTGTGGTCTCAGTTTCTATAAACTATTAGGAACAGTGTTTTTTTAGGAACAAAAATAGTATCCTTCCCGGACTGTAGATTTGAATGGGAATCAGACCTCATGGTTGTCAAAGCTCCTGGAGGAGGACATGTCTAGCGGGAGAGACGCGGCATTTGGTGAGGTCCATTGTGCTGATTCTTGTGATGTCGTGTAATCCTTGCCATGATGAGTGGACTCTGATCATGAACTTTGTAGTCTGACCTCTACATTTACATTAGAATACACAACACACATTTTCTTCGCATACACGTCTCACGTACATTACACTTTTTCTTTTAATAAATTAATCTTTATTAATTTTTAGAAGCAAGAGTTGCTGAATATGTTGCGTTGGGGAAGAATGAGAGGGGGCATAGTACGACAGTGATAGAGAGAGGAAAAGGTGTCCATGAACCGAAGGAGTGTGTTGGACGGAAGCTGGTGGATTCTCCAGGATATTGATAGGGGTAAAATATAATGTGGGTGTTGACTCCCCTCACTCCAGGGACGACACTTTAAAGTAAGACACGACAACCCCCCCCCCCCACCCCACCTCCAACCTCACTACACCGGTCATCATCATCATCATCATCATCATCTTCCGCTTCTGCCGTCAAGCGTCGTGGGGAGGAATAATTTGCGTTCCAGCGCCCGGTGGACGGCACTGGATAGTGTCATTCCGTGAGGTTGTACAATGTCTCTGATGTCGTCAATCCATTTTCTTCTTGGACGTCCTCGTGGTCTCGTCGCAGATGATCTTTGATGTAAGGCCAGTGATGGTAGTTGTTGATGTTGCATTCTAATGACATGGCCAAACCACTTGATCTTCTGTCTGTCAATAAATGTGGCACAAGGTGTTGATCCCACAGTCTGTCTGATAGTAGCATTTCTTACTCGGTCTCGGATTGTTAAGTTGGCAGCTCTCCTCAGGCATCTCATTTCGCAGGTGTTGATTTTGCGAAGGTGTAATTTGGATAAAGTCCAGGTTTGAGATTGGTAGCATAGGGTTGGTGTGAATATGCTGTTTATTATCTGTCGTTTTGCGGACATGGGTATGTTTGGATGTTTCAGTAAGGGTGATAGTTGATATGTAAGTGCACTAGCTTTTTGACATCTGATGTCAATTTCTCTGTCCAATCTGCCATCTTCTGTGATCATACTTCCAAGGTATTTGAATTCTTTAACTTGTTTCAGAGGTGTGTTATTTATCTGTATATTTAGTGGGCCTGGCGATCTGCTAACTTGCATTACTTCTGTTTTGGCTGTGTTTATACTCATATTGTATCTGCTGCAGGTTGAACTCAGATTAGTAATATGATTTTGTAGTCTGCCCTCATCGCTGTAAAACAGGCACTGATCATCTGCAAATAGAAGTTCATTTATTCCCTGTGGGTCAGTTGTTTCATCTGGAGTAAAGAGTTCTAAATTTTCTGAATCTGGTCTGTCGAGACTTGCTTCTTTGGAAATTCTGTCCATGTAGATATTGAATAGCAGGGGAGAGAGCACACATCCCTGCCTCACTCCTGTATTGACTGTGAACATATCTGATATACCTTCCTGTGTTCTTACTGCACTTTGGCTCGAGTGGTACATGGCTATGATATTTTCTAGCAGTTGCCCTTCTATCCCATAGTCTTCAAGGATGGTCCATAATTTGTATCTGTCTACTCTATCAAAAGCCTTTTCCTGATCTACAAACACAATATTCTGCTGGTCACTATATTCAATAGTTTTTTCACAAATTTGTCTAAGTGTAAATAATGCATCAGTGCAACTTTTACCTTTCCGAAAACCGAATTGTGCTTTGCTTAACTGTTGTTCAACTATTGGTCTAGCTCTTTGTTCCAAAAGTTTTGCATACATTTTCCCTATATTGCTTAGGAGTGATATACCTCTGTATGTTTCGCACTCTCTCATATTGCCTTTCTTTTTCCATATTGGTACTATTATTGCCTGTTGCCAATCATCTGGGACTTTTCTTTCTTCCCATGCTATATTAAAAAGTCTTGTTAGCCATTTAACTCCTGTTTCCCCACAGGCCTGAATAGCTTCTGTGGTTATTCCATCTGGACCTGGTGATTTGTTCTTAGGACTTTTCTGTATAACTGCTTTGACTTCTGCAGGCATGAAATTTGGTTCTTGCTGTCCCTGGCGTTTAGGCACAAAAGTGAGGTTTCCTATGTTATGTGTGGGGTTAAGTAGTTCTTGAAAGTATTCTGCCCATCTTGCTAGTCTTTGTTGTGGATTAAATATTGGTATACCTCTTTTGCTGTTTATGATGGTGGTTGGGTTGTAACATGCATCTCTGTTTCTCATTGTGGTGACACGTTTATAAAATTCTCTTGGGCAGTCTTTGCTAAGGGTCGCCATCTGTTCACCGTATATTCTCCAGGATTCATCTTTAGATGCTCTAATTGTTCGTTTGGCATTACGTCGTGCTATTCTATAAGCAATATAGTCCTGTTCAGATTTAGTTGTGATCCACTTTTTGAATGCTACCTTCTTTTTGAATATGCTATCTTTAACTTCGTTGTTCCACCAGGCTGTTCTTAATCTTTTGTCTTGCCCTACTTTCTTTGTTCCACATTTATTTTTCAGTGTGTCGAGCATGGCAGCCTTGAAACATGTCCATTCCTTATCTACGCTTGAGTGGTCATCAGGGATGTTCTTATGTACTTATGTAGGTTTTGGATTTCAACCGGTCAGTTGGACTAAAACGTTGATTTCTCGTCCATGACTTAAGGGACGTAAATTACAAGCACCTCTGAAGTCGGAATGGGTTCGCCTGATGGAGGGGGACATATATAGTAGTGAAAGTTGATATGTGGACTAAACTCGAGTACAAAACGGGCGAACAAAAATGTGTACGTTGTCTAGTCTGGTGTACTCTCTAGAGGTCAGCGTGACTGAGACGTTTAACGCTCTCGAGTTTAAACTTCCTGTGCGCTGACGGTGGTGGGTGGGTTCGTTCCATACACAGGTCAGTTGGACTTAAACGTTGACTTCTCGTTCAGAGAGCACTGGCAAACTACAGAACGAACTTTGTTTTTAGAAATTCAACCCGGGATTGGTCGCAACGTCCTGTAAAAGAACAAGCATCATTTGTTTAATGTCGCTTCCAATTGCTTTTCTATACTTATATCAGTGTTTATCAATACCCGTGAATGTATTTCCGGTGCCACGTGGACAGCTTGAAGGGTTCCCTAACAACTGATATTTCTGGGTATTGTTTGTACAGACTGCTGGCTAAGTCTATTTGATTGAACATTGTATGGGCAAGACGCGTGACAGTTTCCAAGACTCACTGTTCTATATTTGAGAGGGCAGAGTACTTTAGTGAGATTTGCCGCGAGCCGGCTGCGTGACCTGAGTCACGTAACGCTTCACGTGCCCGGAGATGGCACGGGATTTAACTACCAGTTTCCGGAATGGGAGGAAGCGGACGTACCCCCTCCATGATAATTGATATTAGTTGATATTATACTTATCAGGGAGTGGCTGTACCCACAAACACTCACAGACAGAACATTATTGCCGTTAACACTCACAGACAAAACATTATTGCCACAAACTCTCGCATACAGGATAATATAGCCGAAAACACACCGACAGGCCGCATCTCTACCGCCATGACACGTAGCATGCATGCTATGTTTATATAGTTCAAACATATTCCTTGTGACTTGTTCATGGTTGGTGCGATTGTGTGGTTGAATGTGTCTACGTGATCCTGCCATACCGACAACCCTTCCTTAGTCGCCTCTTACGGCATGCCTGACAGGGTGCAGAGCTGCAAGTCTTTGATTCCTTGCAAGCCCCGGGAACACACTGACCAATTACAGAGATGAATCTTATTGGGAGGACATGGAGGCAGCTGCATGAGATAGCAAATGACAGGCCGCCCTGTCGAGATTTAGTTGTTGGTTTATGCCTCATGGGGGATACAGGGCAACAGAAGATGGAAAATCTAGATGATGAAGTGGGTAGTAAACTGGTTTACCAACTTAGAGACAATGGTTCAATCGGCAATTCAGCAATGTTCATTTCTAGACTGCACATGACTTTGGGCTCCAGCCAGTCTCTTTGAGGGCTCACAGCATAGTTCTCTATATGCTAAAGGAGGTACGAAAGGAAGTTCGATTGATAATGACTAGTATATTTTGTGCCACAGAACCTTATTATCTTTCACGGGAATTTGCTAAGTTTCCGATGACACGACAGTATCTAAAAAGTCTCAAGTGAAATAGCGCTATCTAAACAGTTTCAAGTGAAACAATGGTTTCTAAAACGTTTCCGTTGAATCAGCATTATCTGAAAAGTTTCAAGTGAAACAATGGTTTCTAAAACGTTTCCGTTGAATCAGCATTATGTGAAAAGTTTCAAGTGAAACAATGGTTTATAAAATGTTTCCGTTAAAACAGCATTATCTAAAGTTTTGAGTGAAGCAGTAGTATCTACGAGGATTCAATTGAAACAGAGATCTGAAAAATTTCAACTGAAACGGTGGTATATTATACGTTTCAACTGAAACAATGGTCTCTTCAAAGTTTCCGGAAATAGTAGCATTTACAAAGCTTCCGTTAATATTGGCGGTGTCAACGTAGTTTCCGGGGAAACACACATATCTATGGTGTTTCCTTGTAACAGTGGTATCTACGAAGCGATAGATCCGGTGAGAGAAGTTGGCGGGCCACTTTTTGCCAGTGCCAGTCATCAAGAAGAGTTGAAGATGCTGACGCCCTAAGAATGATATTACAAATATAATAAACAAGCTCAAAGGGACTAAGCGTGTCGAAGAACTGTACGGCTGCCAGTCAGCCGGGGAACATGGATTCTTGGCGGTTCAATGGAGTTGGCGTACGTGTGTGGAGATCCTTCGTGCTAAATCATCAGTGATTAACAATACAAGTCGACATGACACGAAAGAAACGCCGCAGATAGCCGCCGGGGTAGGGAAAACAGACTAGGCAAAATAGCACGCCAGGAATAATATGCTTAAAACATGACAAGCTTAGACTTAAAAATGGAACTGAGCTTATAAACAGGGAAGACAGGTCATGTTCAATAAGTGACAGGTGTGGCATGTCAACTGACGGGGTCTCCGTGACGTGGTGGTCAAATCGTCTACCTCACGTACCGAACGTTGTGAGTTCGTTTCTGGACTCCGTTATTTGGTTCACGACTGAAGTTGTTTCAGAGACCCCCAAGGTGGGGGTTCATCGCTGGAGCTACAGTATTCGTGCTCTCCGTTCTGCTGAAAGAGAATTACGTGGGGCAAAACCTGGTGCAATGAAGTCGATCCTCTTTCTTGTCATATTGTTGAAACTGTTCAAACGTATCACAACGGCAACCTACCTTCTATAAACCCACGCACGATGCTGACTGCATCAGTTTGCAAGAAATATATGTGGGTTATGGGACATTTTCGGCTATCATATTTGTACACCAAACGACACCACGGACAGAACACCTCCGTTAGACATGTCGTAAAGCCCATACTACCAGAGAGCAAATCTGCCGTTGGTTACAGTCAGTGTAAATGCACGCATACTTTGTGGTTTCTCGAACGAATGTTATGGATACCTTCGAGTATCAGAGGTACTATCAACGATTGCCTGAAAAAGGCTAATTAAAACACATATGTATTAGCAATTTACAAACATACAGCATTCTTTGGTTAAATAATGAGAAGAGAGTCAGTGGAAAACATACTGGCAACTGAAAACATCAACAGTAGAAGTGACTGAAACAAACTGAAGAGCAATGATGCGGGATGATCTAAGACGATTGTATGATGGAGTATCATCAATAGGTTTGATCCAGAACCTATTCGACGGTATTGTGTGGGGAGAGTGAACGTCGTAGTCATTTCCTAAGTCACATGGTGATGATGTGGCCGCAATGGATAAGTGGGTGCGCAGTTGTAGCATAGCCTACTTGGACGCGACCAGGGGCAGATTGTCTTTGTGGCGACTTCAGCGACAGGGTAGGCAACCCTCATCGAGAGACTTGTGTCCACGTAGGCTTTCATGTGTCTTCGAATGGCTACTTATCTTTTCATTCATTCTTGGAAGGTACAGATCTTAGAACGAAAATATGGTGCAAGGCGGCAGTATTAGCCTATGATGTATTCGAGAATTGTCACTGGTGTGTGGAAACGCCCAGAGTGATTACTTAGATCTCACACATGACAGTGTGCCCTTAGATTCATACGCATGCTTATCCAACTCTCTGTGCACTCGCTAATCTTCAAAAGGAAAGCTGCTATACTGATCCAATGGAAGGCTGCGCCCAGATGTATAAGATAGTCATGTGATCCGGCTACATTCTATCCGAATCTGCAACACGGTTCTTTCATATCACCAGTCATATTAAATGTCTATACGTTGATAATTACAGAACTGTCTGGCAGGAGAGATAACCGTTGTCATAAGCTGACAATTTTATGATGTATGGACAAGGAAAAGAGGAATGGATAAGGAAGGAAGGAACGAACGAATGAACTAACGAATATCATTTTCAAAGAGTTAAAAACTGGGCACGCAGGTCCGTCTGACATTCTGTCCGTCTTATCTCCCTGCTCGCATATATTATTTCATTCATACATAGCTTATATGGTAATATTAGACAACAACAACAGCAATATACGCGCTTTAAACGCATGGACATAGAAAACGTGTGATAGAGTGTGTGTGTGGCATCAAAACAATATATCCTGCGTCAGACACCAAATGTATCTTATGTGACAGTGCTGTACAACTTCAAGTGTCAGAATCTATGCTCGGTCACAGCACTAAATACATCTTATGTGACAGTACCGTGCCATATCACAGTGCCAATGATGAATGACATAAACTACAGTATTCCTTCATATAAATTTCCAAGACTTGTGGTCCAAGTACTTAGGCGCCAATAGTGGTCGTATGTAATAGTGAGTGTAGTATATTGTTTTAAGCCATGTATTACATCAGACACGTTAGTATTAATAAAACAACGAAGGGAACTGAAACAGAAAGGAGGTGAATCCAATAACAGCAAGATGAAGTATAAATCTTTAACTCGAGAAATGCGAAAGAACACAAGAAAGGACAAAAATCAATATATACAAGATTGCTGTACCAGAATAGAGCAATATCATAAGCCTGGAAGAGATTACGAAATGTTCAAAGAAATGAAGTTATTGACAAGAAATGTTCAACCTCAATTGAATGTTATCTGTGACAAGATGGGAAATACCTTAACAGAATCTAGAAAAATTCTAGAAAGATGGCAGGAGTACTGCAGTGGAATTTATGATATGAGTGACAGTGAGGATATGAATGAGATACATGAGCCAATGACAGCAGATACAGAACCTGAACCCTCATTAGATGAAATTGCATGGGCAATAAAGAACCTGAAGAAAGGTACATCACCTGGGTGTGATGAGATACCAACTGAACTAATTAAAGCGGGAGGAGAAGAAAGTATACACTTCTATCACGCATTAAGCAAAAAGATATGGAAATATTATATATGGCCAAAGAATTGGAAGAGAACTATCTTCAATTTAATACCAAAAAAAGGGCACTAACTATAGACCTGTTGCCCCGATCAGTCATGCAAGTAAAATTCTACTAACAATCATAATAGGAAAACTTCGTAAGAAAATCGAAGAAGAGATTAACGTGGTTCAAGCTGGATTTAGACAAGGAAGAGGAACAAGAGATCGCATGTTAAACATGCGTTTAATAGTAGAGAAGTGCAGAGAATTTAATGTAAACCTATTCTCATGTTTCGTGGATTATTCAAAGGCATTTGACTGTGTACAACATCAGAAACTTTGGGAAATCATGAGGAATATGGGCTTTCCATCACATGTAATACATCTCATAAGAGTGCTCTATCTAGATCAACAAGCAGCGGTTAGAATAGATGGCTAGACGTCAGATTGGTTTAACATCAAGCAAGCAAGGAGTCAGTCAGGGATGTGTGCTGTCTCCCTATTTGGTTAACCTGTACGCCGAAAATATGAGACATGTAAAAGATGATATATATATATACAGGGCTCAGATATATATATATATATATGATGCCCTAAATATCGGTGGTCATGACATATCAGAGATTCGGTATGCTGATGATACAGTATTGCTATCCACAACACAGACTGGTATAGAAAACATAATAGCCTCAATCCAATTGAATAGTGAAAATCACAACTTATATCTTAACATAGCAAAAACAAAGATAATGCATACAGATAAAACTACTATGGAGAAAGAAATATATGTTAATGAGGGAAAATTGGAGGTGGTGGAAAATGTGAATATCTTGGATCATTGATTACCAACAACGGTGACACAATGAAAGAAATTAAACGACGACTATCAATTGCTCTTCAAAGACTAAAACAACTGAATAAATTATGGAATGGAACAGACAGAACTACAAAAATTAGATTTTTAAGAGCATGCATCTTTCCCATTGCAACATAAGCCTGTGAGACATGGACACTTACTAAACAAGCTGAACAGCGCATCAATGCCTTTGAATATAAATGTTATAGACGTGTTCTAAGAATATCTTGGGTAAAGAAAAGAACATATGCATCCATACTTCAAGAGCTGAATATTGAAGAAGGCTGGCTAATAAAGACGATGAAACAAAGAAAATTGAAATATTTTGGTCACTTGAGACGTCACGAACGAACGAACGAACGAACGAACAAACTTTATTTTCAAAGGGTTAAGAATTGGGCACGCAGGCCCGTCTAACATTCTGCCCTTCTATCACTCTCTTCCATACATTATTTCATTCACACATCATTCAAGGCTAACAGAGAACAGCAACAATATAAAACTTATGCATTATAAAATCATTGGCAAAATGCGAACATCAAAACTACATGACACAGTAACATTAGATAATGGTCAGACACTTATTAGCCATGTGGAATATACTGGCCTACCAAAAGGGGACTGGCTGTTATACTAGGGTTTTGTTATTATTATTATTATCACTATTATTATGGGGGAAGGTAATCCGTACTGAGATAGTGTTCGAGTAATTTGCGATTATATGAATAAGGATTGGTGATGTCTTTTATTTCTTGTGGAAGATTGTTCCACAGCTGAGCTGCAGAGTACGTTAAGCTTGTTTTGTAGTTTGGAAAGTTTGGAGAGAACAATAATGGAGGGGTATATGCCTGGGAAGAGAGGAAGAGGAAGGCCAAAGAGAAGATGAATTCAGGATGTGGCGGATGATCTCCAGATGGGTGTACCGGACGAGGGACATCTTGTTTATGATCGTGAGGTTTTCCGGAAGGTTGTTATGGGAGCGAGGTCCTGCAAAGGACATGCTACTGACTGACTGACTGAATGAATGAATGAATGAATGAATGAATGAATGAATGAATGAATGAATATATATATATATAATGGTACCCTGTAACGGTGGTGTTTATATCATGTCCAGACGAATTCTGCGGGTGATCATCTCCATGGCTCGTGAAAACGCAGTGGTTATTCATTCCCTTCCAAATATTATTTCGCGTTGTACTTATTTATTTCGATGTGATCAATCCATTGAAATATATTGATTTTGTCACGTCCTTTCGAATTTCAGAATTCAAAGGAATAAATTTTTCACAGTTCATAAAAATTTCAGGACTGCAAATTTTGTTTCATCGGTATCTTTATTCATAATAAATTGCTTCAAATCAATACATTGATAACATAATTTTCCTCTCATGCAAACATATCTCAAATGATGTACAATTCAATATGTCCAATCGGTAACGACTTTTAAGTTCCAATCTTCAATAAGCATAGCTGACTTTCTTAATTCATTTAAACCTACGTATTTATGTCTGGTTTGATCAAAGCTCTTCGTTATATTCTCTAGTTTAAATCTGATTGATTGATTGATTTAGGAACCGACATCACGGCATTCGGGACATTCCCGTAAGCGCTCCGTCCCCATCCTCTTTAAATCTGTGACATCCTACCCAAATATCAAATTACTTTAGATACTTCGTTGTCCTTACTTTCCTGATATTTACAATGCTTCAGTTATCTTACATATGTCATCTCCAGATAGTGACTGAGCTAAAACTAAAAACTGAATGAATGAATGAAATAGTTTCTAGTGCGTTCTTGTGCACGGGTAAGGAAAAGGTGTATCTAAGATCTGTACTTCGGCAGCTTATAAATAAGTCTGCACACATTTATTAAGCTACTGTCACAATAATCTTCTTTTGTCGACGTCTTCTAACTTACTCTTTTACAAATGTGTAATAGCCAATCACTTCTTTATGGCAGTGAAACCTGGACAACTTACTCACGCACAGAGAAACGTTTAAACAGCTTTCATATGCGGTGTCTGCGAAGAATACTTGGTATTAAGTGGCAAGACAAAATCACAAATACTGAAGTATTGGAAAGATCAGGTTGTGTGACGGTGTATTCCATGCTCAGTCTTCGTAGACTTAGATGGATAGGACACGTTAGGAGGATGGATGATGGTAAAATACCAAAGGACATCTTTTTTGGTGAATTACAGACGGGTAGGAGATCTCAGGGTCGGCCTCTACTACGATACAAAGATGTGTGTAAGCGGGACATGATTGATACAGGCATTGATAATGCACATTGGGAGCACGTCGCCGCTGAACGTGTTGCATGAAGGGCAACTATCAGAAACGGAATAAAGACAAAGGAGAAAATGATTGCAGATAAAGCACACACAGAGCGTGAGAGACGTAAGATGGTGCAAAATGGTGGAAATGACCATGTTTTCACATGCACCTACTGTGGGCAAACATTTGCAGCAAGAATTGGCCTTACCAGCCACACTCGCCACCGCCATGGATCGTAGTTATTAAGCCTTTTTAAAGCACAATGTACCAAACTATCGTCTTTCAAGACGGAAAGGTGCCAATGAATAACCAATAATACATGACTCACCATAACTATTTTTAACATGGCAATTATAATTAGCTATGGCACATGTATCGGGCCATACGTAGGAGAATGTTTATTACACTAGTTGTCCTTTGAAATTATTATTTTAAGGATGCATAGAGTCATGTACAGAGATTGTATTCAAACAGGTTCCGATTGTATGCGTAGGGAATAGTGGTGTCTTTGATTTGTTATGGAAGACTGTTCTGCAGTTATACTGCAGACCACGCTAAACGTGCTTTGTATAAGTTTATCCTAGACTTAGGGGCATGTAATCTGTTTTGTCGTTTTACATGCATCGATAATATTTAAACAACGACCACAAGTAGTTTGGAGCACTGTGATAAGGATTGCGTGAATTAGTTTGGCCTGATTAAAAATGTAGCGTTTGCGGAATGGTAGTAACTGAAGACCTTTAAATAGGCTGAATTTGTCGTTAACCTGTTTACAATACATTAAACCCTGTAGCCCTTTTTTCTGGAGTGAATCAATGCGTTTTGTGATAGAATCGAAACGACCATCCCAGACTGTGGAGCAATAATCAATGTGTGTTTGTATGTGAGAAGTATAGAATGTCTTTCTTATGTTTTCATCAAGGAATTGTTTTAATCTGAGCACATTGATAGGTTTTTCTTTCTGTTTGTTTAACGAGCACCTTTAGAATACAGGTTAGATTTGTTTCGATGATGAAACTAGTACAATGTGCCCAGTTACACTTTCTACCGACATGCTACCAATGTGCAGCTGAAGAGTTCTCTGGGAGGCTAGAGTGGTTCCTATTAACATAGATTGTGTTTTAGTTATGTTAATTTGCATACGGCTTGCATTCTCCAGGTAACTGCATTATTTAATTCTTGTTGCGTGGACTCTACCAATCTTCTCCACCATCTTCTCTACCAATGGCTTGTACCAATACTGTTTACTCATCTTCTGTACAAATCGCCTGTACAAATCTTCTGTACAGAGCTTCTGTACCAAACTTCTGTACACATTTTCTGTGCAAATCTTCTGCACAAATCGTTTTTACAAATATGCTCTACGAATTTCTGCACCAATCTTCTGCATTAATGTATTGTACCAATCGTCTGCAGCAATCTTTTCTTCTAATCTTCTGCACCAATCTTCTCTACTCATCATCAGCATCAATCTTCTCTACCAATATTCTGCACCAATCTTCTCTACCAATCTTCTGCACCAATCTTCTCTATAAATCTTCTGCACCGATCTTCTCTACCAATCTTCTGCATCGATGTCCTCTACCAATCTACCGCAACAAACTTCTGTAACAATCTTCTGTACTAATCTGTTCTACCAATCTTCCGTATCAAATATCTGCACCAACCTTCTCTAGCAATATTCTCTACCAATCTCCTCTACCAATATTCTTTACCAATCTGCTCTACCAATATTCTGTACCAATCTTCTGTACCAATCTTCTCTACCAATCTTGTGTACCAATCTCTCCTCACCACCAACTCAAACCCCTCCCCCATTTGTGACTAGGCTAAACAGACCAGTATTCACCTTTACCTATATAATTGGCACTGATATTTCGAAATCAGATCTGTGACCCTTACAATCAGACAAAGCATTGAGCACAAACTCCAATCATACAAGTATGTACAGTAACGGACCGTCCTGCACACCTTGAGTCTATGTTGGCTTTTTGGTGCTAACCCCATATTTGTATAGAGCAGTCGCCACTTGATGGGTGAAGTGGTCAATATCACTTGATGGGTGAAGTGGTCAATATCACTTGATGGGTGAAGTGGTCAATTTAACTTGATGGGTGAAGTGGTCAATATCACTTACACGGATTAAGGAGTACTGGGCATTTGCTGCAAGAACCATATCTCATATACCAATCGGCGTTCGAGGGCTGATATGGCCAATATCCAGCCGGTGGCCTTAACTTCCCGAGACATTTCTTGATACACGTGCAGACTTGGTCAATCTGGAAGTCCAGTTCAATGTTCACAATCCGCCTCAATGCGAACTCGAACCCATGACTACAGCACCGGTTGCCAAGCGTGCTAGCCACTCAGCCACCGCGGCAGCGACACTACGAATACTTCTGCACACTGCTGGAGGCAAACACAGACGCGTGGGATGCTCGTGCCTTGGGTGAGTGACAACGCGCCTACGGTTCCTGGTGCCTCAGTCTAACTCAGCTATGCCACGTTTGGCGTGAAATGTCATGCAACAAGCTGAATGCAACTGTCTGTTTTGTCTCACTTAAAAGTGCATCCCGGCTTTATAATTAATGCACAACTCACGAGTGCTTTCCCCTTGTTACATTCATCACTCATGCAAACTTTGTAAAATCGCTATATTTAGCCATACTTTTTCATGACTAGCAACGTGAACATCATTTAGCAACCTGCCATTTTCTCTGCTATTTTATGTACACAATTGCAGTTGTGGAGACCCTGTGGTCAGTGAGTTTACCTGCCAAGACAGTGGTTCTTGTTCAATTCCCAGCAGAGCCAGGATTATGTTTTCGACCAGAACGGTCCATTATCATACAAATGGGGACATTACACTATTCTGGGAATCGTCTGGGAAAGAAACGAATCGACCACCGACCTCACAGGTCAAGGTCTAGCATATGTGAAGGCCTAGGACTTCCCACCCCTAATGCAGAATGCGTATTTGTATGCATGCAATTAGACGCAGTTAGCAAACACGGTTAGGGACTTCACTCGTAAATATTCCTTTATCTTTCATCATAAACGAAAATTATTTCCTTGCTGGCTTCTATAATTGAATTGTAAATCTTTTAATAAATTGGATATTTGAAGAGGTTTTATTTGAACAGTGAGACTGCGCTTATTCTTGGACGCCGGCTATTTTATCTGACTGTTTAACTGCGTCTGCATCATTCAGTTATTACATTAAAAAAGGGTGTTCTGGTTATTACTTCAGTGCTGTGTCTGTCCCAACTACGGTAGGTGTTTCTGTGTATGACCTGAGATAAGAATTTTTACATCTGTGATTGAAAACATTGTGCCCTGTTCCTGTCCACCTGGTTTCAACTGACTGACTGACTGGCATTTAGCCGTCTTGACAGACGATAGTTTGTAAAATGGAGTTTACATAGAGCTTGGACAGAATTTAGAGACCATGTGTTGCCCATCCAGCACGATACGTCTCTCGGCCTGCCTAGTTTACTCCAGAGGAAAGGTAACACGAATACGTCTGGAACATGACAAGCTGCAGAAGCTGCCGGATCAGCAAAGCAGTGCCCTAACTGTCCGCCTGTCGGAGGTTCCATAGTAGTAGTAGTAGTAGTAGTAGTAGTAGTAGTAGTAGTAGTAGTAGTAGTAGTAGTAGTAGTAGTAGTAGTAGTAGTAATAGTAGTAGTAGTAGTGATAGTAGTAGTTGCAGTCGTAGTAGTAGTAGTAGTAGTAGTAGTAGTAGTAGTAGTAGTAGTAGTAGTAGTAGTAGTAGTAGTAGTAGTAGTAGTAGTAGTAGTAGTAGTAGTAGTAGTAGTAGTAGTAGTAATAGTAGTAGTAGTAGTGATAGTAGTAGTTGCAGTCGTAGTAGTAGTAGTAGTAGTAGTAGTAGTAGTAGTAGTAGTAGTAGTAGTAGTAGTAGTAGTAGTAGTAGTAGTAGAAGAAGAAGGTAATGATGATGATGACGATAATAATGATGATGATTGAGGGTGGGAGAGAGGTACAAGAAGAAGATGTGTAATATATTCGCCGCCCCTGAAGCCCCGCTCGTTATTTTAATTACCAGAATTCTTATTTATTATTAAGATTGTGTGATTACATTTATAAAAACACTGACGTTGAAGGACAAGGCAGTCAGAAGGCCAACAGACACAGGTGCTCAGCTGAGATATGACGTCACCGTACTACCCGGCTGGGCTTCACACAAGAGTAATCACAGATGGGTGGAGGGGAAAACATCTAACGCATTTGAGATTGCGTCAATGGTTAGCTCTGGATCACACGGAAACGCTCCGACCCTAGATGACCTGGTGTGGACGCATGGGACACAGCAAACGACGGGTATAAAAATTGTCGGTTTGACTGCAGAAATGAAATTGAAGTTTTATCAACCAATCGAGCCAGAATGCTACTACATTCGCAGTTGTTTAAAAACAATTGAGTTGCATATTTTTTTTACAGGGCGTCGCAGTCACACTCAGCAATTTTTTTTTGTTTTTGTTTTTGCTGTTTGTGATCTCTTGGAAATTTTAAGTTCAGTAGTTTTCCATTGCTGTCTAAACGATATGAACCCATACCATTTCGTAAAAAACCAAAGCAAGGCGATCTGCTGCCAAATCGTCCGAAGTTGTGTTTCAAACGCGGTATGCGGGATTACGAAATGTGACGGTAGACTCTTCGCCACGGAGCAGGCACATTTCACATTATTAGTTGAAATGATAGTTGTCTAACAGCGGTTTTATCGGCTGAGACAAATGTCTCTATAGGATTCAATTCAATCCAATCCAACTTTTAAGTGAAGATATTCCGCCCCGTTCAACCGTCGAATTCGGCAGTGGTTGTAGTTGGGGGACCTATGGTGCATCTCGTACCTCTTCTTGTGTAGATAGGGCTGCGTATTTTTGTCTTTCTGTTCATCTCATCTTTTGGTGTCGTTTCACATGTCTGGCTAGAGTCGGGTGTAATTGTGTTTCCGCCCCGTCTCGTTGTGTATTTCCTTCGGGGAGTTGATTACCAGTCGTCATCTTTCCTCCATATCATTTCTCGCCTCGGTATTAGGCTGTTTTAGTATCTTCTTGGTCTTCTTTGGTATCTTGCGTCGTGGACGGCTAGATAGCTTGTCCTTGTTGGAGAGTAATCTCTTCCCAGGTCACCGTCCATTCTTGGTCGCTTTTGTTGTGGATTTCTTCCTTCTCTTCTATTTCCTCTTCTGGTTCTTCCTCTTCTGTCCAGGACTTGGTGTTTTCTTTTTCTGGTGTCTTGTTCTTTGTCTGAAGCTTTTCTATCTTTTCTCTTTCTTCTTGGATTTCTTTCAGTCTCCTCTGTCTGTCTTTATTGCAGCCATTCGAGTGACATCCTGCTCAACCTTCTGCTGGATTCGCTTCAGTTCGTCCAGAATTCGCTTAACGGCTGTTATCTGCGTCTCTTGCGTCTTGTCTCGTTTCTCCCCGATGCTGGTAAACTTTGATATCAGTTCCTTTAGTTGGCGTTCTAATTGTGCTTTGTTGCATTTCGTAAGTCGGGTGATGGCCTCATACCCTAGCCAAATCCTAGCCTCTCTAAAGGGTAGATTGGCTTTGATGGCAATTGTCATCGCTTCCTTGCTGTCTTGGTAGCAGGGGCGGCCGAGCTGCCTGGCGCCGTGGTTGCCGAGGCTGTTGGCGCACTTTCTGTTGCAGTACGGCCTCCTGAAGTCTGTGTCGATCTTAGCGTGAGAGTACTGGCTGTATGGGTGGGGTCCAGAGCAGTATCTACAGACCTCCACCTCACTTGTACATGTGGCACATGTGTGCCAAAACATCTAGCACATGGAGCACTTGGCATAGTGATTTCTTGGCAAGCTTACGTTAAGTAATTTGCCATTGGTTTCTGAACGACCAGCACCCATACCATTTCATAAAAAAAAAAACAACGTAAGGCCGTCTGCTGCCAAATTTCCACAGCTGTGGTTCGAATGTGGGTGTGCGAGATTACGAACTACGCCCGTTCTCCTTCGCCACGGAGCTGGCCCTTTAATAAGAAGCATTAAAATAGCATACGCAAACAACAGTATCGGGCACTTGTTGAGGATGGTGGCGGAGAACAACGTACGCATCTGAGATGTTAATCAGAGGTAGAACGTTCCCAGTCCCCATCCTCAACACGGTTGGAGATTGTACTGATAACCCGGCTGTCCTTGGTGTATTTCCTCGGTCTGGAACTGAACAACAAACAGAGACGATACAGTTTATGACGCCCCGTAGTTGCGATAGGAAATACACTTACTTCAGTCCCCAGTGGTACACAACGCAGTAGCTCATGATATGGTGTTTAGGAATAAGACCATGAGAGGACATCATTAGTTGAGTGCACCGTGTTTACTTGACCTCAACCGTGTCCAGCTAGTTAGGACGCAGTACCCCAGGAAGTTGGGGACTGTAACCGATGGAGATAGTGATCTAGAATTAACATTATAAAGGCGTCCTAGTGTGTGGGACAGGACCACAAGCACAATAAATAGTGTTGCTCTAATTGGGGAAAGGAGTTGTTGGGATTGTGGAGTATTTTATATACATTGTTCAAACTTGAGAACATGTTTAGCACCCCACCCCCTTATTGTTCCCCATATTATGGCCATATGTCAACCTCGACAAGAACATACCTGATACAAGACTGGTGATAGTGTGAGGTGGAAGACCCATCATAACCCACGCTTACCAGCACGGCATACCAGATGTTTGCACTGTATTATACTTGACTCAACGTGCGTTGTTCGTCCTGTATACGTGTGTGTGTAGTGCGTGTGTGTGTGTGTGTGTGTGTGTGTGTGTGTGTATGCGTGCGTGTGTATGAATGTATTATGTGATCTTGTATGTGTTTATCCCTTTCGTGAAAACCTTGGAGATTGCACTTTGGAAAGCAGGCGAGCATAAGCCTACATGTGTGTATGTCTCATTTGTTATGTCTTCACGTAAACGTAGCCCAGATAACACACAAACAATTCTGCATATAGGTCACTTTCACATCCTGAGTCAAGTATTATTGATGTTTCTTTCCTTGTTCATTGAGAGAGATTTGTGTCGAACGTTCCGCCTGTATCTACGTATATTTGTCCTTTCTCCGAGATTCCTAAATCATATTTTGTATGTCATCTAACTCCGGAATGAGCTCGACAGCACCCAACCTCATTTTTCCGATAACATTTCCAATTCTCTTTCTCCTTAACTAGCGCCTTACCAATCTGACCCGATCACGGATGACACTATCTTGAAGAATAATGTCCCAATCTGCGGACGCTAATGTTCTTCTATCTCCTCGCCTCTCCGCACCTCGTCCCCACAAACTAAATCCCATATGCGATCGAAACATAATTTTTGAAAACTCAACCAAAAACATCCCGGATTCGATTCTTCATCATTATGTCCCGTTGGCTGTGCGGTATCAATAACCTGCACCTCATTAGTGGGGACGTGCACTTAGGCATGCCATAATGTCAGCTTATCCGTATGTCTTTAACTGTCCTCGTTTCCCTGTCCTTTTTCGTGTACCTTTCTCTCTATACTTCCCC
>OY992892.1:22152447-22219333 GCA_963921405.1 Cepaea hortensis | reverse complement strand
GGTATGTGAGCCGGTCGCTCAGAAAGCAATGGCAAACTACTGAGCGTAATCTTGCCTAGAACATCAACAGCAGCTGGAAAATGCTGATGTTGACTGCAACGTCCTGTAAGAGATATGCAGAAAAAAAAGTGTAACATCACTATCTGATTCCCCGTCTTTCTCTACATTGCTGTCTCAACGTGTGTATGATTTCATCTCTTGAAGTGAAGTGAAACCGAAGGAGATCGAATTATCACTGGACTGATTTATTCTCATTATTTTCGTCTTTCCTGCACGAAGTTTAAGGATTAATTGGTGTGACCTCTCATTAAGTGTGTTTAGTTTCACTTGCATCTGATCTCCTGTCTGGGACAAGAGGACGGGAATGTTATCAAAGAAGCCTACATTATGATGCTGCTTATCATAATGTATTTAATTCCATTTCTATGAGTTTACTTTTGGTCTTCATAACCCAATCTATAGACGGTAAGAATAATAAAGCTTACAATATGCACTTCTGCTCTAATTTTAAATGCATCTGTTAGTTATCACTCACGAAGATCTGTATATGTTGCCCTTAGAAAGTTACGGATTTTGTTTCGTGAGCGCATATTGCTTCAACAATTTCCATAAGGATTCGCTATCGATGCTGTCAAAGGTCTTTTCATAGTCAAGAAATCCAATATAGTGTCCCAGCATTATCTAGTTGATGTGTCCCAGCGCTATCTAGTTGTTGTGTCCAATCACTATCTAGTTGTTGTGTGCAAGCGCTATCTAGTTGAGTCCCAGCGCTATCTAGTTGTTGTGTCCAATCACTATCTAGTTGTTGTATCCAATCACTATCTAGTTGTTGTGTGCAAGCGCTATCTAGTTGTTGTGTCCAATCACTATCTAGTTGTTGTGTCCCAGCGCTATCTAGCTGTTGTGCCCAATCAATATCTAGTTGTTGTGTCCAATCACTATCTAGTTGTTGTGTCCAAGCGCTATCTAGTTGTGTCCAATCACTATCTAGTTGTTGTGTCAAATCACTATCTAGTTGTTGTGTCCAATCACTATCTAGTTGTTGTGTCCCAGCGCTATCTAGTTGTTGTGTCCAATCACTATCTAGTTGTTGTGTCAAATCACTATCTAGTTGTTGTGTCCAATCACTATCTTGTTGTTGTGTCAAATCACTATCTAGTTGTTGTGTCCAATCACTATCTAGCTGTTGTGTCCAATCACTATCTAGTTCTTGTGTCAAATCACTATCTAGCTGTTGTGTCCCAGCGCTATCTAGCTGTTGTGTCCAATCACTATCTAGTTGTTGTGTCCAATCACTATCTAGTTGTTGTGTCAAATCACTATCTAGTTGTTGTGTCCAATCACTATCTAGTTGTTGTGTCCCAGCGCTATCTAGCTGTTGTGTCCAATCACTATCTAGTTGTTGTGTCAAATCACTATCTAGTTGTTGTGTCCAAGCGCTATCTAGTTGTGTCCAATCACTATCTAGTTGTTGTGTCAAATTACTATCTAGTTGTGTCCAAGCGCTATCTAGTTGTGTCCCAGCGCTATCTAGTTGTTGTGTCCCAGCGCTATCTAGTTGTTGTGTCCCAGCGCTATCTAGCTGTTGTGTCCAATCACTATCTAGTTGTTGTGTCCAATCACTATCTAGTTGTTGTGTCCCAGCGCTATCTAGTTGTTGTGTCCAATCACTATCTAGTTGTTGTGTCAAATCACTATCTAGTTGTTGTGTCCAATCACTATCTAGTTGTTGTGGCAAATCACTATCTAGTTGTTGTGTCCAATCACTATCTAGCTGTTGTGTCCAATCACTATCTAGCTGTTGTGTCAAATCACTATCTAGCTGTTGTGTCCCAGCGCTATCTAGCTGTTGTGTCCAATCACTATCTAGTTGTTGTGTCCAATCACTATCTAGTTGTTGTGTCAAATCACTATCTAGTTGTTGTGTCCAATCACTATCTAGTTATTGTGTCCAAGCGCTATCTAGTTGTGTCCAATCACTATCTAGTTGTTGTGTCAAATCACTATCTAGTTGTTGTGTCCAATCACTATCTAGTTGTTGTGTCCCAGCGCTATCTAGCTGTTGTGTCCAATCACTATCTAGTTGTTGTATCAAATCACTATCTAGTTGTTGTGTCCAAGCGCTATCTAGTTGTGTCCAATCACTATCTAGTTGTTGTGTCAAATCACTATCTAGTTGTGTCCAAGCGCTATCTAGTTGTGTCCCAGCGCTATCTAGTTGTTGTGTCCCAGCGCTATCTAGTTGTTGTGTCCAATCACTATCTAATTGATGTGTCCAAGCGCTATCTAGTTATTGTTTCTGTAGTATACATCTTGCAAATCGCCACATCGCTGTTTGAATTTCCCCGCACTACCCTCCAGTCAGCAACAGCGCCAACACCCACCACCATCAGAATTAAATTCAAATTTAAGAAATGAAGGAATTAGCGCCTATAGTTTAAGAAAGATGAAGTTTATATCATCTTAATTTGAAAAAAGAGCGCTGATTTGAAAAGGGAACGACAATATTCTAATTATAGCCGAAAAGGAGCTCAGCCATTGATCACGACTCGGCATGACGTCAGAGCCCAGTCGAGGAAGGGCAGGAATAAACAACAACCGAGAGGCTTTAACATGGTGTGAAAACCGGCAGACGGTCAGTGTGTGTAAAACGAAAATCCTTCAGCAATCGCCCACAACAGGAGAAGGGCCATTGGAACTGACGGCCAACGAACTATGAAAACCAAATTCCTAGTCTGCAGCCTTAAACCTGATGACGTTATGCTTGAAGAAGACATTCAACTATATTGAAGGTAAGCACAGTGTAATATTAAGTTAGTTATGCTCCTTTCCCCGAAAAAGGTAAGTTGGTGTGCTGTAAAATTATGATTAGTCCTTAAGAATTTAATTCAGGAGAGACTAAGCACTATATTCAGATGTCGTAATTCATAGATAATCTATGCCAGTGGTTCTCAACCGGTGGGGAATCCCCCCCCCACCCCCTTGGGTGGATTTTTAGGATTTCCAAGGGAGGGGGGGGGGAGAATTAAGATTATTTCAAGATCGGGCCAAATTTTTAGGTAGGAAATACGAAAAAGGGGGGGGGGTGACGTTCTGAAAATATGGTGAAGGGGGGGGCACGGGCCAAAAAAGGTTGAGAACCACTGATCTATGCACTAGGTTAACCCATAGTGAGGTTTTTTTTTTTTAATGCAGCTTCTATGAAAGCGTACGCATTATGCCTAGGTTGTGTATTTTACTCCTTAAGCAGCTAAGCTAAGTCACTAGTGATTTAGGAGTTGGTGATTAACTTAGGATTTAGGAGGTTAGAACCCATAGTTCAGCAGTAAGGAACTATCTTAAATGTGCAATCACAAGTTAGGATGAATTAGTTTAATTCGTTATAGAAACAGTACAATGCATATTAAATGTTAAATAGTTCTCTAGGTGTTATTATGCCGACTTCCTGGCCTAGAGGTTAGCGACTTTTCTCCGCAATCTCGTATACTCTCGTAAGTAACGTGACGGCGGTGAGAATCAGCAGTAGTTCGAATCGCGTCGGTAACTTACGGGGTATGTGAACCGGCCGCTCAGAAAGCAATGGCAAACTAATGAGCGTAATCTTGCCAAGAAATCAACAATCAGCTGAAAGATGCTGATGTTGACAGCGATGTCCTGTAAAGGATATGCAAACTTTTTTTCTTTTTTTTTTTGTGTGGTGTTATTATAAACTCCTGTGTGTTCTATGGAAGCATTCATGTGGTGAATCAATTGTGACTTCACCGGTGTTAAATATATGGATTTATCTTTTAACTTATTGATTGTGAGTCACATAATTATGCCTATTCATCATCCATACAAGTATGTTTATGATTTGTGATGAATGATTGAGGATTAGGTGAAGAGAAGTGACATACCGAAGATGAGTATGATCAATCAATCTGATAGTAGGTCATTTGATGCATACTGCCATGTCTACCAGAGGAGAAGATGATAGTGGTACCATGCACTAATTGATAATTTAATGTGCATCTACGCATGACGCCACTCTGTATTC
Organism: Cepaea hortensis; assembly: GCA_963921405.1. NCBI lineage: Eukaryota > Metazoa > Mollusca > Gastropoda > Stylommatophora > Helicidae > Cepaea > Cepaea hortensis. Next base: position 22,215,297 of record OY992892.1, on the reverse strand, counting down.
CATATCACTCATGTTACATGTTATATGGTTTTGTTTCCTGAATTGCGTTTTATGTATGATGATGATAAATCTTATAAATCAGTAATGTAAAGGCATATACCTAGATGTTGAAGAGGAGGGAAGATGCTCCTCCTCAAAGCATTTGATTGGGAAGAACCCACCTGAATGTTATACATGAGATGACGCCATAATGTACTTATATTGTTTATCAGTAAACAGTCATTGCATTTTCTGTTAAATGCATGGATAACTAGGGAAAATAATTAGGTACAAAGGGGAATGGTGAACATGGTTATCAAATTCCGAGCCGATCAAGGTATTACTCAATCTTGAGACCATGGGTGACAAGCATGGGCGAAGATGACACTGCTTTATCTGGTAGTGTAAACCTTGAGCGCCCTGTAGTGGAGGATTGGATGGAGAGGAACCAGCTATGGGACTAATAACTGTTGGGGGAAACTATGACCCTCTTCCCCCCCCCCCTGTTTAATTTTCCCTGGGGTCAAAATTCCCTTTATTTATTTTCTTCTTTTTTTTTGGGGGGGGGAGGGGGGTGTTACCTTCTTCCTGCTGGAATTTCAGGTAGTGGTTAGATCCATCCTGATACAGACATGCCTCTTGATGGGAGCTCCTGACTGGAGTGATGATGACATCTCTTTTTGTAGGAACTTACAGGCAAGAGGTCATCCAACCACCACCAAAAAAAAAAAAAAAAAAAACAGGTAAACCTTGAGGAAATCAGGGGAATTTTAGCTTGTACCTGGAATTGGAGAGACACCTCAACTATCAACATTTTTTTTTATTCGCATATCCTTTTACAGGACATCGCTGTCAACAGCAGCATCTTTCAGCTGTCTGTTGATTTCTTGGCAATATTACGCTCAGTAGTTTGCCATTGCTTTCTGAGCGGCCGGCTCAGTTATCCCGCAAGTGACCAGCGGGGGACGAACCGCTCCCAGTTCTCGCCCGCTACGAGACTCTGCGTGATAAAAGGGATTACGGAGAAAGTGTTGTAACCCCTCGGCCAGAGAGACCGGCAACTGTGAACATACCTGATCCAAAATAGCACTCACACAGTGGACCAACTGTATTTAATTTTACAGATCTCTTTATACAAGTGGGTTCCAAAAAAAATAACCTGGAGTGGAGAAGCTCGAGTTCATGATCAAGACTCATTATTATTATAACTCCTATGATAAATTAATAGTATTTGTTCATCTGGGGAATTGGGGTTTATGTTTGTGGTTATTTCAAAACTAAGTGACTGATTGTGAGATTAATGAGTACACATAATACCTTTGGACTGGATGGTAATTTTTGTTGATTAATAAAATGTTACAGATATGTCATTTCCACTCTTGAGTGTTGCATGAATGCATTGAGTGTTTACCTTATCTCTGTTATTAATTCATATACCCTAGATATTAATTATTTAGCTAAGAGAAGAGGAGCAAGGAAATTCCACAAGAATATTATTATTATTCAAGAAAATCTTTTCCTTGTGCACCTTAAGGACTTCCTTGGCTCTCCTGGACTCTAATTTTGAACTCAAGCAAATTGTTGTTGTGTCCCAGCGCTATCTAGTTGTTGTGTCCCAGCGCTATCTAGTTGATGTGTCCCAGCGCTATCTAGTTGATGTGTCCCAGCGCTATCTAGATGTTGTGTCCCAGCGCTACCTAGTTGTGTCCCATGCCCCCTTGACCAGTGTGCCAGCCCTCTCATACCCTGGTATGATATTCACTACGGAATAGTTTTACGTCGATCGACTGTGAACCTGTTTATAAAAAAAATGTCTATAAATGATACTGGGATGAAATGATCGTGCAAACGCCCGGAGAAGCATCACGTGCAGACGACAGCACGCTGAGACATGTGCGGACAGTTGTCAGGAGGACAATTATGTATTGTGAGAACAGACTATTGAGTCTGCAGTGTGAGGGCGGTAAGTGGCTCACGCGCTCACCCGAATAGCGCTGACAAAATCACACAGATTAGGGCTGGCCTGCGGAGATGGGTGGCTAGCGGAGATAGATGACAGGGGTAGTTGGGACTTGCCTTGAGGGGTCAAGCCACGAAGAATTCGTGAATTCTTTCTTGGAAATAGGTTTCTTGTGTTCAGTTGTAAGACATCCTTTTTTTCGCTCGCTCGCTTTGAACTCAAGAGTAGTTCATACACACTACTTCTAGTAGTGCTTGACTGAATTTTGTGTATGGATTAGCTTCCTCTATGAACAGTGTCCCTCGCCATCAGGTGAACCCATTCCGACTTTAGAAGTACTAGTAATTAATGTTCCGAAGGACAATAGATCAACATTTTAGTCCAACTGTCCGGTATAGGGGTTGAACCCTTACCTCGGCATCAGCACACCGGATGTTTAAGAACACGCGTTTTTACCCATTCGCCCGTGCTGACATACAAATGGGAAATGAGGGAGAGAGAGAGAGAGAGAGAGAGAGAGAGAGACAGAGACAGAGACAGAGACAGAGACAGAGACAGAGAGAGAAGGAGGAGAGCCAATAATTAAACAGGCATATATGTATATAGACATCGTCGCACAGAGCACGAAACTCCTAGCTCCAGCTACGACACCCAAGTGTCTCCCAAAGAACTGCACTCATGAAATGAATGACAGAATCCGAAAACGAACACACGACCTTCGTCAAACGTCTCTGAGGCGACGTGGTTAAGGCGCCTTAACCACGTCGCCTCAGAGACGTTTGATAAAATTTATCAGACATACGACATGGCTTGTGCTGATGCGTCCTATAATATCAGTTGTGTTCAGGTAATATCTTTAGTCGAGGGTCCTTGAATTGGTAGGGGTAGAGTCTGCAACAGGAATTGTTCAAATTGTCGTGGGCTTTCCGAGCGTCCCGACCTAAACTGGGCATCCGGAAATGTCGCACACGTTAACAGTTAATGGTAGTTACAAACAAGTCATAACATCTTATGGGAGATGTCTTGAAGCGATTACAAGAATCGCCCTGGCGAAGGCAGCCTTTTGCAAGATGAAAAACATACAGACCAATAAAAAGATGTCGATTGCTACGAGAAAAAGAGTGTTGAGGTGCGATATAGAGCCTGCACTTTTGTATGGATGTAAAGCGTGGACAATGAGCAGTCATGCTGAACAAATTCTGATGGCTGTGGAAATGTGGTTTCTCAGGAGAATATACAGAATACCATGGACAGACAGAAAAACCAACGATCAAGCCCTAAAAGAAACAAATGAATATGGTAAACTGATTAGAGAAATTAGACGTAGACAGTCAAAACATTTTTGACATGTTATGAGAAGAAATAAATTAGAGAACTTGGTGACAACTGGCGAGATAGATGGGAAGAGAACAAGGGTAAGACAGAGAAGTAAATACCTGGATGGCTTGACCATGTGGCATTGTTGAGATAAGAACACCGAACTGATCCACGACTCTGCTGATCGAATGAAGTGGCGATTCATGACCGCCCACGCTTACCGGCATGGCACATGATGGATGGATGGAGTTAAAACAAATAATGTTTTGCCAAATGTGACAGAGAAGTAAATGGAACAAGACTGAAACAAGTCAATGTATTTAAGTATGTGTGTGCTTTAATAACAGAAATCGGAAGATGGTTTCAGGAAGTTAAATATAGACTGGCCTGTACAATCGCATTTCACAAGATGAATAATATTCTCTGCCATATATCTTTTTTAATCGATGTGAGGACAAAATTCTTAAGAACCATACTGAGCCCCACTCCTGATGTACGGAGGTAAATCATGGACAATTAGTAGACAAGTGAGGAAGTATGTGGAAGATATGATTTAATACAAGAATGGTGAGAACATCTTGGACGAATGAACTTTATTTTCAAAGGGTCACAAATTGGGCACGCAGGCCTGTCTTACATTCGGCTCTTCCAACCACTCATCTTTCGTCGATCAATTATCTATTGCGCATGTTACATTCACACAGGAAAAAAGGCATTTTGAAATGAATGTTGTAAACATAAACAATGCAAATTACCATTTTATGAAAAAGGCAGCCAGGCAGACACACATGCACACGCACATGCATAAATACATACACACATACATACATACCTGCATACACACTTACGTCATTTACACAAACTCTCACAGTTATGCACCAACTCAATAACACACAAATACACATTCCCTCACATACACATATACTCAATCACAATAACAAACTCAATAAGAAACGTTTATTTATAGATACATACATTCTCTCTCTCTCTTTCTCTCTCTATCCCCCCTCTCTCTCTTTCTATCTCTCTCTCTCTCCCTCTCTCTCAAGCCCATATATCCTCAATCATACATACATCAAGGCACACACATACACTCCTTCCCACACACATATAATCGACATATACACACTTTCACACGCGCAAATGCACTCTGGCAGCCTTAAAATCACACAGCACACACTCACACACACTTCCATACATACACGCGCATATACCCACTTAAAATCATACAAACATAAATCATTCACTCATTCATAATCTCTCTTACTCTCTCTCTCTCTCTCTCTCTCTCTCTCTCTCTCTCTCTCTCTCTCTCAGTCACACACACACACACACACACACTGACACACACACACACACTGACACACACACACACTTCCATGCCCATATGTATTCAATAAAACATAAAACCACACACGCATACGCACTCTCCTTCACACAGTCACTCAAATTAATCTACACAGACACACATACTTTCACATACATACATGGACACTGTCATAAGCATAAGCGTCGACACAAAAATAGAAAGAAAAAAAATGTTCATATGTTATAAAACCGCACTGCGTATCTTAAAGTATATTAATGCAATGCAACAAGATACAACTGGTAAAAACATTATGAGGCAAGCAGTGCAATAGTTTGCATATTGTACATGGTGAAATCAAGTGGCAGAAAAATATAATAATATGAAAGATGAGTATACACACAACACATGGAATAGTATAGTGTGTGATTATGTACACGTTCCTGCACGCGCGCGTGAACTCGCGCAAGCTCGCACACACACACACACACACACACACACACACACACACACACACACACACACACACACATATATATATATATATATATATATATATATATATATATATATATATATATATACGCACACACACACGCGCGCGCGCGCACACTGCTCCACACAACCACTCAAACTAATATGCACAAACTCCTACACTTCACACAATCACACTGACGACTGACGTGAACTTCCACACAAACATGGACAACTATGTTATGCATATATATTGTGTAAGGTAAAGTATAGTGATGCAATTCAGTAAGATAATGTTGCCTACAACTGATATAAAGATGAAAAAGTAAGCAGTGCAAAAATTTTCATACTGTGCATGTTAAAATCAATTGGCAGTATAAGAGATAACATAAAAGATGAGGACACACAAAAAATATGAATTAGCATTCAATCACAATCTTGACTGCTAATGTCCCGCTCTGGCCGCGTACACTGACATCAATCTTCAGCAACTCAATTCTGTGGTCGTTCTACGATGAGGTCCGACTGGTGACTGATCACACCCAGCTAAATGCGTCGTCACACTGCCTTCACTGCTCGAGTGAATTTCATGATCCACGGAGAAGTCCTGCGTCACGGATTGTTCGACCTTCTCGTGTTCCATGAGGCATTTGTGAGTCAAGCGTAATCTTGACCACGTACGTACTTACTGGGGGACATTCTAGATTTCTCTAGAAATAACCTCAATCGTGACGTCACGCACTACTTCCGAGGGGAAACCCCCAATTTATTGTTATTAATTCAAGGGAGACTAACCCTTCGCCATCCCATCAAAGGGATATAGCATCACCCTTGCGGACGGTTCGCGGATTTCGACCGAAATGAATGGTCGCCTACTCCAGGTTCGTCTGGAGTACCTTTGCTCCTGCCTTCTCTCCCGCGAGTAAGGACAGTGAGCCTGTCGGCGTATCGAGTCACCCGACGGTCCCGTCGTGCCAGATGTGACTTCGCCTGTCCGACCTCGATTCCCAGTGTGCTTAACACCATGAGCCTCTTCCCGACGGAGCCTGTTCGCCCTATCCCCGGTTGAACGCTCAGGAGACCGCAGACCCTCCCCACAGGATGTACTGCGTAGGACTGAGTCTACCTCGCCCTCGTCTGGACCCAGAATCGAATCTAGCGCGATGGTAGTCGCACTAAGTTGTTGAGAAACTACCTCGGACCTCTCCAAATTCTGAAGGAGAGTACAATGGATCTTACGCAATTCCCCGCGGACCTTCACCTCATTCGTGGATCGGGGCATTATCCGTTCCACAGGAAAAGGGCCCTGCCATCCGAGTTCGAATTCCGCCCCCTCGATTGGGAGAAGCGCGAGAACCCTATCTCCGATCTGCAGCGATAAACCGTTTCTGGTCCTGTGCTTTGGTGCTGCCAGACAACACGTTGAGCGCGACCGGATATATCTCCGCACGTCGCCTGTCATTTCCGGCCAGTAGTAGTGGCTGGAAAGACACTGGACTGTTGTCCCCACATCCTTATGTCCGGTTAAGGATAAGGTATGCACTCTATGTATCAAGCGGGATCTATAGTCAGTAGGGACTACCATCTGACCGTACTGGCTATCCCTTTGCCCGGCTCTGCGATAAAGCAACCGGTTTTATACATAGAATTGACCCGGAGTTGGCAGGTCGGAACTTTGGGACAACTCCAGTAAGTAAGGACGCAAGGTTGAGTCCCTACTTTGAGCACTGCTCACTAACCTCGCAAGAGAATGGTCAATCAACTTACCACACTGCCCTTCTCCATCCTTAGCCCTGGCCTGCCTAGCGCTCACTAGACAATGTTTCTTGGGAGCCACCAAGAATACATGTGGATGACCGAGGATCAAAGGGTAAATAGGATCAGGCAGCACAGCCGCCTTGATGCTACCCGTAACATACTTGCACCGAATGTCAATCCGAGCAATCGGCAAGTTCATAGCTACGGAGCTTCTCATGGCCGGCTGGAATTCTCTTGTCTCGCCGGTGAGCTGCCCTGGGCTCACAAGGTGGGATGAGATTACAGCCTCAAACTGCAATCCTGTATCATATAGACATTCCACCTGTTGCCCATTCACCTCTATCGTCTCGACCACAGGTGATCTCTCCGGCTCTGGTTTCTTTCTATCCCCAGGTGGGGTCTCGCTAGGTCTACCCCTAGTCGCGGCGAGACAAGCAAAGTGCAAGTCTTTCGGCTTCCTCTGACAGTCTACTGTATTATGGGAAGGTGACCTACAGTACTTACACCACCTGTTACTCCAATTCCGTTTTGGGGAGGCGGGAGGGCTTTGCTTCTCGGGTTTCTTACCAGAGTCTTTTACCACAGGATTTGCTACATTGAATGATTCTTTGGGACCTTTGGTCTGGGGCTTCTGATCATGCCCCTTCTTCCTTTTCTGTGGATCAGTCTGACTGGAATCCCCAGTCTCACCATAGACTTCCACATACCTTTCAGCTAACTTATTTACTATGTCTAGCCTTTCCGCCCCATTTTCCCCTAAGACATTTCTTAAAGGCTTGGACATCTGCATTTTCATCTGATTCACCACCATCAACTCTCTCAAACTCTCATAATCCTCTTTGAAACTGGCCAACGCCATCCATTTCAAAAGATATGAGTTCAACCTCACACTATAGGCTGAGAACATCTCACCTGGTTCTCTTGTGGAGGTTCTGAACCTCCGCCGGTAAGCATGGGCTGTCATTTCGAATCTTTTCAAAAGAGCCGATTTCAGGGTTGGATAATCATTTTCCATCCCTGAGGGAAGACGCGCATACACTTCGTATGCGGTGCCACGGATTCCTTGTGATAGCTTTAAGTTCCAACGCTCAGGCTCTAAGCCCATAGCTTTACACATCGCCTCGAACCTCTCCAAGAATTGATCTATCTTCTCTTGGTCTGGTTCAAATGGTGGAAACGGCCATTTCATAGCATGGTAAGCTGGTTTGCTGGCTGCTGATGAGCTAGGTAAAGCTACTCCACCTACTTCTACCTCAGTTTCACCAACAGATTTAGCCTCTACCTCAAGTTGCTTCATACGGAACTCATGTTCCATTTCCAGTTTCCTAGCGTCTAATCTCTTAGACTCTAGGTCAGCTGCAAGTTTTTGTGCTTGTTGGTCTGCCACCAACTTCTGCTCTTCCAGAGCTAGCTTTCGAGCTTCAAGCTCAGCTTCTGACTTTCTTCTCTCCCTCTCTTCTGCTCTGAAGTCTCGCTCTGCTTCCAGTACATAGGCTTTGAATGCCTCACCCTCCAATGCCAACTCAGTTGCAGATGCCCGCACCTTAGCTAGATCTAAAGTACGAGTAGCCATGCTTAGTGTAACTTAGACCTTAGATAGATATGCAATACCCAAGTACAATCCGACTATTCCTATAACCAACAATGTAACTAACAATCTATACTAAGTTAACTATATGTCTGTCCACGTCGAAGAGAAAGGTATCAGTAGCCCTACTCGTCAAGTAGACAATAGGTATAGGACAGATGACACTATAACCTATTCCTACGAGATGTCAGAACAAAGAGAAGATCCCGGACGAACCCCCACTCTTTCTGTAACATGGCCGCCGGGGCTTGGACTGGTTTGCTACTATAGACAATATCCCCCGCCTTTGCTCCAAGCACCTCACTAGCACTTCACATCTACCAGGCCCCACACAAGCCGGGACAGCTGAACCTCCCCCTCCCAAACTAGAGTTTCCTACCCCAAGGGGGCTCGGACAAAACACAAGTCATACCACTGCACAAAGTCATAGCTAACAGAACAAAATTTATTTCATAACTACGTCAACTGCAATACAGAGAAGGTTGGCTGAAATCCGGACTATAAGACAGTATGTACAGGAGTAAATCTACAGATGATTCTTCTTCATCATAGAGGCTGTGACTATAGTTCGTGCGGTTGTCCTGTCGTGGTCACGACTCACCCAGGAACCTCCAGTGGACAGGAACTCCAAGGTCTGATGCCTCTCCAAAGTTCCCTCTTCCTTCAGTGTTCCAACTCCCGGGATGATCAAGCGTAGTACCACTGCCTGACCGACACTGCACCGGTAATCAAGGGTCCTCCCTTGATGTCGTACTATATCACCGTCACACTCTATGGATGAAGTCTGGGCAGACCCTCGACTATTAGCTGTCTCCCAACTGCAGACAAGTACGTATAGCACCGTACCTTAACGTTCAAGAGCCGGGATGCTCTTAGGTCTCATAAGTGACTGACACATTGATACGTCACCTATAACATGAGCGTTCGCTCCACATATACACAATGTCACTTGAAAAGTCTAATAGGTGAATATCACCCTTCACCTGTTCCACATAAACACAATGTCACTTGCAAAGTCTATCAGGTGACTACAACACTTCACCTATTCCCATGTCTCTTGGAATAATAGATCTTCACAAATTCACAAGTAACTACCCTGATCGAAGGGTATCAATCACATCCTAACCATCACTGTCAATGTTCAACAATCGGAATGGGGTAGATCCCTACCCTAGCAAGCATATCACTCCGGTGTTCACACCAATCAGTAAATCAATGTCTTAGGTCACTGGACCAAGTTTCGGCTTCACAAAGGTAAACCATCGTAGGTACACACCACTCAAGCATGCTGATATACAAGGTGTCCCATGGCGACCCAGCCGGGCCGGAAGCATAACAAACAGGCCATGGTGACTGGTAACACAGATCACTTCAATCAACTTTGAAAGTTACTACCTTGCAATCCTCAAGGTTCTCACTGAGTTCGAATTCCACCAGTGCTTCACTGGCTAGAATCCACAGACGTTGTGGTCTTGGATCCTCTCGGGATCTGTTGACACTCGTCAGACTCTCTCCGGTGGTCAAAGCATAGACCTACCGACATTCTGTACTCAGACATTTCAATCGTTGATCTCGACAGATTCCGATGACCGCTCCCAGTAATGCCTTACTCATCATCTTGATCGGCACTGGAATGAGCCGGTCTCATAGAGCTCAAGGTGAAACTCTGGAATCTTCGCTCGTATAGCAATAACAAATCCTGAAACACGGAGGGGGTGGTGTGAGTACTCAACTACAACAAGAACTAACTGCAACTCCACCATTACACCTGCCTCTCAGTCATACATAATGCAATCAAGATATATGTATGAAATCATCACATCATAGATCCACTCTTAACTATAATGTATAGGCATGATGATGTAAGAGCAAGCAATAGTACACCTGTACATAGTCAAGTCACTCGTCTGGGCTACCACTAGCCCTCTAGCACCAGTGTCGACTGTATGACTCTGTCAAAGCATCCTGCGCCTGGTGCTAGTCCACTCCTGTTTCATCTTCCATCATCAATCCACCTACTTCCCGTTCAGTGTAGGGATTACTTTATCTAGGAGGTGCCCAGCCGGACAAGTCCTCCTTCCACACATACTCACCAATTAACCAATCCTTTCACCCATGGACTGATCAACTACACACATTAATAACTATATGATCATAATAAATTATACTCCTTATAATTCATTACTATAGTATTAACTGAGGATAATTCATGAATTGTTAAACTTAAATAACAAACTCATATCACAGCCATCGCTCTGTCCTGGGATCCCTGTCCCAGAACCTGAGTTGCCTTTGATTAACTGACCTTCCATTCAGGTCGGTCATCTCTGTGCCTGTCGAGCTCAGCTTTGGTGGCCCTCCACCAACACACTTTCCCACAGCTACTGTGGGTCCCTTGCATCTTGTCCCGTGAGTAATTATGTCACGTCATCCAATGTAGCAAGGCCTCCAGCCTCTCCTCTACCACACCTCAGCTCCACTTTTTTTTGGGGGGATCATTCCCCTTACATACTACTACTTCACGGCAGTACCTCAAGTACTCCATGAACAGAGTCAGGGTTCTGGAAGAGTAGAAGAATAGAGACAGACTCGGTTCGGGCTCCTATCTTGGATCTACCTAGACGCAACAGCCTCGAATTACCGAGCGCCGCATCGTTCTCGGTCGGGTATGTTCAACCATCGGATATGTACGATCGCTTTGGGGTCGGACCTGCAACCTAACGAGTCGGGCGGACCGGCCTACTTCCCAGTCGGTTAACTAGACATACGCAAGATTGAACACGCACGGTCACTCTAGCGGATGGACATGTAAACAAGTAGTGACAATAGGTCTTATAAATACTTCCTATCAACTGTTATCCATTAAATGTAACACCATTCTTCCTACGAGGAATAACACTGGTAATATTACACAGCAAATACTTACCTGCCGACCTTTCCCATGAATCACACCTTGGTTCCAAGAAAAATCACCACCACTGATCTAACCTCTGAGTTACAATCATAATCTAGCGAAGCAAATTATACATCTCTAATAATAACAAGCCCTAACTTATCATTATTAACCGCATCTAGCATTTCTATGTAATGACTGACCAACAACCTGCCTTGCGTGTGTAAGTACTAAACCAAACAAGTAACGGCTACACACTTGGTAAAGTACCGGAATCTTTCTGGCACAAAGCAGTGATAATCTATATATATCACTAACCATGCAAATCATTTGTAAACTAACCAGTTATAATTCTATCAATCTACAAACAATAGTTGTACGCTAGTACTAGAAAGAACACACATTCCGGCACATTTTGGATACACACGCTCAGCTGTAGAGCCCGTCTGTCAACACATCACTTCGCCGATCGATACGAGCTAATTAAATATGCAGGCGGCCGTCGGCAAATGTCTCCGCTTCGCTACGACAATCGCGGTCGGCAATTAATTCTCTTGGGACGGTAGGCGCTGTATAAGGACAATAGTTACACAATAGACAAAGTATTCAACTGACCTGCGATATTCAATCACAATCTTGACTGCTGATGTCCCGCTCTGGCCGCGTACACTGACATCAATTTTCAGCAACTCAATTCTGTGGTCGTTCTACGATGAGGTCCGACTGGTGACTGATCACACCCAGCTAAATGCGTCGTCACACTGCCTTCACTGCTCGAGTAAATTTCATGATCCACGGAGAAGTCCTGCGTCACGGATTGTTCGACCTTCTCGTGTTCCATGAGGCAATCGTGAGTCAAGCGTGATCTTGACCACGTACGCACTTACTGGGGGACATTCTAGATTTCTCTAGAAATAACCTCAATCGTGACGTCACGCACTACTTCCGAGGGGAAACCCCCTATTTATTGTTATTAATTCAAGGGAGACTAACCCTTCGCCATCCCATCAAAGGGATATAGCTCAGAGATCAGACGATCTGCAGGCGTTTCGTCACAGCATGTTATGTGACATGCATGCGTTCAACTAACTCTCTCTCTCTCTCTCTCTCTCTCTCTCTCTCTCTCTCTCTCTCTCTCTCTCTCTCTCTCTCTCTGTCTATCTCTGTCACACTTCACACACACACACACACACACACACACACAAACACATAGTGAAAATGATACCAGTAGGTGACTTGTGGGGGTATATAGTCTGTGTGGAGTAAATATTGAAAGAGCTTTTAATATAGGACGAATATAAAGCGCAATGCGGATATCTTTACAGAAATTAAACCACTAATAGAACTGGTTATTCGAACCAGACAAAAGCAGCCCACATTATTTGGGCATGCCATAAAAAGGAAAAAAATACTGGAGTTCGTTATGAAAACGGGAAAGTTTGATTGGAGGAGAGGTAGCGGGATCAAGAGAGAAGATCCTAGACAGTTTGACATTGTGGCATGAAGGAACAATCATATCAGCCATAAAAGGCTGTATACTAGACAGAAGGCTGTGAACAGACATGATCACCAACGCCACACGGCAAGGACAATAAGAAGATTGGCAGTACATGAGACAGAAGGCGTTGGACAGACATGATCACGCGGCAAGGACTATAAGAAAAATGGTCGTATACAAGACAGATTGATTGATTGATTGATTTAGGAATCGACATCACAGCATTCGGGGCATTCCCATAAGCGCTCCGTCCCCATCCTCAGCAGCTAGCGAAGAGTTCCAACACCAATAGTACCAGTAGCAATATGATTGTCCGTCTCGCCTTTCCCCTGAGCTACTAGACAGAACGCTATGGATATATATGATCACACAGCCACACGGCATGGACTATACGATTGACAGGACACGAGATAAGATGTCATGGCATGGACTATAGGAAGCTTTACAGCACACTAGACAAGAAGGCTGTGGACAAACATGATTACCAGCGCCACGCGGCGTGGACTATAAAAAGAATGGCAGTACACGATACAGAAGGCTGTTAAAAGACATGATCACCAACACCACGCGGCATGGACTACAGACAGATTGGTAGCGTGGTTAGTGAATTGACTTAACAGCATACAAGTCTGAGGGCCACCTTCAAGTAGTGACAGGAACGTTATCGGGCCTGTGTGGCTGTGACATCGACCCTGACTCATGAAACCGGCACTAAAGATGTCGCTAGCAAATTAATGTCCCCTAGAGCGATGTTGAGATTCTTGCCCTTCTGTCTGCTGTGTGGCCTTGACCGCGCGTACCGTCCACGATATCTCCAATATGTGTTAATGGCGTGTCACCTTGGTTACCTGACTTTTCTCTCTAGGACTGACAAAATGTCTTGGCAATAACATGATCACCTCTACTGTCTTGGAATGAGGATGATAGGGGTAATGTCTTGGAATGAGGATGATAGGGGAACTGTCTTGAAATGCGGATGATAGGGGTAATGTCTTGGAGTGAAGATGATAGAGTTGTGTGTCTTGGAATGAAGATGATAGACTTGTGTGTCTTGGAATGAGGATGATAGACTTGCGTTTCTTGGAATGAGGATGATAGACTTGCGTGTCTTGGAATGAGGATGATAGAATTGCGTGTCTTGGAATGAGGATGATAGACTTGCGTGTCTTGGAATGAGGATGGTAGATTTATTGTCTTGGTATGAAGATGATAGACTGTAGTGCTTTGGAATGAAGATGATAGCCTGCATTGTCTTGGAATGAAGCTGATAGACTTGTGTGTCTTGGAATGGAGTTGATAGACGGTAGTGTCTTGGAATTAAAATGATAGACTTGTGTGTCTTGGAATGGAGTTGATACACGGTAGTGTCTTGGAATGAAAATGATAGACGTGTGTGTCTTGGAATTTAATGTAAACTTATTCTCATGTTTTGTGGATTATTCAAAGGCATTTGACTGTGTACAACATCAGAAACTTTGGGAAATCATGAGGAATATGGGCTTTCCATCACATGTAATACAACTCATAAGAATGCTCTATCCAGACCAACAAGCAGCTGTTAGAATAGATGGCGAGACATCAGATTGTTTTGACATCAAGCAAGGAGTCTGTCAGGGGTGTGTGATGGTCCCCTATTTGTTTAACCTGTACGCCGTTAATGGGGAATGTTAATGAGGAAAAATTGGAGGTCGTGGACAATTTTGAATATCTTGAGTAATTTATTACCAACAACGGTGACACAAAGAAAGAAACTAAACGACGACTATCAATTGCTCTTCAAAGACTAAACCGACTGAATAAATTATGGAGTGGGACAGACAGAACTACAAAAATTAGATTTTTAAGAGCATGCATCTTTCCCATTGCAACATAAGCCTGTGAGACCTGGACACTTACCAAACAAGCTGAACAACGCATAAATGCCTTTGTATATAAATGTTATTGACGAGTTCTAAGAATATCTTGGGTAAAGAAAAGAACAAATGCATCCATACTTCAAGAGTTGAATATTGAAGAAGGTTGGCTATTAGTTAGTTAGTTAGTTAGTTAGTTAGTTAGTTAGTTAGTTAGTAAGTCGAGGTTCCACTTCACGGCAACGGGTCGTCCCCATCATGCTCCGTTCCTGTGTCAGTGAATATCACACAAAATGCTCCCCACTGTCCAATGTGAACAGTGTAATAGGCAGGAGTCTCGGCAATCCACCAGCCCGCACAGGTACACTTTGCATAATTCCGCTGCCAGAATGCCAACACAAAATTAATCCACGAAAACCACAGTTCATCGTCGATTGACTCGGCAGTCACCAGAAAGACCTCATTCACCCGGGTTTTCTCGGTTGGCTATTAAAGACGATAAAACAAAGAAAATTTAAATACTTTGGTCACTTAAAACGTCACGAAAGTTTGGAGAGAACAATAATGGAGGAGTATATGCCTGGGAAGAGAGGAAGAGGAAGGCCAAAGAGAACATGGGTACAGGATGATCTGCAGATGGGTGTATCGGACGCGGGACATCTTGCTTGTAATCGAGAGGTTTTCCACGAAGGTTGTTATGGGAGCGAGGTTCTGCAAAGGACATGCTACTGAATGAATGAATATCTTGGAATGAGAATGATAGACTTGTGTGTCTTGGAATGGAGTTGATAGACGGTAGTGTCCTGGAATGAAGATGATCGACTTGTGGAATGAGGATGATAGATTTACTGTCTTGGTATAAAGATGATAGACTGTAGTGTCTTGGAATGAAGATGATAGACTGCACTGTCGTGGAATGAAGCTGATGACTTGTGTCTCTTAAAATAGGGATGGTAGATTTACTGTCGTGGAATGAAGATGGTAGATTGTAGTGTCATGTCATGGAATGACGATGATAGACTGTAGTATCTTAGAATAAAGATGATTGACTTCCTGGAATGAAGATTATAGATTTGTGTGTCTTAGAATGAGGATTGTAGATATACTGTCTTGGTATGAAGATGATAGCAGTATTGTCTTGGAATAAAGTTGATGAACTGTACTGTCTTACAATAAAGTTGATAGGCTGAAGTATCTTGGAATGAGGATTGTAGATATAATGTCTTGGTATGAAGATGATAGCAGTATTGTCTTGGAATAAAGTTGATGAACTGTACTGTCTTACAATAAAGTTGATAGGCTGAAGAAGTATCTTGGAATGAGGATTGTAGATATAATGTCTTGGTATGAAGATGATATCAGTATTGTCTTGGAATAAAGTTATTGAACTGTACTGTCTTACAATAAAGTTGATAGGCTGAAGTATCTTGGAATGTGGATGGTAGATTTATTGTCTTGGAAAAATAATTATCGACTTTATTGTGTTAATATAGGATTACAGACTGTACTGTCTGGGATAAAAGATGACAGATTGTACTATATTGGCCACAGACAGAAACTGCAACAGAACCATTGCAGCGGCGTTTACCGATAGCATCACATCCGATCTATTCCGATGTTTCTGCAGTAGCAGCATATGTTCCACTAGGCCCCAGGTGGGTCAACAACTTACAGGCGCTTACATTCTCCCAGCATATGTTGTGGGTTATGTAAGCTATGTAATTCCCAAGCGAAAATTAATTTAGTCGATATAATCTTCGCAATGTTGAAAACCTCTGACGCAGAAGAAATAAAGAAAAAAAAATCAGTGCGTAACATGATAAATTCTTGTCAATGCTAGATGACTTCGACATTTTAAAGGGTAAAGAAAAGTAGCAACACGTTGGGCAAAAAGAAAAACCCAGCAGGTTTAGACGAAACATGGCACACAGTCATATGGACTAGTATAGGGTATATTTTTTATGACGGTGCAGTGTTTGAAAATATTGCCGGCCCAAGTTGTGTGTGCTGCACAGTCATGAAAACTACACTCTGTACTATAATGTAAATGTCCATTCACAGTGCATTGAAATTGAGGAGGATTTTACGAAAAACAAACAACTGGATGACCCAAGTGTAGCGTGGTCTTCGACAGGAGAGAGAGAGAAAGAGAGAGAGAGAGAGAGAGAGAGAGAGAGAGAGAGAGAGAGAGAGAGAGAGAGAGAGAGAGAGAGAGAGAACTCTGTGTGAAATAACGAAGACATTTAGACTGGACCGATAAAATTGGCTTATAAGATACTAGGTAAGTATGAATACCATT
The DNA here is from genome assembly GCA_963921405.1 of Cepaea hortensis. NCBI lineage: Eukaryota > Metazoa > Mollusca > Gastropoda > Stylommatophora > Helicidae > Cepaea > Cepaea hortensis. Next base: position 22,198,372 of record OY992892.1, on the reverse strand, counting down.
TCCTAAAGAAAATCAACTATCCTTACAATGGTGCGGGGCTGGAAGGTAAGATTAGATGCAGTGTAAAAAGTTCAAGACATCTTGTCAAGTTATCCAGGCCACATTTCCTGCAAAAGTTTAGAACCATCAGTGTTCTGTCATACTACCGGACAACAGAGTCACACATATAAGAACAACTTTATCTCAGAAACGCTTTTAAACAGTCTACGAATCTATAGTTTGGAAAAAAATCAAAGTTAAGTAGTTTGTGTAAATCTATAGTACAGATGATAATTGGATTGGTCTGTAACCTTCTCCTCATTTGGAGTGCACAACTACAGCTATATTGTGAATAAGCCAATAAAAGTCTGAGAACAAGTTCTTGACCTACTTAGCTGTTGTTCTTTAATCATTGGCACACATTTCGGTCAAATTCTGGTAGTGGATCAGGCAAGGAAACTCTGCCCATTACATAACCTTTGATTTAGTGCATCCAGTGACTACAGCCTGCCTCCTCTGCCGCCTGGTTTCCCTTCTGTCAGTGGGTGATGATTGGTCACGGTTCTGCACTGCTATCAATCTTCTGCTCCGGGGGACTTTTGACTAATCTAGTCACACACCTCAGACACCATATAATCATTCGCCGTGAATGTTAATCTGTTTGATGCAACGGTTAGCCAGGGTCAGGTTTTGAGTTAGCGTTGTAATGTAGCGTTGTACTCAAGCGGTGTACTCAAGCGTTGTACTCAAGCGGTGTACTCAAGCGTTGTACTCAAGGGTTGTACTCAAGCGTTGTACTCAAGTGGTGTACTCAAGCGTAATCAAGGTGCGGCCTCTGGTTGCCTACAAAAGCCTACTGATCTTTTTGTTCTCACTTGCAGACGACCTGGGCAGAAACTTGTCTTTTATTTGTTAAATGTAGCAAGGTTGGCACTAGCCTAAAGCCAGCCGAAGTTTGACGCTCCACCTGAAATAGGCAGTGATTCGACGGGAAGTTTCCTGCATAAAGCTCATTCTCACGTGACCTCCTATTTTAAGCTATGATTGGCTAACCACTGACCCTGTCCCTAGTGCTGCTAGATATGTGATGGGTCGTAACTAGGTTACCTCTCAATAACAGTCACAAACATTTTACTTATACAAATGGTATATATGTTTCACACATTTAAAATTGTGTTACTAATTCTTTCTTTGATATAAGCAAAGGAAAATCTTTCCAAGTACCTCACCACACGAAGTAAGAAGATATATCTTCCTTCTGTCCATTGGAAGGTCACACTAAGTGATATATTATCCTTCGGCATTAAATCAAGTCGCTTAAAAAAAAGTCGCTTAAAAGTCGACAGGGTCGACTTCATTGCACCGGGTTTTATCCCATATGGTTTAGTCTCTATCCGCCGCGCGGAAAGTGTCGCACAAACCACAAACTCCGTAGCTCCAGCGATGACCCTCAGGAGTCTCCGAAAATATGCACTCGTGAACCGAAGGACGCGGCCCGGAATCGAGCCCACGGCCTTGGGGGCCCGAGTCAGACGGCTTGACCACTTCGCCACCGAGACTCTCATCGGCATTGAATCCGTTAAACTGTTTATCCATGTAAATATTAACACCTTGACTAGACACTGGATACTGGGCAGTGTCGTACACGTGGACACAGTTGACTGGACACTGGGCAGTGTCGTACACGTGGACACAGTTGACTGGACACCGGGCAGTGTCGTACACGTGGACACAGTTGAGTGGACACTGAGCAGTGTCGTACACGCGGACACAGTTGACTGGACACTGCGCAGTGTCGTACACGTGGACACAGTTGACTGTACACTGGGCAGTGTCGTACACGTGGACACAGTTGACTGGACACTGGGCAGTGTCGTACACGAGCTGTTACAGAAAGTTGGTCAATTCGTCAGCATGGAAATAACTAATTATACTCCAAAGATGTCTCGATTCAGAAGGAACTTTTATCAGTGAAGAAACTATCAACACCCAATCAAAAGAGACAACGGTATTATTTCCGGATAGAATTTAGAACCAAATGGTCAAACCTAGTCACTCGTCACCGGAAGTGTTCATATCAAAACAAACATGGCGTGATTTAAAAATGTTCAGAGCTATAGCTGGGTATATTTAATGTATACACGAAGGGGCTTCAAATGAAAACTTTAAACTCGTACACTTGCTGGACAGACAGTCATGCATCACCAAACTTGACCTTTTTCCGCTGATGAATTGCTATTGTTTTCACCCCTTAGCTAAAAAAGGTGCACGTCAAAAGTGGAGTGGCCATTTATAAACTGTCCTTATGACGTAATCGTGTTTGTCTGCACCGTGATGTCTTGTATTTTCCCCTCTTGACATCTTTAACAATAATATCGACAGGTTACAAGACAATTACATTATTATTGTAATTTATATCACACTTTTAAGGTGTTCACTTGAAGCCTTCTCGTATTTTGCTTTAAAGCGCCAGTCTTGCCTATAAATATAATGTTATGCCACCATTAACAAAAAAAATAAAAATATCCTAGACAATTGGAGAAATGCTTTTCGACGGGGGAAACGCTGCGCTATAATTATATAATTTAAAGAGACACAACGATATAGATTTTACTCCCCCATAAGCAACAAACTACAGGAGACAGAAAAGTGAAGATAAAAGGAGGGAAATATATTAGCGGATTATTATCTATAATTCAGTTATCAAGTGTGTTAAAAAAAACACTGTAAGAAAACCCGTAAATGTCAAATCTAATATAAATGTACACAGGTATAAAAAAAAAAAATGATATCAATGATAGCGTGACCCGAAAGGTCACGAAGCGTTACCGCCCACCACAATGTACTGTATTCCAAATTCTTCCAGCTTCGGTGCTGCTGTTTGTGTGATTTAGCTTATGTTCGTTGTTTCTTTAACAAAATAATCACACCTATGAGGAGAAACAAACCGGTCTCTGTGGCTAAGGGCTTGCGAACGCGGTTTGTGAGCCCGTATACCCGGGTTCAAAACACGGCAGTGCTGGTTTTTTCGAAAAAGGTATAGGGGCCGGTCGTTCAGAAAGCAATGGCAAACTACTGAACGTAACACTTGCCAAGTACACCAACAGCAGCTGAAAATGCTGGTGTTTACTGCAAGGGATACGCAACAAATTTTTATTTTTTTTTAATGAGGAGAAAAACTGCCACAATGCACTGAATATCATCATCATTATTAAGTCAATGTTCACATTTGAGTTGCAGAAGACAAGGCAGAAACAACCACCTGATCCAGTACCAGCGTGACACTCATGGAATCAGAAGGAAACAAACGCAACAGCTGTATGTAATTAGGCGCTTTTCAAAAAGCATAAACAAAGCTAATGACCAGCTTCTTTTCCCGTCAGATGTAGCATTTATCTACTTAGTTATTGTTACTTTTTCGTCATCCTTGTTTACTCGTCCTCCTTCCTCTTCTTCTTCATCTGCATCTTCTGCTTCCTCCTCCTCCTCTTCTTCTTCTTCTTCTTCTTCTTCTTCTTCTTCTTCTTCTTCTTCTTCTTCTTCTTCTTCTTCTTCTTCTTCTTCTTCTTCTTCTTCTTCTTCTTCTTCTTCCTCTTCTTCTTCTTCTTCTGCTTCTTCTTCTTCTTCTTCTTCTTCTTCTTCATGTGAATGTAACTTTCATAATTGAAGAACGAAAGATAAGTGATTGAAAGGGCCGAATGTAAGACGGGCCTGCGTACCTAATTTGTGACCCTTTGAAAATAAAGTTCGTTCGTTCGTTCCTTCATTCGTTCGTTCGATCTTTCGTTCTTCCGTTCGTCCGTCCATCCATTCGTTCCTTCTCCTTCTCATCATCCTGCTTCTCCCTCTTCTTCTTCTTCTTCTTCTTCTTCTTCTTCTTCTTCTTCTTCTTCTTCTTCTTCTTCTTCTTCTTCTTCTTCTTCTTCTTCTTCTTCTTCTTCTTCTTCTTCTTCTTCTTCTTCTTCTTCTTCTATTTCTTTTTCTTTTTCTTCTTCCTCGTCTCCTTCTCCTTTTCGTCTTCTCCTTCTTTTTCGCCTTCTAATCCTCCTTCACCTCCTCATTATCCTTCATTCTCTTGTTTTCCTTCGTTTGAAACTGGCCTATATTTGTGATTTTGTTTCCTGCATGAGTTGCACTGTTTTCAACAATTCATGCAGCCTTCAGCATAGTCTTGCAAGTATTGTTACATTCGACTGTAGGACAGAATCATCTGTATTTGCTACAAGTATATGGTCTATTTTCATTCGACCACAGGACAGAATCATCTGTATTTGCTACAAGTATATGGTCTATTTTTTGCGGTGTGAATAGTTAATTGATAGGTACACATTGCCGTGAATCATTACATTAGCTTTGTGAATATGTGGCTATTGACTATGCTATGGTCAGTTCTAACGACAGTGACTCTGTACGCTGTGACTCTGTACTCTGTACTGTCCAACAGATAATTATCATCGTGTGGTTGAACCAATATAGATTTTCTGACTGTACGAATGCTTCAGATGCAGCTGATATTTCTTTAACTTCGGACTGCGATGTCTGTCCCTTATCATCATCATCATCATCATCATCATCATCATCATCATCATCATCATCATCATCATCATCATCATCATCATCATCATCATCATCATCATCATCATCATCATCATCATCATCATGAACCTAGCTGATAAGCGTGTTTCCGTTATGTTTCGCCATCTCACTCGATCACAAGAGTCATATATCAGCTCTGTGTTCTTGTCTCGACCATACCACGTGGTCAAGTCATACAGATATTTACTTCCTTGGTTTCCTCTTGTTCTCTTCCCCTCAGTCTGCCAGTTGTCACCAAGTTCTCAAATTTATTTCTTCTCATAACGTGTCCAAGAAACTGTGACTGCCTACTTTTAATTTCTCTAATCAGTTTATGGTTTTCATTTGTTTATTGTAGTACTTGGTCATTGGTTTTTCTGTCTGTCCTTGGTATTCTTTGCATTTTCTTCAGAAACCACTTGTCCACAGCCATCAGATGTTTGTTCAGCCTGTCTGCTCATTGTTCACGCTTCACATCTTTGGTAGCGATTCAACACTCTGCTCATCATCATCACGTGTCGTGCCGACTGGCGTAGGCGTTCATGACTCTCCACAGATCTCGGTCTTTGGTTTTCTGGATCAACTCTGCCGTTGATATTCCTCCATGCCACCGTCGCAATCCATCCAGCATCATTTCTCGTGGTCTGCCTCTGCCTCTCTTCCCCTCGATTTTTCCAGTTGTCACGATGTTCTCCATCGTCTCTCTTCTCATCACATGAACCCCCAAAAAATGATGTTTGTCTCTTTGCTATTGTTGTATATAATGTTATAGTTTCGCAGCATCTTTAAGGTTTTCGTCGTTAGTTACTTTGGCAGTCCAAGGAATTCGCAACATTCGTCTAAGGAACCACATCTCTGTTGCTTTCAATCTCTTCCTAATTTGTTTATTTATATTCCAAGATTCACTCTTCTACTCGTTGCAACTGACAACAGTTTATTGGTCAGTATGTTTTCCGTTTGCAAAAGGCTATTTTCGCCATGGCGATTCTTGTTCTAATCTCTTCAAGGCATCTCATATCAGATGGTTTGTGATGGCTCAGATGGACTGTTCCGAAATAGTTGTACCGATTCACTTGTTTAAGAATGTTTCCATTTACTTGTATATTGCATTGTGGTATTTCCTTCCTCCTGGTGACGACCAGGATATGTGTCTTCTTACAATTTAATTATAACCCAATTTGTTCACTAATATCATTTTATCATCTCATCTCGGTGTCGAGGTGACGTATAAACAGCGGTCTAAAGCCCGCTTATGGGTTTCATGTATAGATATTCCCATGGACTCTGTTATTCTCTGCGTCCATCGTTTACGTGGTCGTTCCTTTCTTTCATTCGGTGATAATGACTTATTGCATAAGCTACTCTTTATTTTCTGAAATGCGGCTTTTGCTTGCCCTCTTCTGCTCTTAATCTCTGTTGTTACTAACGATCCAAAAGTAAACATTGCCTGTAAATCAACCAGGTGTTGTGATAATGACAACGTCATGTAAAGCACATGCAACAAATTGTCATACACTAAACGGATAACTAAAGCACTGACATCGACAATGACAACACATTGCCATACACTAAACAGATAAATAGAGCACTGACATCGACAATGACAACAACTTGTACATTTCTATGCAATTAATTGCACACTGTCTGCGCAATTAGTAGCTTTGTAATCAAATATTTGCTTCTTATAGCAATCACAGTTAAAGCATTGATATCGAAAAATACGCCGACCGTTAGCGAAATTGTACGATTTATACCCGATGCCGAAAATCCGGAATAATAGCGGGGACAGGGGTAACAATTAGGAGAACAAGATTTAGCAAAAATGCACTCACCCTAATGGCGCTATCCTTTCTCTTCGATCGGAACATTTCGGACTTGACTCTCAGTGCATGCAATTGTATAAATATGTCCTGCTGCTCGTTAGATGCATTCAGTGGCTGGGCCTGCTTCAATACGTGGGACTGGATGAATGTTGGCTGCTGTTGGCCAATTCCATTAATCCGTACAATATCCGAGTGGGCCTGACGTTGAAAGCAGCCAAAAACTCTCGGGTACAGCATTGCTGCCGCAGCTGACAGCCAGCAAGATCATGACACTGCTGCAGGAAAGACACCCTGAAATGGAAACCACGAATGTTGTCAACACAAGAGCGACAATAGGCGTTGGTGAGCTGGCCGGGTTTTTTGGCTATAAATATTATGTCTATATCTGGTTTGATCTCAGTTGCTACAATAAGGTATGGTGTTTTTGTCTACCAAAGCAAATCAATTGTAGTGTATTGTGTTTGATGTTGCCACATCAGTGGCGAAGGCGTAATGGACGCAATTCATAATCCCGCATAAATGCGTTTGAAACACAGCTGTGGACAATTTGGCAGCAGACTGCCATATGTTTGTTTTTGTATTAAATGGTTGTTCAGAAAGCAATGACAAACCACTGAACGTAAACTTGCCAAGGATTCACGAACAGACAAAAAATGCTGGTGTTAACTGCAATGTCCTGTAAATGATAAGCAATTAACTGTTTTATTTATTTTTAAATCAAAATTGTACTTTAGAATTTGCTTGATGATGTTGTACCATCTCTGTGTAACTCTGTTTCCCACCTGTGTTGCCTCAGCCAGCTTACGGCTGACTTGTCCCGTTGTTTTTAATTGTATATATATATGTTTTTCTTTGTTTTGTTTTTTTTCAATCTAAAATTAACATAAGACCCGGTCTTATTTTCGGGGAAACACAGTATATATTCAAAATTTCAAAATGTCATAATCATAGTGTGATATTTATATGTCCTCTTTGGTTGGCATGTAGTTTTGTTCGTGAACAATATATTTTGATCGTTTTCATCAAGTTCTTAAACATATATTGTGATTGTTCGTGTGAGCTGATGAGATCAACTGTTCTAACCACTTGGCACCATTTGAGAGGAAGACCATGCCATATATACTGTGTTTCCCCGATAATAAGACCAGGTCTTATGTTAATTTTAGATTGAAAAAAAAAAATGAACTAGGGCTTACTTTCGTTGGGTGCCTTTTTTTTTTTTCAGATACAAAAATCTACATTTATTCAAATACAGTCATGTTATCTTCTTTTGTTATCTTCTGTGGGAACATCGTCATAGCTCTCCAAATATTCCGGCCTGCATTTCTTGCGACTCCATCCGGTTTCTTGCGAACCCGTAGGATTCTTGTCCCGGGAGTGTTCAACGATTCCTTTCTTGTTATCAAAGGAATAGCTCTTTCTTTTTGCACTCATCTTGAATGGGTGTCAAAATAGTATTCCTCGAAGTCTACCATTAAATCAAGTGTTAATTGAAGACCTTAAAGACACATGTGGCAACAACAATTATAATACTTAAGAACAATGACACACAAAAGGGGCGAGAAATTGCTGGCGCCAAATGTTTTTTTCTTTATTTAACACTAGTGACATATTGAATTATGAACCACATTCTTTCTTTATCAAGTGCGCAGCAGTGACGTCTGTACTCTGGCTGACCATTCGGCAACCAGTCTCTCAGTCTAGCTGACGATCTTAACTAGGGCTTTTTTTAGGGGTAGGTCTTATATTAAAAGCATCATGAAAACTTATGTAGTTTGCCATTGCTTTCTAAAAGATCGGCACTCATACCATTTCGTAAAAAAAAATCCCAACGTCAAGTGGTCTGCTGCCAAATGGACCACAGCTATGTTTCGAACGCGGGTATGCGGGATTATGAACTGCATCTGTAACACCTTGGCCACGGAGCTGGCCTTAAATAGGGGCAGGTTTTATTGTCGGGATAACACGGCGTGATACTCTGGCAGCTCATGAGAATGAAAAGAGGGGCAATCAATGTCTATAAACAGACTGAAAGAATCAACTTGGCGCCGTTAAAGAATAAGCCAGCGGCCATGACAAAACAGTTCGCTTGAACAAAGCACGTGGTCGATTGTATGGGTTGTGATTGGAAGTGAAAAGGGTTGCCCACGTAAAATGTCGATAAGCAAAGCATTGATTGGCCAAGGGTTTGTGTATATTCCAAGAGGGTAATAGACAACGTTGGAGCCAACATCGGACATACAGTCAATCCACAGAACATAAGAAATGGGAACATTTGGTTTATGCAGTGCTGAAGACGAGATTAACAATAAGAGTGTGTATAAAACATCGCATTGTGTTAATTTTCATGGTATGAGGCGTCGTTCCATCCAGAAAACAATGGTAAATTACTGATCTTAAAACTAAGTAGTAAATCACAGACAGCCATTAAATGATGGGGTTGATTGGAAAATCCTGTGAAAGATATGCAACTGAGAATTATAATAAATATGCACATTTCGTTAGAAGGGCATGGGTCTTAGAGGAACCGATTCCAGTTAATCAGGTCTGGAATATGTCTTTTTTCCCTCCAAATCTTTACTCCAATACTATTTAGTAATATTAGCTAGTGACCATTGCCTGATGCCTTGTAAAACGTTTACATTAATCACGCTTTAGTTGAAGTCCATGAAATGGGTTTAACAGCGGTAAAGCTGTGGTAATGTAAACAGTTGGAAAACACGATGTGTGGGCTACATTATACAGCAATACAATCACAACAAACAGAGGAAGTTCGTGGGCAAGCATTCAGCAAACAACAACAAAACGCAACTGACAAGAACACAAAACAAAGCTAAAAATGATGAAACGTTAACTACAGTAGGGTGTAACAAAATAATGCGGTATTCAGCGGGATCTAAATTTTAACAATACAGACACTTTAGCACCCACCAATCCATTAACCTACTTATCTATCTACATGTTTACCCACTTAATTACGTATATATATATATATATATATATATATATATATATATATATATATATATATATATATATATATATATATATATATGGAGGTTCGAAATGTTCTTAAACATATGAAAGCTGGCAAGGCCCCGGGTTCAGATAACATCAGAACAGAAATGATTAAAGCTTTAGAAGAATATGGAATAGATCAAATCACCAGACGGCTGAACACACTATATGATACCGAACATATACCTTTTGAATTATGTAATTCTGATTTTTTTGCAATCCCAAAGAAATCAGGAACCTTGGAATGTGATCAACATAGAACAATTAGTATAATGAGTCACATCACAAAGATTTTGCTACGAATTACCATGCAAAGAGTGAGGAAGAAAATACAACCTGAAATAGGGGAAGAACAATGTGGGTTTGTAGAAGGAAAGGGTACAGTAAATGCAGTGTATATGCTGCGTTCAGTTATTGAACGTTCTAAAGAAGTAAACAAGGATATACATCTTTGCTTTATTGACTACACAAAGGCTTTCGATAGAGTTAGACATGTCGACATGGTAGATAGGCTTGCAGATCTACAAATTGATGGGAAAGACATTAGACAGATTTTAAAAAAATATATTGGAAACAACAAGCTGCCATAAGGATTTATAATGAAGTGGGACAATATCAGCCTATTATGAGAGGTGTTAGGGGGTGATGTGTGATGTGTCCAGATCTTTTTTCCCTATACAGTGAAAATATTTTCAGAAATGTAGAAGATATAAATGAAATCAGCATTGGAGGACGAAACATCAATAACATTAGATATGCAGATGATACAGTATTGATTGCAGACAATGAGCAGGATCTGCAAAAATTAGTAGATGCGGTTTTTGCACACAGTGAACAACTGGGATTAGAATTAAATTGTAAAAAGACACAGGTTATGGTAGTCACTAGGAAGAACGAAATACCACAATGTAATATACAAGTAAATGGGAATATTCTTCAACAAGTGAATCGGTACAATTATCTTGGAACAGTCATAACATCTGATGGGAGATGCCTTGAAGAGATTAGCACAAGAATCGCCATGGCGAAAGTATCCGTTAGCAAGATGAAAAACATACTGACCAATAAAAAGATGTAAATTGAAACGAGAAAAAGAGTGTTGAAGTGCTACATAGAGCCTGTTCTTTTGCATGGATGTGATACTTGGACAATGAGCAGTCAAGCTGAAAAACATCTGATGGCTGCAGAAATGTGGTTTCTGATGAAATGCAAAGAATACCATGGACAGACAGAAAAACCAGTGACCAAGTACTACAGGAGACAAATGAAAATCGTAAATTGATTAGAGAAATTAGACGTTGACAGTCAAAATTTTTTGGACATGTTATGAGAAGAAATGGCTGGAGAACTTAGTGACAACTGGCAAGATCGAAGGAAACAGACCAAGAGGAAGACCGAGAGGAAAATACCTGGATGACTTGGCCACATGGCACGGTCGAGACAGAAACACTGAGCTGATCCACGACTCTGGTGATCGAGTGAAATGGCGAGTCATGACCTCCCACGCTTTCCTCTTGTACCTTGCGGTGTCGAGGTGAAGTATAAACAGCGGGAGAGTGCCCGCTTAAGGGCTTCATGTTATATATATATATTTTAAATTCGCATATCCTTTTACATGACATCGCTGTCAACAGTAGCATCTTTCAGCTGTCTGTTGATTTCTTGGCAATATTACGCTCAGTAGTTTGCCATTGCTTTCTGAGCGGCCGGCTCAGTTATCCCGCAAGTCACCAGCGGGGGACGAACCGCTCCCAGTTCTCGCCCGCTACGAGACTGCGTGATAAACGGGATTACGGAGAAAGTGTTGTAACCCCTCGGCCAGAGAGACCGGCATAGATCCACCTAATTTTCTGCTAAACATCTCATCTTTATCAAGCGCCGTGCCGGCTAGCGGGATTCTCTTCATTCTGTAATATCTTAGAACGTGTCTCTGTTCACGCGATGAAACCACTCAATGGCACAACAAGGTTGTCAAGAGAATTCTCTCGCTGCTTTCCTTTATCTCTCTGTAGACAAATCTGTCCCCCTAAACACACAGGTTTCATTAGAATTCCCCAGTCAGCATTGCATGTTGTTAGTTTTGTACTGTTCTGTTTTATATTATCATTCGTTCCAGAATGTTTATCAGACTCCGCATGCTGTGGAATTATGCAACGTAGATAGCCTCATGCCTGTATTTTATTAGACAAATGAGAAGCATAAGCTACTTTCAAACATGTAGTCTTTTGTCTGTAACCATCTTAATTCATTTCAGACATAAACATATACAATAAAAAAAACACAGAAATCCAGTTTCTTATTCTGCCTTTAATCGTGTAATGGAGAATAGGTCTGCAACTGACACACGTTAAGCCGATGTAAACTTATTCATGGTTAGTTGCAATTTGCAATTACATTTTCTAGGCTATGAGGCAGCCAGTGGCTTTTCAACATTCCCTAGTCGCATCTTACGCTAATGATGGTAGGTGGTTTGTAGTAACACTTTTCTCTGCTTCCCTAATGGGCCCAGAACATTTCGGCGTCTATTCGATTGAGTGCATGTTCAGCCATTCAGAGAAACTGTTCTTATCTAGCGTGTGCAATGTCTGTTGTGTAACCAGTTTGTCTGGAAGACTCTGATGTTTAACACTTGACAATGCTCAATAATAAACACCATTTCAGAACAAGATCAACACAATGGAGAAAAGCGTATAAACGGCCCAGGAAGCACCATATGATATTACAGTGATGTTGTGGAGAATGGTATAAGTGTTGTAATGTTATGGAGAATGTATTGTTGTGGATAATGACATCAGTGTTGCGATGTTGTGGAGAATGGTATCATAATTGTGATGTTGTGGAGAAAGGTATCATTGTTGTGGTGTTGTGGAGAATGGTATCAGTGATGTTGTGGAGAATGGCATCATTGTTGTGATGTTGGGGACAATGGTATAATCGTTGTGATGTTGTGTAGAATGGTATCAAAGTTGTGATGATGTGGAGAATGGTATCAGTGATGTTGTGGAGAATGGTATCCGTGCTGCGAAAATAACAGCAGTCTGCCTATAGTGTGTGTTTTTTTGTTGTTTTTTTTTTGTTTTTGCCCCAATATAAACATCCATATCTCAGTAACCAACTGAGGGAAAATTATGAGATTTAGTATATAACCTTATCATTATGTCCACCCAACAAAATATTTTTTGTTCTGGAGATTTTACAGGCCGGTCTCTCTGGCCGAGGGGTTACAACACTTTCTCCGTAATCCCGTTTATCACGCCGAGTCTCGTAGCGGTTCGATCCCCGCTGGTGACTTGGGGGTTAACTGAGCCGGCCGCTCAGAAATTAATGGCAAACTACTGAGCGTAATCTTGCCAAGAAATCAACAGATAGCTGAAAGATGCTGCTGTTGTCAGCGATGTCCTGTAAAAGAATATGCGGGAAAAAAATAAAATAAGATTTTACAGCAGATTTCAAAGTTTGTTTATATGCGGTATATAATTTACGGGTCTGAGACGAAATTCATACTTTTAAATGTATTACAGCGTAGCCAGACAATCAGCGCTCAATGTTGAATATTGTACGTGTTTTGAAGGGATTGGCCTTATGCCAACTCCCCATGTTGTTCAAACTAGGACTGTTCAGAGGTGTCTCAAAATGTGGGTTATTTCATGAAACCTGATTAATATGTTTTATTTTTTTTTTAAATCTTACCACTTATCGCTAACATTGAAATGTGTGAATATTTTTCAATGGGATTGAATGCGAAATTTTACACTTCAAAGAATCGCTATGAAGTTGTACACATATTTTTGATCGCCGGAAACTGTTTTATACTATTACAAATTCCGAAAAAAGAACAGTGCATGCATTGGGTTTGAGTAAACGGTAATTTCGTCGATGGGTGCGAGAATCTGGAATTAAACCACCGGGCAATAACAAAAAGGTAGGTAGAAAAATTATTGTAGACAGCTTTGACAAAGATGTCATAAGGCGAGCTATTATAAAAATGCTTTAAAACGTCGCTTAAAATTCGACAGGGTCGACTTCATTGCACCGGGTTCTATCCAATATGGCTCGGTCTCTTTCCACAGCGTGGACAGCATCGCACAAAGCACGAACTCCGCAGCTCTGGCGACGACCCACAGAAGTTTCCGAAAAATTTAACTCGTGAACCGAAAGATGCGGCCCGGAATCGAACCCACGACCTTTGGAGCCCGAGTCAAAAGGCTTTACTACTTCGCCACGGAGAGTCCTAAAATTATAAAAATTATGGATTTTATATCCATGATTATCCAGCATTATAAAAATGCTGGATGCCAAAGAAACAGTGACTGTAAGAAAACTTAGGGTTTGGTTCAGAAAGAACAATAACATAGAGCTATCCAAAACAACTTTATGGAAATTTATAAGGACATTATTTTCACTATTTGAAAGTACAAGGGCGGTAGAAATAATCTTTGCGAGCAACCGCATTTAGGAGCCATGAGAAGCAGATACCTTCGTGAAATAAGGGAAATGCGCAAAGAAAATTATGGCATAGTGTGTTTGGGTGAAATGTGGATCAATGCGCACCACACAAGTGATAAGGAATGGCAATCGGTGGATGGACAGATAAAGCGATATGTGCTCAGTAGTATAGGACAGCTTTTGGTCATGGCCCATGCTGGTAATAACCATAATGGCTTGCAACAGAATGCTGGGCTCGTGTTCGTATCAAAGCATACAGACAATAGGGATTATCATAATAAGATGAATGGTAATGTATTTAGAGATTGGCTCGAAAATACTGTGCTTCCATCCCTAGATAGACCGCCGTGTCCATTTATGGACAATGCATGATATCAATGTTGTTGCCCAAGAAGACAAAATACCTACAGCATCGAGCACATAGGGAGCAATAAAGATATGACTCCGAATGGAAAATATACCATTTTCAGAAACGTATTTCTAGCTAGAATCGTTGTCCCTTGTAAAACAGACGCCAAAAAGCAAGAAATATCAAATCGACAAGTTGATAGAAGAGCATCGTCATGGGTGCTTGAGACTTCCGCCGTACCATTCTCATTTTAACCCTATAGAACTTGTGTGGGCTAAAATTAAAGGACAGGTGGCAGCTGACAATACTATATTCAAATTGTCTGACGTCAGGATACTAATCCAGTCCGCGCTATTAAATATTGATAAAAGTTACTGGAAAAATGTGAGGACCGTGTGTTGAAAGAGGAAGAGGCTTATTGGAGAAAGGATGGATTGAATTTTATGCAACCGAGAGCAGTCATCAACCTACTGGAATCGTCCGACACAGAATAAGGTCTGAGCAGATCGCAGACCTTCATCCACGTGCACACCAACTGGGATATTTTGCTACAAATATTCAGAAGAATTGCAGGCCCTAAACATTACAGCATCAGCACAATGTCAATGGCAACAGTTTGTATTCCACAGTGATGAATTTTCAATTCCGCAAGCCCTCAGCCGTGACAAACAACTGTATTGAAAAAAAAAAAAAAAAAAAAAAACACACACACACACACACACACACACGTACGCAGACAGGCAGGCAGGCATGCAGATACACGAACATTCAATCATTTGTACATTGTACGAACGTAAGTACATTCTCCATCCTGCCTTCATTCCATCCATCCATCAATCCATTAATATACTCTATTCATTCGTACCAAAAAAAAAAACATAAACACATCCGCCTATCCATCCATACTGACAGACACCCACAGACAGACAGACAGACAGACAGACAGACAGACAGACAGACAGACAGACAGACAGACAGACAGACAGACAGACAGACAGCCGACAGACAGACAGACAGACAGACAGACAGACAGCCAACAGACAGACAGACAGACAGACAGACAGACAGACAGACCAGACAGACAGACAGACCAGACAGACCAGACAGACAGACGGACGGACGGACGGACGGACGGACGGACGGACAAACAGACAGACAGACAGACAGACAGACAGACAGACAGACAGACAGACAGACAGACCAGACAGACAGACAGACAGACAGACAGACAGACAGACAGACAGACAGACAGACAGACAGACCCCTGCACGCACATACTCTGACAATATTCTTTTGTCGCTCACGCCTGTCGGGGAAAACCCCAACAGGCAATCTCCAGGACCCAATTCATGGACACTTATGTCAAGTCTACAATCATTGACGTATCGGTCTAAACATCTCCTCCTTTCATGTCTGTCTCATGCAGATCCGCTCCTGGTACGCACAGACAGATTCTATCTCATAGAATGTACTCTTTTCGCAGAATTACACAAGCCCTGAAGATTGATGGTCAGTGCCCTCCGGCCAATCACCAAACCTGCATTGTCTACCGTTGAAGAAGCTTGCAACGATGGAACATTTGACACAATAATGTATCACAGAATGTCAGTCCACTGGCATAGCCACAAATTTGTTTATGCCCATGGTTAGGATCATGGACCTTTGGGAAATTATAGGATGAATATTTGCTATCCATGTTCCACAGGTTCAGTGGTATTTGCATATGTGCACGTGACCCAAACAATGAACGTGTTTACACGCGCACTTTACGTAGACACAGCACAAACACATGTTTCTTCTTCTCTTGTCCTAGTCGAAGTCGTGTAGTGGTTGTCTTATGCTTGTCCACAGCCTCCTGTCTAACATGCTGCCAGACAATTCAAATACGAATGTTTCTTTATGAGGTGAATCTCGCTGGGTCCTACATTGCTGCTCTCGTGCTACACCTTTCCACTAGTCTTCAGTTGTTCAAACAATAAAATAAATACGCTTGGGTGATGTTACAGTAAGCGTGAACTAAACAGTAAACACAAACAGGAACTAATGCTGCTTGTTGATTCTCTTGAAGTGCCATGCGGGAGTGCTGAGGAATGAACAGGCTGACAAGCTGGCAGGGAATGCACCTCTTTGTAGTAGATTACCTATGGACAAGGGAGAGGTGGTTGAGCGCTTATGGGACCAGGTGGACAAGGCGGAGGTACAGATTGAGAACCGGTATGTGGAAAGAATGAAATTGCGGGGTATCGGCGGGGGTTCTCGAAGAATCTCAAAGCTGACTGGTAAACAAGGAAAACTTTCAATTAGATAGCGGTGGGAATGATTAGTAGTGTGACTCTTCGTTGGCTGTTGAACGAGGGGGTGGATCGCGTATGCGAATGTCCTGGGTGGAATGATGTCGGTTCTTAGCTCAACTCAACATTCTCTTGACGTAATAAATATGCAATCAACCAATGTGCAGCGAAGAAATTACTATCCATGAACTTTAATATGTGTCACTTCTGTTAACCAGTAACCTTGTACCTTTTCTGTTGTCACAACATTTTCAGCATGTCCATAGACTGTGAATTGTCTATAATACGACTAGATGTGCACTTAGAGCGGCCGGGTAGGAAGATCCCATTCATAGAAGTAAGGCACCGCTTTCCAACCGCTAGCCTACGATGACACCCTATGGCAAGATGGAGCACTCGTTTAGGCCCCCCCCCCCCCCCCCTTCTTCCCTAAGCTAAGGTAACCTGAAACCAAAACACTAGGTAGTGGATTGCGCTTGAAAGCAGCCGTTAGATTGTTGCTGGTCACGAAACTAAGTTTGTGGCGGTAGGTTGGTGATGTTTTTATAGGGACAACGGCTACAGTCACAGAACACTACGGCCATTGCCATGAAGGCAGCAATGGCAGACTAACGTCTTTAGAAAACTGTAAAACCCCCATCTCTCTCGCTATTTCGTCTTTAGAGATACCTATTAATTCATTATTCGACAACTCACTCGATTTCAGATAAACAGCGTGAATTGGTGCTCCATGAAAACATCAGGGACTCAGCGGTGTTTCCAAGGCACCAGGGCCAGGTTATATACTGGCCAAGACCCACTGACACGTCCTAGTCGCGCGTCCTGGGCAACAGGTCCTTTCGGGGTCCTGGCTAACGTCAGTAGGATCGCCGATTCCTCTGAAGTCGGAGAGTATCTGCCTGTACGGCGAGGAACCACCAGTCTGCACACAAATAAGCCGGAAATGGGACAGCGGATACTCACGCAAACCTCAGTCCGATATGAAATCACGCTGATGTTGGACAACAGGATTCTCTATCCGACATATATGACTCCACGTTGGAGTTCACAGCCAGCGGACGCAAGCAAGCAAACAAACATCATCGCACTGTGGGGAACGTTAAGTGCATCAGATTACAGTAATGACTGACGACCGACAGAATAAAGTGGATGCGTTTATTATACATGGTTAGCAAATACATTGAGAATGAAAGAGTTTAAAGGTATGACGATTTACTTCACAGTACATGGTTCTATCTATTACGGTTTGATCCTCTTTCCTCCATGTGGTATGCTAACGGGTAGCACTGAGCATGAACTATGCAGTCACAGGGGCAACACACAACGGTCTCCGACAAAATTGCACTCTTGAACTGAATGAGGGAAAACGATCCCTTGACCTTAGTAACGTGAGATAGGCATGGGTTAGACTGAAACTGTAAGAAAACAAAGATCATGGTCGTCTCCAAGAAGAAAGACATATCATGGTGTTCATCATCATCAAGTGCCGTGCCGACTGGCGTGGGCGGCCATGACTCTACACAGATCTCGGTCTTTGGTTTTCTGGATCAACTCTGTCGTTGATATTCTTCCATGCCACCGTCGCAGTCCATCCAGCATCATTTCTCTTGGTCTGCCTCTGCCTCTCTTCCCCTCGATCTTTCCAGTTCATATCATGGTGTTACATCCAGTAAAATGGAACGATCTTAAATCTATCTCGGAACGGTCATGAGATCTGATGGAAGATACCTAATAGAGACTATAACAAGAATCGCTTTGCCTTTAGCACGATGGAAAACATAATCACCAATAAGCTGTCAAATGCAGAGAGGAAAAGAGTGTTGAAGTATAACATATCATTTATACTATACTTGGGTTTGCATGTAAAGCATGGACAGTAAGCAGACACGCTGAGAAACATCCAATGGCAATGGAAATGTGTGTCCTGAAAAATATGTAAAGAATAGTATAGACTTACAGAAAAACCAATGAGACTATTGAAATAGTAAGGAATGAGAGCCGCAACATGGCTAAATAAATTAAACTTAGACAATAAAGATGTTTTGGGCACTTTAAATGAGAATACACTAGAAAACTTGGTGTCAACAGGCACAATTTATGCAAAAATAGTAAGAAGAAGGCAAAGAGATAAATACCTGGACGATTTGACCACACGTGATTGAATACTCTGGTGATTGTGTGAGAGGACGAACAATGCCCGCAGACGCTAATCGACATGGCACATGATGATGAAGAGCTAGCACTCGGTGTTGTATAAATAAAATGAGGTTAATGATCAAAACGCACATATTAATCCACTCTACACAAACCAAGAAGAAACAGCGCCCAGAAGGTCATTGATTGTCTTTTGAGTTCTAGCTCTGTGTGTGCATTCAAGAGAAATTCTTCGCACAATAGCGCATTGTATGGCCACGAATTCTATTTCTAACATTGGCTTGCCTGTAAGCAAACGTTCAGAGATATTGTGACATTTGATTGATTCATTTATTGCAGATTGATTGATTGATTAATGATTGATTTCAATAGACGTCATTGCACTCTGTACAGACTCATGTATGTTCTAAATTCAATTTCTCTCTCACTCTACCCTACCCCTCTCTCGCTCTCTCTCTAGCTCTCTCTCTCTCTGACTCTCTCGCTCCCTCACTCTCCGTCTGTCTTGCTTTCTCTCCCTCCCCTAGCGCTCTCTCTCCTTTTCTCTCTCCCTCTCTCGCTCTCTCTCGCTCTCTCCCTCTCTCGCCCTCCCTCTACCTCTCTATCCATCTCTATCTCACTCTATCTCCCTCTCTCTTGTCCTTTTTCTTTTTCGCTCTCTCTCTCACTCTCTCTCGCTATCTCTTTCTCTCTCCTTCTCTCTCGCTCTCGCCCTCCCACCATCTCTCTCGCCCTCTCTCTCATTCTGTCTATCTCTCTCAATCTCTCTCTCTTGTCTCCCTCTCTCTCTCCCTCTCTGTCACTCTCTCTGTCGCTCTCTCTCCCTCTCTCTCCATCTCTCTCTCCCTCCCTCTTTCTCTCCCTCTCTCTCACCCTCTCTCCCTCTCTCTCACTCTCTCTGTCGCTCTCTCTCCACCTCTCTCTCAATCTCTCTCAATCTCTCTCCCACTACCTTTCTCTCCCTCTTCCCCCTCTTTCTCTCCCTCTTTCTCTCCGTCTTTCTCTCACTCTTTGTCTCACCCTCTCTCTCCCTCTTTCACCCTCTTTCTCTCCCCCTTTCTCTTCGTCTTTCTCTCACTTTCTCCCTCCCTCTCTCCCTCGTTCTCCCCATCTTTCTCTCCCTCTTTCGCTCCCTCTTTCCCCCCTTTCTCTCTATCTTTCTCCCTCTTTCTCTTCCTCTTTCTCTCCCTCTTTCTCTCCCTCTCTCTCACTCTCTCTCTTCCTCCCTCTTTCTCTTCCTTTTTCTGTCCCTCTTTCTCGCTCTTTCTCTCCCTCTCTCTCTCTTCCTCTTTCTCTCCCTTTCTCTCGCTGTTTCTTTCCCTCTCTCCACTTCTCTCTCCCTATTTCTCCAGCGGTTTCTTTCCCTCTTTCTCCCTCATTCTCTCCCTCTTTCTCTCTCTCTTTCTCTGTCTCTCCCTCATCGTTTCTGTCGCTCTCTCTTTCTATCTCTCCATCTCTCTCAATCTGTCTCCCTCCCTGTTTCTCTCCCTGTCTCTCATCCTCTTCGCCTCTCTCTCACTCTCTCTGTCGCAATCTCTCCCACTCTCTCCATCTCGCTCAACCTCTCTCCCTCCATGTCTTCTTTCTCTCCTTCTCTCTCACCCTCTATACCTCTCTCTACCTTTCTCCCTCCCTCTCTCTCTCCCTCTCTGCCTCTTTCTCTTTCTCTCTCTCTCTCTCGCAACTCTCTCCCTCTCTCAATCTCTCTCCCTCCCTTTCTCTCCCTCTTTCTCTCTCTCTCTTGCTCTCTTTCACTCTCTCTCCCTCCCCCTCTCGCCCTATATCCCACTCTCTCTATATCTCTCCATCTCTTTCCCACCATCTCTCTCCCTTTCTCCCTCTTTCTCTTCCTCTCTCTCACCCCTCTCTCTTGTCCTCTCTCTCCTCCTCTCTCTATCTCTCTCCATCTCCCTTTCTCTCCATCTCTCTCACCCTCTCTCTCTCCCTCTAACTCTCTCATCTTCTCTCCCTCTCTCTAACCCTCTCTCCCACTCTCGCTATATCTCGCCATCTCCCCTATTCTCCCTCTCCCCCTCTTTCTCCCTCTCTCTATCTCTTTCCATCTCTCTCCCTCTCCCTCGCTCTCTTTCCCTCCCTCTCTCTAACATTATTTCCCTTTCTCTCACTCTCTCTCATCCTCTCTCCCTCTCTCTTACTCTCTTTCCCTCTCTCTTTCAATGTCTCTCCCTAGCTCTCTATCTCTCTCCAGCTCTCTCCTCTCCCTCTTTCTCTCCCTCTCTCTCAACCTCTCCCCCTCTCTCCCTCTTTCTCACTCTCTCTCACGCCCTCTCTCTCCCTCTCTCTCTCTCTCTCTCTCTCTCTCTCTCTCTCTCAATCCGGATTCTGTGCAGTTAATGTAATACCGGTTTCGAAATCACCCGCACGCGATGAAGAAAAAGATCGCCTTGCGTTGATTTTCACCATTATATGAGCGTAGGTTGTTTATAAAGCAGTGGCACTGAATGTAAAACTGAATAGAAGAAACACAACACTGCAAACAAATGATGGTGTTGATTACAACGTCCTGTAAATGTCGTGCAACTAACTAAGTCTCTATCTCTGTCTCTCTGTCTCTGTCTGTCTGTCTGTCTCTCTCTCTCTCTCTCTCTCTCTCTCTCTCTCTCTCTCTCTCATCGTATAGAGATGCTAAATGCTTCCTTATTGCACTGATTATAACAGCTTGGGTGTGGTCTCCCCGCCTGTAATGACACATACAACTGCCCCAAGTTATCTCAAATGACAAAACTGTCTTTCGGGTTGGTTTACCAACGCTTCTGCAAGCCTGCACCCACGCGTCATAAGTAACAGATAATGTAATAAAGTAAGTACAACAGCCGCACAATTGTAGAAATGTCAGGGCACTCTTACAACATCAGGAGATTTTGCCCTCGTCTTCACCTCGGTCATTATTCTCACTTTGGCATTACATCATTACAGACATTCGTATATATCCATTGTGCTGTTTCTCTAAAAGCCATTGGCGGCATTTCCTTATATAGGATGACACGGCTCATCAAGAGAAAATATAATCCAGAGACATTTTCCACAAGATAAATTATCCCCAAAGACACATACCCTAGGATGTTTGAACAATCAAGAGAAAATTGAAGAGGCATTTGATAAGGTCATCAGACTTCCCCAGTAATGTAACACTTTCTATAAGGAAACACATAAAAGACATATATAAGACAAGAAGACCGCATGACAATGGCAACTGAATAAAACGCTGGAATATTGCATTTCCTGGGGGCGGCCATTTCGCAGGGCATTAGGAGACGAAGGCAATGATAAACAGAAAAACTCTCAGAACAACAAAGCGGTATATGGAGAGGTTAATAGCAGGACTAGGTTGTGAACATATATCTAGAAAATGTCGAATATCACATGCATCTTCATCACCATTATAATCATCAGCATCTTCATCATCAGGTTGGAGGCTAGTGTGGTAATGGCGATAACTCACGTCCTGTATTGTGAGCAATAACTTGCAGTGATGCGCAAGTCTTACATAGTCCAATGTACTTTCATTTCCTGTATGTATGATAAACCAAGTCCACTCGTCCATGCCTGTATGTATGATAAGCCAAGTCCACTCGTCCAAGCCTGTATTTATGGTAAGTCAAGTCCACTTGTTCATGTCTGTATGTATGGTAAGTCAAGTCCACTTGTTCATGTCTGTATGTATGGTAAGTCAAGTCCACTTGTTCATGTCTGTATGTATGGTAAGTCAAGTCCACTTGTTCATGTCTGTATGTATGGTAAGTCAAGTCCACTTTTTTAAATTCTTGTATGTAAGGTAAGTAAAGTCCACTTGTCCTTGTCTGTATATATGGTAGTAAAGTCCACTTGTTCATGTCTGTATATATGGTAAATCAAGTCCACTTTTTTAAATTCTTGTATGTAAGGTAAGTAAAGTCCACTTGTCCTTGTCTATATATATGGTAGTAAAGTCCACTTGTCCTTGTCTGTATATATGGTAGTAAAGTCCACTTGTTCATGTCTGTATATATGGTAGTAAAGTCCACTTGTTCATGTCTGTATATATGGTAGTAAAGTCCACTTGTTCATGTCTGTATATATGGTAGTAAAGTCCACTTGTCCTTGTTGGTATATATGGTAGTAAAGTCCACTTGTTCATGTCTGTATATATGGTAAATCAAGTCCACTTTTTTTAAATTCGTGTATGTAAGGTAAGTAAAGTTCACTTGTCCTTGTCTGTATATATGGTAGTAAAGTCCACTTGTTCATGTCTGTATATATGGTAGTAAAGTCCACTTGTTCATGTCTGTATATATGGTAGTAAAGTCCACTTGTTCATGTCTGTATATATGGTAGTAAAGTCCACTTGTTCATGTCTGTATATATGGTAGTAAAGTCCACTTGTTCATGTCTGTATATATGGTAGTAAAGTCCACTTGTTCATGTCTGTATATATGGTAGTAAAGTCCACTTGTTCATGTCTGTATATATGGTAGTAAAGTCCACTTGTCCTTGTTGGTATATATGGTAGTAAAGTCCACTTGTTCATGTCTGTATATATGGTAAATCAAGTCCACTTTTTTAAAATTCCTGTATGTAAGGTAAGTAAAGTCCACTTGTTCATGTCTGTATATATGGTAAGTAAAGTCCACTTGTTCATGCCAGTATGTATGGTAAGTAACAAAGTCAGGTGTTAGCCAAATATGGCTGAGCTACCGTATGACAGTACACGGTATCACCTGATTTCTGTTAACGCCAAATGTTGGGCGGCGCTCACGAAACCCAACACGCTACATGGTGCCATTGTCTTCGGGCGGGGTAGCGTGTTTGGGACAGTAAGAACCTACCTTAGTGCGAGGAACTGCAACCTAAATACTACATGGCATAGCTGACCAGGCCCTAAGCCTTGGTCGGCAACTGGTCTAGGATGGAAGCTCCGACAGGTGGACAGTTAAGAGCATTGCTTTGCTGATCCGGCAGCTTCTGCAGCTTGTCTTGTTCTAGATGTATTGGTGCTACCTTTCCTCTGGAGTAAACTATGCAGAAAGAGAGAGGGATCATCTTGCATAAGCAACCCATGGTCTCTAAATTTCAGCCCAGGCTTTGTGCTATGTAGGGGTGTAACTCCATTGTACAAACTATCGTCTATCAAGACGGCAAGGTGCCAGCCACAGCGCATCAATATTATCTGTGTCTGACGTATGGTTACCTACTGACGTTGTGTTATAACGTACGTTAGTCGGACAGAGACTGCCCTCTGTAGGAGGTAGACGACGGTCCATGGAGGAACCGGCTGGCCTAGCAGAACGCAGTCCAGACAAGGCTTCTGAAGGAGAAGGGCGGTTCGCTGTAGGGACTGATGTGGGGCCTGGTGTGTTTGTTCTTGTAGCCATTTGGTATCCGTTATATGCGGATTCGTGTTATTCATGCACTGCTGCGTGCAATGATTTAATAGAATCATACTCCAGAAGAAGGTAACTGCAAGTTTGTGGCTGAGAGATTACAAAGATAAAGATAAACGTCCAATGGCTGTTTGGGGATTATCTCGCGCCATGAATAGGGTAAATACAGCTGGAATAATAGTTATCATGAGAAGCTGGAATATTAATCATCTGCTACGATTTTATAGATGAATGATAGATTTCATCACTCACTTGTTGGCTCATCGTGTATGTTCAAGTCTTTTTTTTCAAGCCTTGCCGATGGATTGTTCCGTGATTGATGTGTTGAACGTTACCGTTGGACAGTCTCAGTTTCAGATATTTCATGTTTCATATATTGGCCGGGGTTGGAGTAGGAAAAGGGTGCGTCTCACATGTTTGTTATAAACCCTTAGACACTTGGTAGTGACAGGCGCGTCGCAACCATCTAACTCAGAACATGCCCCGACCTCTTCCCACCACTGACCGTGGTAGTTTGTTGACCGCTGAACGAAAACATGAGCTATCAATCAGCTTACAGTGACTGGCCGTGGTAGTTTGTTGACCACTGAACGAAAACATGAGTTATCAATCAGCATACAGTTATTGGCCGTGGTAGTTTGTTGACCGCTGAACGAAAACATGAGCTATCAATCAGCATACAGGGACTGACCGTGGTAGTTTGTTGACTGTTGAACTATATCAGCATACAGGGACTGACCGTGGTAGTTTGTTGACCGCTGAACGAAAACATGAGCTATCAATCAGCATACAGTGACTGACCGTGGTAGTTTGTTGACCGCTGAACGAAAACATGAGTTATCAAACAGCATACAGTGACTTACCGTAATAGTTTGTTGACCGCTGAACGAAAACATGAGTTATCAATCAGCATACAGTGACTTACCGTGGTAGTTTGTTGACCGCTGAACGAAAACATGAGTTATCAATCAGCATACAGTGACTGACCGTGGTAGTTTGTTGACCGCTGAACGAAAACATGAGCTATCAATCAGGATACAGTGACTGACCGTGGTAGTTGCTTGTGGACTGCTGAGCTAACAGGCGTTTTCGATCATTGTACAGAGTGAACAGTGATTGTTGCTGGTTGACTGAGAGCCAACACAAGAGTTTTCCACCATATCACATAGACTAACTTTCCTAGTTGTTTGTTGACTGACAAGCTTGTTGAGATGCTCTTTCCAGGCACTTATACAGTTATTGGGATCTTGTTATTATAACAATCACTTCCGGTGTGCTGATGCCGATGTAGCGGATTCAACTCCTGCACCGGTATATTACAATACAATGTTGACTTATTGTGGTATATTATACTACAATGTTGACTTCTGTGTTGACTTATTGTGATATATTAGACTACAATGTTGACTTCTCTGTTGACTTATTGTGATATATTAGACTACAATGTTGACTTCTCTGTTGACTTATTGTGATATATTAGACTACAATGTTGACTTATTGTGGTATATTAGACTACAATGTTGACTTCTCTGTTGACTTATTGTGATATATTAGACTACAATGTTGACTTCTCTGTTGACTTATTGTGATATATTAGACTACAATGTTGAATTCTCTGTTGACTTATTGTAGTATATTAGACTACAATGTTGAATTCTCTGTTGACTTATTGTAGGATATTAGACTACAATGTTGACTTCTCTGTTGACTTATTGTGATATATTAGACTACAATGTTGAATTCTCTGTTGACTTATTGTGGTATATTAGACTACAATGTTAACTTCTCTGTTGACTTATTGTGATATATTAGACTACAATGTTGAATTCTCTGTTGACTTATTGTAGTATATTAGACTACAATGTTGAATTCTCTGTTGACTTATTGTGGTATATTAGACTACAATGTTGAATTCTCTGTTGACTTATTGTAGTATATTAGACTACAATGTTGAATTCTCTGTTGACTTATTGTAGTATATTAGACTACAATGTTGAATTCTCTGTTGACTTATTGTGGTATATTAGACTACAATGTTGAATTCTCTGTTGACTTATTGTGGTATATTAGACTACAATGTTGACTTCTCTGTTGACGTATTGTGGTATATTAGACTACATCATGGTTTTCCGGTTTCAAGATGGCGACGGACGGTCGGGTTGTTTTGTGATCGTTAACTTTTTCGCGTAGGAGATGGATTTATTCATCTCTTGCGTGTAATTGGTGTGCCAGGATGTAAAACCAGGAGTTTCTACTCAAGATCTGCGCGGGTACTACGGAGTTCGTGCATCGAGTGAAGCCATCCTTGAGTGAATCTTTAGCAGCGTGTGTGGGTTCTGTGTTTCGTTTTTTCAACATGGCGGAACAACATGTGTTCTCCGAGCAGTCAGCAGTCAACCTAACGAGGCGGCGTGGAAACTGCGCAGGGAGAAAGAAGCAAGGTAAGCGTGGTGGTTTGAGACGTTTTAGACTCAAGTGTCACCGTCTAGGACTCAGGAATATCCGTATTCTGTATTGGAACTGTGCCAGTGTAAAACAACGGGGCTCTATTTTAGAAACCCTAGTTTACAGGAACGACATTGTAGCACTCCAGGAGACGAGACTGGGCGATCAGCTACTCCGAATTGCCGGCTTCAAATGTTTCTACAACAGAAGCCCATCTGGGAATGGCGATTCTCGTTCGCGACAGCATGGTGGCGTCAAAGCTAGACATGTCCAGTTGGGACAGTGACGATATACAAATACAGGCGTTGAGAGTTCATTCCAGTATACCATTCGTGTTGGTTAATGTTTATGCCCGCAATGCGAGTATGGACGCCCAGAAGTGGCAGTGCTTAAGTGGCATATTAGGCCACGAGAAAAATGTTATTTTCTGTGGTGACTTCAACGCTAAAGGCAGATCGTGGGGAAACATTTCCTCCAATACACAGGCGGAGGAGCTCGAGACTGCACTTGAAACCATTGTCCTGGTTTGTATCAACAGTGGCTGTGTCACCAGGACCGCAAGCCGTCCAGGCGATGAGGACAGTGCTATTGATCTGGCGCTAGTTTCACCTTCACTCTCTACAGTGTGTAGATGGAGTGTCCTAGGACACCACGGCAGCGACCACCACCCTTGCAGTATATTGGTTGAGAAAGGCAGAACCAGGCAGCACAAGCTAAAGGTAAAGACTTTCCAGTATGACAGTACAGGGCAAGATGTGGTGAGTAAAATAAGACGTGACAAGCGCAGAAAGTTACAGGGCAGGAAAAAAAGCTGGGAGCAGCCACCGTGGTGGAATTTCGAGATGGAGAAGGCTTGGGTGGATAAGCGTAGTGCTGTAAGGAGATGGCAAAATGCCAAGAAGAACAGAGCTGGTCATCCTAGTCCCTGCATGCACTTAGAAAGAGAGATGCACACAAAAGTAAGCTATTTCAAGAAACTGGTCAAGGTGGTTAAAAGCGAAAAATGGGCAGAGGTGTGTCAAAGAGTAAGCACAGACAAGTCACTGCAATTGTTCTGGCGACTACATAAAAGCATGAGTGGTGTAGTCAAGAATAAGAGCATTTCTGACTTCCAAGGTGCTGACCTCATCTGGCAGAGGACTGACGAGGACAAGGGCAAAGCCCTCTTTGAACGCTATCATGAGCAGAGCAACCAGACAGACATGGGAGGCCGAAATCTTGCCAAGGAGGTCACGTCAGACAGGTGCAAGGCCCAGAACACTTCGGATGAAGAAACAGTGACAGTGAAAGAAATCAAGGCTGTACTTCGACGATCAAAAAACAGCGCTCCAGGTCCGGATGGCATAAGATACGACGACATCAATAAGTGTACCGACAATGAGCTAGAGAAACTAGCAGACATGTACAACAACAGTATAGGGAGTGCTAGCATCAATGAGGAATGGTTACACAGCTATCTGATTCCCTTGCCGAAGCCTGACAAAGACCACAAAAAATTCAGGGATATCGAATTATAACCATGCAGAATACAATAGGCAAGCTGCTGGAGAAGGTAATTGCCAGGAAGATATCAAGCCAGCTAGAGAGGCAAGGTGTTTTCCCACCTACCCTGGGTGGGTACCGTCCAAAAAGAGAAACCTGGACCAATGCAGCAGTCTCTGCCCATGATGTCTATGAAGGTTTCCACTCAGGCATTGAAACCTCTGCTGCAGCGATTGATCTTGAGGACGCATGCAACAGAGTACCATTGGATTTTTTAATGTTTCAGCTTCTTGAACTAAAAGTAAGTCCATTCCTCCTTAGTTGGATCGCTGCAGCCCTCTTCCAACGGAAAGTAGTTTTTAGAGGTGGCAGTTGGACTTCGGAACCAACAACTATATATCCTGGCCTACCACAGGGATCACCATTATCTCCGGTACTGTTCAACGCCTACACAGTGAGAATCACCAGTGAGCAGATCACTGGACCTGGCAGGACATTGTCATATGCCGATGATGTTTTAGTGTATCGTCAGGGTAAGGATAGAGAGCAGGTTGCTGTGGAACTACAAACCGAACTCAATCGCATAAGTACTTGGTGTGATGAAGCTGGGGCAATGGTCAACCCAACAAAGGCAACAGTGACTTGGTTCTCGTTGAATAATCATATTGTCAACACTCCAACACCAACTGTAATGCTGTGTTCAGAGACGGTGGAAAGAGCGCAGGTAATGTGTTACCTAGGGATACGGTTTGATCGAAGCCTTGCTTATAATGTGCACATAGAACAGGTGATAACAAAGGCCAAGCGGGGTTTGGCTGCGATGCGGGTGACGGCGGCAGCAAACTGTGAGCAGCGCCATCTATGTCTTCTGTACGAGGGGTTGGTCATGTCTGTTTTGGAGTATGCAATGGCAATCCTGACTCTCAGCCATAAGCAGATAGAAAGGATGGAAAGGATACAGAATGAAGCTATGCGCATTATTCTTGGATGTACAAGAGATACAGCATGCAGGGCGATGCGCTACCTTCTTGATTTTCCAACCATTGAAGAGAGAATACAAGTTTTAAGGGCACGCGCCTACCTCAGAGTTAACGCAAACACACAACATCCACTGCATAGTGAAATTAGGAAGGTGAAGGGCAGCAGGTTAAAAAGAGGACGGTCGTGGATGGGTCAAGCCGACGACATTCTTCAACAGGTGTGTTCACTTGAGGACTTAGAACCTGGCGAGGAGTGCCAACAGACTTCTGCACATCCTTTTCAGTTTGCATCCAACTAGATAAGAAATGCAGACAAGAAAATCCGGCTGCTGTGGAGGCTGAAGTACAAGCGTTGATTTTCGAGAATTCGCTAGACGGTGACGCGGTCATCTACACAGATGGGTCGGTCGTCCGACATGTGAGAAGCTCATGGGCCTTTACAGCTCGGGCCGGAGGGAGAATTGTGAAGGAGGACTCTGGTGCTTTCACTGAAACCACAAGTAGCCTGACCATGGAAGTCATGGCAGTAAGTAAAGCAATAACATGGCTCGAGACACAGACATTCACTAGAGCTTGTTTCCTTAGCGACTCAATGAACATGATCAAGAGGATAGAGGAGGGGTCGATTCGAAGAGAATGGTTGCTGCCTCTGGAGCGGTCTCGGCTGGCAACGAATAGTTTCATCTTCGTGCCAGAGCATGCGGGAGTACAAGGAAATGAGCGGGCTGACAAGCTCGCATGTGATGCTACTGTGGTGGACGGACGCGCCATGGACCAGGCTGACATTCTGAATGCTCTACGAGAAGTAAGACATTTGCGAGAACCAAGTGATGACTGTGAATCTACAACAATGGCCAGACTGCGAGAGCAGCAAATTAAAAGAGGGGTGGCCAAACAAGAACACTACGCAGGAAGCCAAAGAAGATTGATAAACCAACACAGAACTGGCGTCGTTAGCCGCTACACGATGCGGGATTTGCTGAGGGTATCCGAGCACTTATGGACTGAATGGTTCGATGTGCAAGGAGGATGATCTGTCGACTAACTAACTAACTAACATTAGACTACAATGTTGAATTCTATGTTGACTTATTGTGGTATATTAGACTACAATGTTGAATTCTCTGTTGACTTATTGTGATATATTAGACTACAATGTTGAATTTTATGTTGACTTATTGTGGTATATTAGACTACAATGTTGAATTCTCTGTTGACTTATTGTGATATATTAGACTACAATGTTGAATTCTCTGTTGACTTATTGTGGTATATTAGACTACAATGTTGAATTCTCTGTTGACTTATTGTGGTATATTAGACTACAATGTTGAATTCTCTGTTGACGTATTGTGGTATATTACACTACAATGTTGACTTTTATGTTCACTTATTGTGGTATATTAGACTACAATGTTGACTTTTATGTTCACTTATTGTGATATATTACACTACAATGTTGACTTCTATGATGACGTATTGTGGCGACGAAATTACAAGTGCCTCAGAAGTCGTAGTGGGTTCGCCTGTTGGCGAGGAACACTGGTGATAGCCAAAGCTAATCCACATGCAACAATCATTCCTGTGCACTAGAAGCAGTGTCACGTGTAAATACTCAGTTTGAGTTCAAAGCGAGCGTAAAATTTAAAAACAATAAACACACAATTACTTGCCTGCCTATTTAGCTGCTTCTGCCTCCACACACACACAAATATGCATTCAAACACACATACACACACATATACATACACATGTACGCATGCAGGCATGCACGCAAACATATAGACACACACACACACACACACACACACACACATACAATCATACATAGATGTTCAAAAGACACATACTTACACGCATTCAGACAGACAGACTGAAGGAATCATAGACAGATACCCAGCTAAAAAGATAGACAGACAGCGTGGCGCAAAGATTGACGAGCAAACAAACAAGCGGATCGACAGAAAAGAAATAAAACATGCAGACATAATTTTTTTTTTTTTAAATGGTGAAAGATAAGAAACAGAACAGACACAAAATATCACCATATTGTGTGAGCAAATTAGAGCCCTATTTTAAGACCATTAAATGTGACAATATATCACAACATTAAATGTGACAATATATCACAATATTAAATTTCTTAAATAGCACAACTTTGGGCTGCCTGGCGGCGGCGAATATAACAAAGACGATCTCCAACACGGAGAGACAAACAAAGCCACTGAGAAATTGAATGACCCAGTTTCTGAAACAGGAATAAATTCATCAATATCCTGCAAATTGCAACGCGCGTAAAAACTGGAATTCAGAGGATGGACAGAGAGATAGACAGGCGTCCAACCAGAGCCAGAAACAACTATACATGATACGTAAGTATTGAGATGTTTGAATGGATGGTTGGCTATATATACCGGTATATATATATATCTATATGGAGGGTTGGATTGGACGGACAGAGACGGACAAGACAGGTATGTAGGTATTTAGGAAAGTAGATAGGTAAGTGGGTGGGTGGTAGGTAGGGAGGGGTAGGAAGGAGACAGGGAAGGAGGAGAGAGAGAGGGAGGGAGAGAGAGACAAGACAAAACAAGACAGACGGACGGAAGGACGGACGAACGAACGGACAGACAGACAGACAGACAGACAGACAGACAGACAGACAGACAGACAGACGGACGGAGGGACGGGCGGGCGGGCGGGCGGACGGACGGACGGACGGACGGACGGACGGACGGACGGACGGACGGACGGACGGACGGACGGACGGACGGACGGACGGACGGACGGACGGACGGACGGACGGACGGACGGACGGACGGACGGACGGATGGATGGATGGATAGATAGATAGATAGATAGATAGATAGATAGATAGATAGATAGATAGATAGATAGATAGATAGATAGATAGATAGATAGATAGATAGATAGATAGATAGATAGATAGATAGATAGATAGATAGATAGACATTAACAAACAAAGTGGATGTAAACAACATAAGAATGTAAGCGAACGAGATCTGAAATAAAGAAGAGCAAATTGCCCATTAACAATGCGCATTTTCGAGAGGTATCCTGGGACAACTGGCCAGGCTAATGATGTTTGACAGGAGCGATAATTTTGGCCTGATGTATACATTATGTTACTGACGCATAAAGAGTCTATATATAACGTCCAATCAAGTCTGATTAAACATACAGGAAATCGTGTGATTATTTCTGGGTATTGGAATAAAAGACGACAGCGCGTATTCGTTAAGTAGTGTCGTTGAGCAGAAGATATCCTCAGACGAGCTTTCACATAGAGCAGTGTTGGCCTGGTCGAATACTGGGAGTGGACAATGAAGGCGGTGGTATGAAAGTGTGGGAAAGTTGTAGCCGCTGTAATTCAAAGCGGGAATGCCACTTCATGATGATGATGACGACGATGATGATGATGATGATGATGATGATGATGATGATGATGATGATGATGATGATGATGATGATGATGATGATGATGATGATGATGATGATGATGATGATGATGATGATGACGAATGTCTAGTCCGGAAGAAGCCCTTTATGGCATTGAAATATGATGACAAGGGAAAGAACGCGATATCAGAAGAAACACATGGCAGTTGAGTTGAGACAAGAACTCGAGTTGAGCGAAGAACCGACATCACAGCACTAGCGACATTCCCATGCGTGCTCCATCCCCATATGCAACAGATAGCGAAGAGTCCCAGTAATACTGGTGCCAGTAGCAGTCTAATTATATGCCCGTACGGCCTTTCCTCCGAGTTTTCAGTGTCGGCCAGATCCCGTGGTCACTCCATGCAGCACCATTCTATTCAAGCTGTGATAATCTACCCGTTCTGATCACTATACACACGATTCAAAGGACCCCGACTATATCTGCCTTATCATGCACCATTACCCCAACAAGGGATGCATCCACATCCAGCAGAAAACGAAAGTAATCTTCAGTCACACAGTAACTCAAGCTGGTCATCTTGAAATAACTACAGGACCTCATTAGGAAAACAGGTATATTCAGATGCTGGAAACCTAGACTTTTGAAAGATGTTATTTAGTCAGCTTTATCATCTGCTGAACACACACTTTAATGTGACATGTTTCCACATGCTCCACAAATATTCACCAACAGACAATGAAGAGCTCTTTGCTGACAATTCCAGCAAGCATTTTGTTTAAAAGTCCATATGGCTTTTTCTCTGCGTGCTCAATATCATGGAGACATTCAGTTCACTCCTTTCTGCATGTCACAGTTCCATATTACACATGAAATAAAATCGAATACAATACATTATCTACTAGCCCTGTACGTGCTTAGTTTGCACACTGCTCGGCTCATGCATGGTGCGCACGCTCCAGGGAAGATAGAAAACGGAAGAAGTCGTTGTTGGGTAGACGGTAAGCGTTCTGGATGGCGTTGGGGATGGTCTTGTTTTGGACCCATTATTTACTGGGTTGTTTTAAATAGGCATCAGTACTTAGAAGGGTTAGCCGATAGTTAGTGATAGTGTGATTCTTTTGGAATAAGGATGTTTATTCATGTTGTGTGTAAATAACGCCTATAACTAATAAATATTATTTTAAATGTGATCACAACGTTATTTCTGTTGATTGCCTTTTAAACCCAGGTCGGGTAGGTTGGGATATCAGTATCTATTACTTTCTGTCACAAGGCATAAGTTTATGACACTGCACCAATCTATCCAGAATTTAATGCTCTCATCAACTACACTCTCCACATTGTTCCAGAGCCGTCAGAACATGATTCTTATCGTAAAATAGTTCTATATACAGCGTCGCAGCAGCGACTAATCTATTCACATACACTTAGCCACGCACGCCAGCATTCCCTAGGTTGAACACCCCTATGTTTACAATCTCCGTGTTGTCGAACGATGTGAGTCACTCCAGCCGGAACATGTCAGTTTCCCCTTTCCACGGCATGCTCTGTAAGTCCGTTACCAACACAAGTCTGGTTGTGCTAGCCTCCAACTATCGGAAGGCTATTCTTACAGCCTCAACTTCCATTCTCATACTGGATACTGTGCTAGTATATGCCCTAATCTCCTTTTGTACATGGTGTCTGTCTGTGCTGTCAACCCCCACCCACTCTTGTTTACCTCTAACAGCAGACAATGTGTGTATATAAATACATGGCCTGGATGTGAAATGATTTCTTCAGTTGTTGCACAGAAACTTCTGTATCACCCGTTGGCCATTCCCGACACCCTTAGTCCAATGTAGCTATAACTCTATGCACAGCTTTACTGTTAGACGTCACTGAGTGCTTTCCAAGCGGTTGCATATACGTGATGGATTGTGTCCTCAACTGATGTCATTCAAGACCTGCCCATCTTCCATCGTATCATCTATTCTAAAGCTTCCTACAAGGGCTGCTATTTGCTGGGACCCCAAGGTACCTGTCATATATGGACGGTAAGGCGATTCCACCCCCCCCCCCCTCCCCAAAAACACACAGAGGCGTATCTCTGCTACAAACTAGGATGGCTCGCATGGCCTCATTTTGTATGCGCTCCAACTTCACCAGCTGGCTATGAGATATTGTTACCAGTCCCAGATCATAATCAGTCACCGAAATCATCAGAACTAGGTGAGTGTGTACAATGTATTTTGCTCCATGTCCGCGTTTGTCATTATTTTCAGACCATTGAATCCCTTCATTTTATTTCGACAGGACAGCTACAATCCAGTTCACGATCCAGGGATAGACATCCACGCCTACAAGCACAAGCATCAACAGGTCACATTTACGCCTTCTGTAACATCGTCTAGACCTAATGCCGCTAACAGTTTCATTATGATTCTGAAAGCTCTCACAGACATCGTAAGCAAGAGTCGACACATTTCCCAAAGGATGCTTTCTTGGTCGACAGCTGCCCAGTCTCTTTGGGAGAAGGCTACATCTCTCAAGATGCTCGTGCAGTTTTGTCTCGACTATATTTACCAACATCTTGCCAAAATTAGTTTGTATAGTAAAAACAACCACAGACTTCGACTTAATTAATATTGGACAACTTTAGCGCACTATCGTTTTCTCTAATGTATGCTTCCCCCCCCCCCTCCCCCCAGTGGTCATCTGCGTCTCAATCAATACCTGCTAATTTATTTCGCTTGTATTTCTCTCTCATTTAATGTAATAATATTGTATTATAAGTATTTAGTTAGAGCAGTGGCTGTGAGGTTAGACGTCCGCATCTGACTCTTGCAGCTCCGTGCTAAGAGGTAAAAGAAACGCTTGGGGGTTTGTGGGAAGGTTGGCGGAAGGTGTTTGGTACAGGAGAGCCTGGCATATGATACCACAACATCTAGTCTGAGAATGGAGGTGGAGGCAGTCACAGCGGCGCTCCGCTAGATGGTGGACAAACAGAACACACATACCGAGATTCTAACTGACTCACAAATTATGATGAGAAAGGTGAAGACAGGTATGCTTCGGGCAGAATGGCATGCTTTAATTCAACAATAAAAAATACAGAGCATCTGTTGGATTTTACCCCAGGGCATGCTGGTGTGGTGGGAAATTAGCTGGCGGACAGATTGGCTGGATCTGCACCACTCGGTGGAGTGTTCATGATAAGGCATATACGTGGTCGGGGCCCATTGAGATCGTGTGTATAGTGCGGAAGAACAATAGCTCATCGCGGCTGGATAGAATAGTGCTGCAGAGAATGACCTGAGGATTTGGTCGACAGGCAGAACTCCGAGGACACCAAATCAGACATCGCCTGGTACCATTAGTATTGGGACTCTTCGCTGACTGTTGAAGATGAGAAGGGAGCACGTATGGGAATGTCCCGAGTGCCGTGATGTCGGTTGTTGATTCAACGCAAGTCGTGCAGATTTGGAGCGTTGTACGGCGTGGCATGGATATTTTGCAAATACAAAAAAAAATGATGACATACTTTCTTCTGATCCTGGGACAGTGAATAGGACGTCTAACCTTCACCAGCCGGTCTCCCTGGCGAAGGATTTAAGAACGGTGTTCGTAATCCCATATACCCACGTATGGAACACAGCTGCGCCAGATTCGGCTGCGGATCGCGTAGCGCTGATTACTTACGCAGGATATGTGAGCCGGTCGTTCAGAAAGCAATGGCAAACTACTGAACTTTCCAAGACATCAACGGCTGCTGAAAAATGCTGGTGTTGATTGCAATGTCCTGTACAGGATATGCGGGGAAAAAATCTTCACCAGCAAGGACGACAGGCTCAGAAGAGCCGTGTGCACAGTGCACACCTTCAGAATTAGATAACCTACACACCAAGAAATATGTATAGCATGTATGATTATACTATATACACATTTAGATCCTGACCGATGCTACGGAGTTTGTGCACTGTGCTGAGATGGCCCGTATGTGACCTATAAGAGACACTGAAGCCCTTATGGAGATATCCGTGTGCAATGAAAGTGATCGTTGACAAAAACAAAAAGGCATGTGATGTAGTTAAGCTGGCAAATTTAAAACCAATATCCGTTACTGCACTAAACACCATCATTGCTGAATTCCGGAAGGGATAATTCAGGGCTGGAAATTATTGTCGTTTGTCCAATCAGCCGCCACGCTGTGTACAGACTCGGGACTTTTCATTGCATTTGACAAAGAGACAGAAACATCGAGGCAAATTACGACATGCGCAGTTTTGTTTAATAATTGTCATTAATTAATTAATTATTAATTTTTAAGCTTAGGTCTATGTGAATTTTAGTGACAGAAAACTAGGAGGCATTTATCCCACTGATGGAGTCTTGAATACATCTGCTTGAGGAGGTTCCGCAGTGATGTGGTTACCCCGCCGGCTGTGTACTTCGAAGGTTATGGGTTCGATTGCTGACCATGTCGTTACGTTCACGCGTGCATTTTTCTCGGAGACTCCTGGGGGGGGGGGGGGGGGGGAGGAGGCGCCGCTGGAGCTATGGAGTTTGTGCTTTGTGCGGCGCTTTCAGCAGGGAGCCCTGCAGGAACAGATAGAGCCATGTGGGATCAAACCCGGTGCAATGAAGTCAATCCGCTTGCCATTAAACACATATGCTTAATAGCACAGAAATGCCGAGCTCGGAATGTGTATATTGCATAATGTTTTGTTTTGTCTTCCATAGACCGCTACTGTTCTTCATTAAATTCTATCGTTATTGTCTTCTTTCGCGTTCTTCTCATTAAAATACTGTGCAGAATTGTTGTAGAAATGAGCAATTAGAATTAGATTAAAATTGTAAGACGACAGAAATTGTTGTCGCTTCAAGAAGACAGAAATAGCCCAATATAACATCCAAGGAAATTGGAAAATGCCTAATCAAATGAATCGGTAGAACTATATTGGAACAGTTATAACATCTGCTTTATTTGATAACTCGTGTTTGTGAAACAGCACATTTGATAATGTGTGTTTGGGAAACAGCACATTTATTCTTTTTCTGCGTTCATCCGGAGTTTTTTTTTTTTTCGGACGTGATTGCGTTGTGCCTGTTTACAGCAGAGCTGCGTTCTTGCGCGGTTAGGCCGACACATCCGACTTCTGCGGGCATTTGTTGACCGGGTTAACCTTCCCGGGGACAGCACATCTGATAACCTCATGTTTGGGAAACAGCACATTTGATACCTCATATATGGGAAACAGCACATTTGATAACTGGTGTTTGGGGAACAGCACATTTGATAACTCGTGTTTGGAAAACGGCACATTTGATGCCTCGTGTTTGGGAAAAAGCACATTGGTTACCTCGTGTTTCTAATGAACATTCTCGCAATGCGTCTCTTTCTAATCCCTCTGCCGTGATCTCATCTGGCACAGCGCTCATTCCTTTGCTCAAATGTTTGACAGCATCCGTGTAGCATTGGTGCATCTCCAAAGTTATTTTCTTCCGTGAATTCTGCTCTT
Organism: Cepaea hortensis; assembly: GCA_963921405.1. Lineage (NCBI taxonomy): Eukaryota > Metazoa > Mollusca > Gastropoda > Stylommatophora > Helicidae > Cepaea > Cepaea hortensis. The sequence goes on along the minus strand of OY992892.1, from coordinate 22,160,524 downwards.
TCGCCATCATATAACTCTTTAATACATTTATTTCACCATTTTTTTAAATATAGGATCTTTTTCAATTAGTTCCAGTCCAGTTTTTGACTTCAAACATCCTGTGTTTAATATTATTTTTGTGCCTTTTAAGTCACTGATTTCTCTGTGCATATTTGTTTTTATCTTTAGTTGAAGTAAATTCTTGTTGCTCGTTTCATAAACTTGCTTTTACATGTTTGCGTGTATCTCTTATTTCTTTATCTGATATCTACAGATGTCAGAATACAATACTTATGATATTTACAGAATTCGATAACTCTGATTTGCAGATCGCAGAATACAATTCTTATGATGTTTACAGAATACAAGCACTTTGATGTGCAGAAAGCAGAATACAGAACATATGATATTTAAAGTTCTTTCTTCCATAGCTGTGTGATGTAGTTTCTTCGTCTAGAATCTCGGAAATAGTAAAGTTCGCATAAAGTGTATGTGAGAAACAGTACATTTGATAACTCATGTTTGGGAGACAGCACATTTGATAACTCGTGTTTGGGAGACAGCACATTTGATAACTCGTGTTTGGGAGGCAGCACATTTGATAACTTGTGTTTGGGAAACAGCAAATTTGATAACTCGTTTTTGGGAAACAGCACATTTGATAAATCGTGTTTGGGAAACAGCACGTCTAATAATTCGTGTTTGGGAAACGCACATTTGATAACTTGTGTTTGGGAAACAGCAAATTTGATAACTCGTTTTTGGTAGACAGCACATTTGATAACTCGTGTTTGGGAAACAGCACATTTGATAACTTGTCTTTGGGAGGCAGCACATTTTATAACTCGTGTTTGGGAGACAGCACATTTGATAACTCGTGTTTGGGAGACAGCACATTTGATAACTCGTGTTTGGGAGACAGCACATCTGATAACTCGTGTTTGGGAAACAGCACATTTGATAACTCGTGTTTGGGAAACAGCACGTCTAATAATTCGTGTTTAAGAAACGTACATTTGATAACTTGTGTTTGGGAAACAGCACATTTGATAACTCGTTGTTGGTAGACAGCACATTTGATAACTCGTGTTTGGGAAACAGCACATTTGATAACTTGTGTTTGGGCGACAGCACATTTGATAACTCGTGTTTGGGAAACAGCACATTTGATAATGTGTGTTTGGGAAACAGCACATTTATTCTTTTTCTGCGTTCATCCGGAGTTTTTTTTTTTCGGACGTGATTGCGTTGTGCCTGTTTACAGCAGAGCTGCGTTCTTGCGCCGTTAGGCCGACACATCCGACTTCTGCGGGCATTTGTTGACCGGGTTAACCTTCCCGGGGACAGCACATCTGATAACCTCATGTTTGGGAAACAGCACATTTGATACCTCATATATGGGAAACAGCACATTTGATAACTGGTGTTTGGGGAACAGCACATTTGATAACTCGTGTTTGGAAAACGGCACATTTGATGCCTCGTGTTTGGGAAAAAGCACATTGGTTACCTCGTGTTTTGGAAACAGCACATTTGATAACTCGTATTTGGGAAACAGCACATTTGATAACGCGTGTTTGGGAAACAGCATTTGATAACTCGTGTTTGGGAAACAGCACATTTGATAACTCGTGTTTGGAAAACAGCACATTTGATAACTCGTGTTTGGAAAACAGCATAATTGGAACTGATAAACAGTGTTTTCGGTATAGCACTTTTGAAAACAAGCATTTGCCAAAAGACATATCAGATAAACGGTTTTTGAGGAATAGCACATGTGATAACAAAAGTTTGCCAAAGAGTACATAAGATAATCGGTGTCTCGGGAATAGCACATTTGAAAACAAGCGTTTGCTAAAGAGCACATTAGATAAACGGTGTTTCGGGAATAGCACATTTAATAACAAGCGTTTGCTAAAGAGCACATTAGATAAACGGTGTTTCGGGAATAGCACATTTGATAACAAGCATTTGCGAAAGAACACGTCAGATAAACGGTGTCTAAGGAATAGCACTTTTGATACAAACACTTGCGAAATAGCACATCAGATAAACGGTGTCTGGTAACAATTATTGGCTGCAGAACTCCTGTGCCCCGTTGAAATAACAAGAACAATAAATGCACAGACAATGATGGGCGCTCGATAACATGAGAAAGAGTTGTATGTAACGAGAGAAACCACTATACATCAGAGCCGTTGAAATCTATATGTAGACTGGGATTAGAACTTGTGTCTTCGAAAAGTGAAATCGTCTCAGTGAAGGAACTTGATCAGTCCTCCATCTCATCAAACATGATTGATTATGGACTAGGACTGCTCACTGTCTCAAAGAGTCAGCTGGTGAAATTAGAGCGCATACAGAACGAAGCTATGCGAGTCATTCTGGGATGCACCAGAGACACCCCAGTGGTGTGTATGCGTTACATCCTTGGTCTGCCGACTGTTGCTGGTAGGCTCAAGGTGGTGCAGGCGAAGGCATACCTCAGAGTAGTTACAGACACAGATCACCCGTTGCATGAGGCGCTGGACGCCGTTAAGGGTCAGCGACTGATAAGAGGGAAATCATGGATGGCTCAGGCGGAGGATACGATCAGGCAGGTGTGCCCCTTGAAGAACATTAGGCGAGGAGAGGAGTGGGTCAGAGTGCTAGCGGAGCAGTCAGACTTGTGCAGAGTTATAATCACATTGAGCCGGGAGTGCAGGGAGTGGCCAGCAGGGGCCACGGAAGTGGAAATCCAGCAACTAATTCAGGATAATGCTCGCTCCGGTGATGTGATTATCTACACAGAAGGGTCGGTGTTGAGAGGTAGGAGAAGTGCCTGGGGGTTCTTAGCAAAAGCCAATGGTCGACGTTTGGTGCAGGAGAGCCTGGCATATGATACCACTACGTCTAGCTTAAGAATGGAGGTGGAGGCGGTCAGTGCAGCTTTCCGCTGGATGGAGACTACGATACACACACACACATCGTGATTGTAACTGACTCAGAAAGCATGCTGACGAGGGTGAGGACAGGCAAGCTTCGTGCAGAGTGGCTTGCTTCGCTTCGGAAGTCACGGGTGACAAGCATCGTCTGGATCTTTTCTCCGGGGCATGCTGGTGTGCTGGGGAATGAACAGGCAGACAGATTGGCTGGCTCTGCAAAACTTGGTGAAGTATTGATGCATGATAAAGCAGATGTGGTTGCGACCTTATGGGAGCATGTGTACACCTCGGAGGAGCAAATGGATCACCATGGTCTGGCAAGAATTCAACAGCGAGGGGTGACGAGGGGATCTGGCCAAGATCAACGCTTATCGGAAAGGCGAGTCGGACATATAATCAGATTGCTACTGGTACTATTAGTGTTGGAACTCTTCGCTGGCTGCTGAGGATGGGGACGGAGCGCTTATGGGAATGCCCCGAATGCTGTTATGTAGGTTCAATCATTCAATCAATCAATCAATCCTCCATCTGTCCGTGACGTTGTGGGGAAAGTTATATGTTCATTGAACGCTAGATGTTTAATGCTGATATCGTTAAGCCGTAATTCTATATTGCCACTTTAACGTCCTCAATACATCGTTTCTAGTAATTATCATCATCTATCATTCACTGTATCACAGGGGTGTGTTTTGTTACCAGATCTCTTCTCTCTCTATATAGCAAAGTAATAGTGTGGGAAATCAAAATCGAATACTACTTGGAGGGTATAATATAAGCAATATACGCTACGCAGATGACACAGTATTGGTGGCGGAAAACACAAAAGATATGCAATAGTTGTTGGACATTGTAGTAACAGAGAGTGAATTGAAAGGACTATCATTCAATATCCAAAAAAAAAAAAATTAACAAAAAAAAATGGACACCAAAATGTGAAATGAAAATAGAAGGGACAATTCTTAACCAAGTGGATAATTTTAAGTACCTAGGTGTTTCCACCTTGTCGTGGTGGGGGAGCTTGAGTTTCTCAATGACCCCGAGAGCTATGCCGGCGGTAGCGTAGCTACCAGCAGGGCCTCCCAAGCCGGACAGGTCAAAGGGTAGAGAACAGACAAAGAGAAACACCCTGGTCCTCCAGGTTGGGGGTTGAAGCGTGGGGTTAACATCCCCACCTTTGTAAAAACCTTTCTTTGTTACGAAACAAATACATGAGCCTCGATATCGGACTGACTTATCTGGACAACGACCTTGGAACGTTAAAGGACTTTTGAGATTTGGAACATGGAATGTACGGACACTATATCGAGCTGGAGCGGCCGAAGAACTAACCCGGGAGCTGATTGAATATCAAATGGATATAACAGCAATTCAAGAAATAAGGTGGCCAGGAGAGGGTACTTTAGAGCAAAATGGAATGATTATAATATATGGAGGAAACACCCAAAATAAACATGAATTAGGAACAGGATTTGTCATCAAAAAAGAGTTATGGGGGAACGTTTTAAACTTTAAAGCTTTTAATGACAGGATTAGTAAATTACGAATAAAAGGTAAATGGAAAAATATAACGATGATTAATGTACATGCACCTACTGAAGAGAAAGAAGATTATATTAAAGAAGACTTTTATAATGATCTGGAAGATGTCATAGAAGAAACCCCCAAACAGGACATCCTGATTGTGCTGGGAGACTTCAATGCAAAAATAGGTAGAGAGCAAACTAATAAAAAAGTGGCCGGTATGGAAAGCCTACATACAACTTCAAATGATAATGGATGGAGAGTCATCAACCTGGCAGAAGCCAAAGGACTGCAGATTAGCAGTACCAGACTACAAAGAAAGGATATACACAAACAAACTTGGAAAGCATGTGACAAGAGAACCTATAATCAAATAGATCACATTTTAATTAACAACAGAAATGCATCAAACATACAGCAAGTCAGAAGTTATAGAGGAGCTGAGTGCCACAGTGACCACTTCCTCGTTGGAGCAAAATTTAAAATAAAACTTAAGAGAGCTTTCTATACTAAATTACAAAGATTACACCCAACATATAACAGAGAAAAACTGCAAGACATTACAGTCAAAGAGAAATTTACAGATGAAATAAAATGTAAACTTGAAACTCTGCAAAACCCTTTGGAGGAAAGCATTGACCAAACTTGGTTGAACATCAAGAATACAATTCAGTCTACCGCAGAAGAATGTCTCGGTGTGTTAACCACGCATAGAAAGAACAGATGGTTCAATCAAAAATGTGAAGAAGCAGTCATTAGGAAGAAGAATGCCAGACATGTATGGTTAAATGACATCAATAACATCCAAAAGGAAGAGCATTATAGAAATGAATGTAAAGAGGCTACAAAAATAGTCAGACAGCAGAAGCGAGAATATATGAGTAATATAATCAAAGATATGGAAACTAATCACCAGAAAAATGAATCCAGAAAATTTTTTAAAGAACTTAAGTCAATGAAACGAGGGCACCAACAAAATACATATGGTGTAAAAGACAAAAATGGGAATATGATAAATACCAATGAGGAAATGTGCAACACATGGAAAGAATATTTTATTGAATTACTAAATTGTGAAGCTCCAAGTAACATTTTCTCACAGGAAGAGGTTCTAACATGCGAACCAAAAATTGAAGAACCTACATTTGAAGAAATCCTATATGTAGTCACACGACTTAAAAACAATAAGGCAACTGGGACTGATGGAATTGCTGCTGAATTTATAAAGGCAGGTGGCCATGCATTACATCTAAAGCTATACGAACTAATAATAAAAATCTGTAGGACAGAAGAATTACCCCATGACTGGAAAGAGTCATTATTGATACCTATCTTTAAGAAAGGAGACAAGTTCCAATGTGGAAATTATAGAGGAATATCACTACTGTCCACAAGCTATAAGATACTATCCGTAGTATTACTAAATAGACTAAAACCATATTCAGAAGACATATTAGGTGACTACCAGGCGGGTTTTAGACAAAACAGATCAACAATAGATCAGATATTTATCTTACGACAAATAGCCGAGAAACATTGGGAATATAAAAGAGATCTCCATAACATTTTGTGGATTTTAAAAAGGCTTATGATAGTATCCATAGGAATAGTCTATGGAATGCTATGCAGGAATTTGGAATACCAAGGAAGTTAATCAACATGACCAGACTATGCATGGAAGATACTTATAATATAGTAACATATAAAGGCAGGAAATCAGACCCCTTCCAAATAACATCTGGCTTGAAACAGGGTGATGCACTATCGCCGCTACTCTTCAATCTGGCTCTAGAGAAAGTTGTAAGGAAGGTAAAGGAGGAATGTGATATTGGAGGAACATCCAAGATCCTTGGTTATGCAGATGATATAGATATTATAGGGCAAAGTGAACAAAAGACATTGGAAATATTGACTCACTTAAAGGAAAAAGCCCAACAGATGGGGCTGGTTATCAACCAAGATAAGACAGAATATATGGTAATTTCAAGAGACGGAATGGCTAGAAACTCTGGCCACATACAAATAGATAATATGACCATTAAAAGAACGGAAACATACAAATACCTGGGTACGATCTTCAACTGCTCCAACATCATAAGGGAAGAAATACAAACTAGAATCAACTCTGGAAATAAGATATACTATGCACTACAACATCTACTAAAATCAAAGGCGCTATCTCGTAACACCAAAATCACAATATACAAAACACTGATCAGACCAGTTGTGCTGTATGGCTCTGAAACCTGGAGTACAACGAAAGGAGACGAAGCCTTGTTACAAACCTTTGAGAACAAAATTTTAAGACGCATCTTTGGACCCATTAGGGATACACAAAGTGGAGAGTGGAAAAGAAGAAGTAACAAAGACATTTATGATCTGTTTAAGTCCCCGCTAATCACTGGTATCATGAAGGCTAATAGACTACAATGGCTGGGGCATATAGAAAGAATGGAAGATAATAGGGAAACAAAACTCGCTTACACTCAGGAAATAAATGACCGTAGACCCCGAGGTAGACCAAGAAGGCGGTGGAGAGATAATATATATACAGACCTACAAGCACTTGGAATCAACGACTGGCAAGAGAAGGTCCACCAGAGAGACGAATGGAGACGGATTGTATTTGCAGCAAAAAACCTCAATGGCTCGGAACGCTGAAGAAGAAGAAGAAGAAGGAGCAATTATAACATCAGATGGAAGATGCAAAACAGAGATTAATAACAGAATAGGGCAAACAAAAGCTGCATATAAGAAAATGAAAGGTATTTTATGCAATATGTCACTATCATTGAATGTAAGAAAGAGAGTGCTGAAATGCTATATAGAACCAGCTTTGCTGTATGGCGGTGAATCTTGGAATGTAAATGAACAAATTGAGAAGAAATTAGAAGCAACAGAGATGTGGTTCCTGAGACAAATGTTGCAAACTCCTTGGACTGCCAAAGTAACTAACAACGATTGCCTGAAACAGGCTAATGAAACTAGGACATTATATTCAACAATAAGACTGAGACAGTTTTTTTTTTTTTGGTCATGTGATGAGAAGAGAGGCATTGGAGAACATTGTGACGACTGGAAAGATCGAGGGGAAGAGAGACATGGGCAGACCAAGAGAAATATTACTGGATGGACTGAGACGGTGGCATGGAGGAATATCATTGGCAGAGTTGATCTAGAACACCAAAAACCGAGATCTGTGGAGAGTCATGAACGTGGCAAGGCACTTGATGATGATGATATTTTACTGGTAGTTCTGTTCTGACCTTTTACCCCTTGCGTCTTTCCAAATGAATCTGGATCATAAGCCAAATGTTCTCTCTATGTATAAATGTATCTGGATCATAAGCCAAATGTTCTTTCTATGTATAAATGTATCTGGATCATGTCCTGTATATGTGTAAATTGTATATCATATCTTGAATCCCTCTGCGCTGTGGTCTTCCTCTTGTCCTTTCCCCCGCTATACCTCCCTCCATAGCTCTCTTCTCCGGACATTCATGGCTGTTTACATGTCTAAACTATGTCACTGTTCTCACTTACCACACCAAGTAGAATACATCATTAAGTGTCATCTTCACACTGCTGGTCGGCTGTAATGAGTCTCCAAGATCCTGCTCAGCACTTGCAGGGTATCCCGTGTGTTGCCGGGG
>OY992892.1:22117447-22147447 GCA_963921405.1 Cepaea hortensis | reverse complement strand
TGCCTTAATGCGATCTGACATCCTGTGAGTTACTAATTGAATGAAATTATTTACTGATAGCAGATAATATTAATATTGTTAGCTGACCTCATTACATTAAAAATCAATTTGAAAATTGTTTCGTTATATTTCTGTCTCTGTCTGTCTGTCTCTGTCTCTGTCTCTCCCTCCTTCTCTCTCTCTCTCTCTCTCTCTCTCTCTTTCTCTTTCTCTCTCTCTCTCTCTCTCTCTCTCTCTCTCTCTCTCTCCGACTGCGTTCCTATCCTTCGTGTCCGCTGACAAAATTTTAATTATTGTATGCGTAAGCAGATCAGAGGCTGAAGAATCGATACACTGTATCAGCAATACAAAGGCGCTGCACATTATACGAAATTTCATTTCTATTTTAATTACATTTGTGAAATATTTCAGGTGAACATTGACAATGTGATGATAATAGTCTAGTATCACTGTACTGGGTTCAATAACGACTGAGTAAAGAATGTTTCAGACCTGAATTGGCTCTGAATCGATACAGCCTCATAGAATGGATGCCAGAAAAATAAAGCTAGTTGCCTAACGTCATAATATCGTGGCCAGCTAAAATACAATTGCTACGTGGTAGGACTAATGATTGTCTAAAAGAGGATAATGATTGCCTAGAAGAGGGTAATGATTGCCTAGAAGAGGGTAATGGTTGCCTAGAAGAGGGTAATGATTGCCTAGAAGAGGGTAATGATTGCCTTGAAGAAGTTATTGATTGCCTAGAAAAGGCTAATGATTGCCAAGAAGAGGCTAATGATTGCCTAGAAGAGGTTAATGACGGCAGAGTGTTAAACAAAACTATCAGAAATAAACTTCTGTGGTAACAGAAAGGGAGAACTGGAGAAGAGCGTGACCACTGGACAGATCAGCGCTTGCAGAGGCGGGGGCGGACCGAGTAGATCATGCGTGATGGTTCCAGACGATGGCATAGAGGAATATCACAAACTGAATTGATCCAGACCACCAGAGACAGAGATCTATGGTGTGTAGCTCTTGGAACACTTGCGACACTTGGCAAGGCACTCGATGATGACGATACTGATGAAGATGATGATGATGATGATGATGATGATGATGATGATGATTATGATGATGATGATGATGATGATGATGATGATGATGATGATGATGATGATGATGATGATGATGATGATAATGACGACGATGATGATGATGATGATGATGATGATGATGATGATGATGATGATGATGATTATGATGATGATGATGATGATGATTATGATGATGATGATGAGGATGATGATGATGATGATGATGATGATGATGATGATTATGGTGATGATTATGATGATGATAATGACGACGACGATGATGATGATGATGATGATGATGATGATGATGATGATGATGATGATGATGATGATGATGATGATGATGATGATGATGATGATGATGATGATGATGATGATGATTATGATGATGATAATGACGACGATGATGATGATGATGATGATGATGATGATGATGATGATGATGATGATGATGATGATGATGATGATGATGATGATGATGATGATGATGATGATGATGATGATGATGATGATGATGATGATGTATTCTCTAACAATGAAGTGGCCCCAGGTGTTTCATATTCAGAAGATATATGAAGATCAATCACCGGATATATTATCTAACAGTATCTACGATGGGGACATATTCTGAAATAGTAAAGAACACATTTATCATTTTTCAATATAGTCACCTCTGCGTTCAATGCAAATCCTCCAGCGCCGATAAAGTGCTTGGGTTCCTGTAGAAAAATCGTCTCCCGGATCACTACTCGTTGTGCCAGATCCCATCGTGAACAGTTTGTCGCAGAACTCACGTCGTTTTGAAACTTCCTTTTCAGCTCATACACTTGCTGGACTGACAGGCATTCATCACCATATTGGACCTTCATTCATACACTTGCTGGACTGACAGGCATTCATCACCATACTGGACCTTCATTCATACACTTGCTGGACAGACATGCATCACCATACTGGACCTTCATTCATACACTTGCTGGACTGACAAGCATGCATCACCATACTGAACCTTCATTTGCCGAAGAATGGTTATAGGTTTCATCCCTTCACTGATCAAACAACGGATAAAAGAACGCTGTTCCTTGTTGGTGCATATCAAAAAAGGGGGTGACCAACTTTAAACTGTCCTTATGACGTCACCGTGGTCATCTGCACCGTGATTTCACGTGCTAAATACTCTTGACATCCTTAACAACAATATTGACAGGTTAAAGGCAATGGCATGGTTATTATAATTTCTATCACACGTTGCAGGTATCATTTGAATCCCCCACGTATCACGACCTATATGATGAGATGCTGACCGCTCCAGTCATAATGCAACAGTTACATGTAACTATATGTAGCTTCGCGAAAATCATAGGTCAGTATCCTCCTTACATAAGTAATGATACATGATGGAAAAATGGCTAAACCAACACACGACATACCTCTTACGTCATCGGTTTGACGGCACATTTTGGAAACCTGTCACGTGATTGAAAGGGACAACGCGTTTCGTGTTTTGAACACACAAAATATTCGCTTGTTAAAGGTCGTAGTAGTCATCATGATTAATTTGCGTAGGCCAGTTTTGTACAAACAGAAATACATGATAGTCCGCTTGAAATTACCGTGGTAGACAATTGAAATTACTTTGCTAGAGTGTATATTTCAGCTTGAAGGATTTATCTAATTACTTTATTTTATGCTGTGTGATTTCTGCGTATGTACCTAACGAGATGCCAGGCAATAAATCGTGCAATTTATTGTTTGTGTCTTCATTATTCTAATGGTACATTCATAGAACTATCGCAAACGAACATCTGACATTGCTTTCATGCCACCACCGGCTGGTTCCGGAGATGTGTCATTTCAAACCACGAGAAGTCATTTAGTAGCTGGAATTTTACGAATCACTTTTTTTTTTTTACAATAATGAGAACCAGAAATTGTGTGTGTATGTGAGTGTGTGTGTGGGGGGGGGGGGGGGGGTGTTATATTTCAACATAGTCCTATTGCCTGGCAACACACCTGGTCCACCTATCCACTACTTTGTTGATCATTATCATCATGTGCCATGCCGATAAGCGTTGCCGGTCATGTTTCGCCATCTCACACGATCACCAGAGTCGTGAATCAGCCCTGTGTTCTTGTCTCGACCATGCCAATGGTCAAGCCATCAAGATATTTACTTATCTGCTCTTCCCTGGTTCTTTTCCAGTTGTCTCCAAGTTCTCTATTTTATGTCTTCTCATAAAGTACTTGTTGATGCTTGCTTGCTTGCTTGTGTTCGTTGGCTTGAGCTCCAACGCAAAGTCCTGTATGTCGGATGAAGGCATCCTGTTGTCCAACATCAGTGTGATGTCATACAGGACCTGAGGTTTGCGTGAGTATCCGTTGTCCCATGTCTGGCTTATTGGTGTGCAGACTGGTGGTTCCTCGCCATACAGGCAGACACTCTCCGACTTCGGAGGAATCGGCGATCCTATTGACTTCAGCCAGGACCCCGAGGGGACCTGTTGCCCAGGACGCTCGGCGAGGACGCGTCAATAGGTCTTGGCCAGTATATAACCCGGCCCTGGTGCCTTGGAAACACCTCAAACAGTTCTTTTTCGGTGCTATGAAAGCACCTTGATGCCTTTCCTATTCTTATGTTAACCTCTTCATCTTCAAATAGGTCACAAAATGCAAAATGGAAACACAAAGATATAGAGAAAAGATTATGCAAATGAAAGCTTATCAGGGCTAGCGACAGTGTTGGAGATCCATTGCAGCCAACCTTGATTGTGAAGACGGCACCAGATTTATTGAAGCCGATCTCCCATTATGAAACCTCACTTCAAGTGGTGGAATCTTACACCTATTTAGGTAGCATTGTAGACACAGATGGGGGAACCAGAAAACTGCAGCTTATGAAAGTTCAAATATGCAGAGCTCGAGCTAACTTAGAATACATCGAGTAACCGCGCCGTCTTCACAGTTTCTAGAGAAGGGTGGTTTATTGGATAGTTTGCCAGTTTTCTTGTTGAGTAAGTTCATTAGTTACTGAATAATACTTACGCTGACAGAGAAATCACATAATTGTCAGTGTTAATATCTGCATTGTTGACAGTTTGGTTATGATGTCGGTGTATGAATAAGAAGTAAACAAGTAATAGATCCTAATCGCACACGCTGAATGTCTATTGATTATATAGTAAATAAAGGACTTGACCTTTTCCGCACGCCCTGAACTTATATTGCTTATATGGTAAACAAAGGACATGACTCTTTCCGCACGCCCTGAACTTGTATTTATTATATGATAAGCAAAGGACTTGACCTTTTCCGCACGCCCTGAACTTGTATTGATTATATGATAAACATAGGACTTGACCTTTTCCGCACGCCCTGAACTTGTATTGATTATATGATAAACAAAGGACTTGACCTTTTCCGCACGCCCAGAACTTGTATTGGGTATATGGTAAACAAAGGACATGACCCTTTCCGCGTGCCGTGAACATGTATTGGGTGTATGGTAAACAAAGGACATAACCCTTTCCGCGTGCCCTGAACATGTATTGGGTGTATGGTAAACAAAGGACATGACCCTTTCCGCGTGCCCTGAACATGTATTGGGTGCATGGTAAACAAAAGACATGCCCCTTTCCGCACGTCCTGAACATGTATTGGGTATATGGTAAACAAAAGACATGCCCCTTTCCGCACGTCCTGAACTTGTATTGGGTATATGGTAAACAAAAGACATGCCCCTTTCCGCACGTCCTGAACTTGTATTGGGTATATGGTAAACAAAGGACACGACCCTCTCCGCACGCCGTGATCGTCTATTTTGGGTATTTTAAATAGGGGGTTTAAACGGTACCAGGACCAACATCATTGCATCTGGTTTTGTCCCATATTAAAAAAAAAATGTAATCTCTTAGTGAATTTAAACTCACACGCCGTGAACAAAATATTGCCCGATTTCTTGCCTGTCATATTTCGCTGCATGTCGTCACGCGCATGCTGCAGAGTTATATACATCATGTTACTTGAGCAGCGAATGAATGATAATTTGGCTGAAAGTTTCAGCCAGGCAAGAAATCGTGCAATATTTTATTTATAGACTCCCTGCTTATCCTATACGGCACGGCTTTTTTTTTTCAGCAGGGCGGCTTGGCGAAAGCGTCGCACACAGTACGAACTCCATAGCTCCAGCAACGACCCCCAGGAGTCTGGGCTAAAATGTAACCGTGTCAGTCCATCGAGAATGAATAAAGCTGTGATCCATGGTTGTGGTAGGGATAAACTTCGCGTTGTTCTAAATACCTAGTTAACAATTTTAATAAAGAACGTATAACAACCCAATTCCACGAATCTTCAACATACACGCGCTATGCACACGTTTCTGGATTCATCCATGATTTTTAATTCAGAGCTTAGGAAAATTGAGAATACATATTCGTAACATCAAACCATGCATAAATGGGTCGGCCAGCTTATTCAGCTACTCATGAAATCGAGCTTATTCGATTAGTTGCTTATACAAAAGCTAATTTAACTTGGCATTTTTTCTTTTCATTACTTAACGTTCCTAACCTTCCCTTAAAATATATTACAACTAGTTAGCTCCTATTCGGTTTCTTAAAACTACAACCATTCTAAAGATGTTTCCCTTCGTCCATTTAGAACTAACCTACCAGATGTAACCCTCCGTTAATGCTTATCTGACTATCTAAAAACGAACGCGTGTTGCCTCTATCACTATCAAATTCGAACTGCCGTTGTCAATGTTTTTGTTGCTACCCTGACGTATTACTGCCACGAAGACGATGTGCGTCCCCGTGCAGTGCTTCTTTGGCTTCCTCCACTAAATAGGAGAAAACCAAAGACATGCCTGGCGCTACATCTTCACTCCCTTATCCGACCTCCCATAATTTCCTTTATAACACACTCTGTTATAAATACTGCCTGTGTACTGGGCATATCCCGGTCTCCCTGGCCTAGGCATTCAACGACTTTCTCCGTAATCTGGTATATCCACGTAGGGTAACGCAGCGAGAGATAATTGGTAGCGGTTCTCGCCACGTTGGTGACTTACGGGGTATGTAAGCCGGTAGCTTAGAAAGCAATGGCAAACTACTGAGCGTAATCTTGCCAAGAAATCAATAACAGCGGTAAAATTCTGGTGTTGACAGCGATGTCCTGTAAATAGGATATGCAAAATAAAAAATAAAATAAACTAAAAAACAATTTGTCATATATCAACCACAGGACGTTGCGATGACTAGCCTTCATCAGCTAACAAATACATACATAAAACACACTATCACAGCCTGGGATTCAGGGATAAGTAGTAAATGTTTTCTCAAATTTTCCTGTTGTCTTCATTGGTCCCATTGTTTCATTCTCATCCCGTTCTTATGCCTTAATATAGTCACTGGAGGGTCTTCTCCGTAATTTTATGTTGTGTATTGTGTATGTGTTTATTTGCTGATGAAGGCTAGTCGCCGCACCGTCCTGTGTTTTCCGTAATTGTATTCTGTAAAGCTCCATTACTTTGTGCTGTTTTATATAGTTTACACGCCTTGGGGCGGACTGGACACAGACCAGCTGGCACCACGTGTCTCTGAGAGCCACGTGTGGCCTGGTGGCTGGACACAGACCTGCTAGCCCCATGTGTCCCTGGGAGCCACTGTGGCCTAGTGGCTGGACACAAACCTGCTAGCCCCATGTGTCCCTGGGAGCCACTGTGGCCTAGTGGCTGGACACAAACCTGCTAGCCCCATGTGTCCCTGGGAGCCACTGTGGCCTAGTGGCTGGACACAAACCTGCTAGCCCCATGTGTCCCTGGGAGCCACTGTGGCCTAGTGGCTGGACACAAACCTGCTAGCCCCATGTGTCCCTGGGAGCCACTGTGGCCTAGTGGCTGGACACAAACCTGCTAGCCCCATGTGTCCCTGGGAGCCACTGTGGCCTAGTGGCTGGACACAAACCTGCTAGCCCCATGTGTCCCTGGGAGCCACTGTGGCCTAGTGGCTGGACACAAACCTGCTAGCCCCATGTGTCCCTGGGAGCCACTGTGGCCTAGTGGCTGGACACTTGCCTGTTGGCCCCACATGTCTTTGTGAGCCACGGTGGCCTAGTGTCTGGACACAGACCTGCTTGCCTCATGTGTCCCTGGGAGCCACTGTGGCCTAGTGGCTGGACACAAACCTGCTAGCCCCATGTGTCCCTGGGAGACACGGTGGGTTAGTGGCTGGACACAGACCTGCTAGCCCCATGTGTCCCTGAGAGCCACGGTGGCCTAGTGGCTGGACACTTGCCTGCTGGCCCCACATGTCTTTGTGAGCCACGGTGGCCTAGTGTCTGGACACAGACCTGCTAGCCCCATGTGTCCCTGGGAGACACGGTGGACACCTGGCTGGACACTTGCCTGCTGACCCGGTGGTCAGGAGTTACATCCGCCTCAAATTCGAATTGTTAAAACTGACCTCGGCTACCAAGTTGAACCTGCCTAAGAGGGGTAAAAGAAACTGTATTGGGAAGTAAATGCAGTCGACGTGCTACTGACCACAACCACACCGAGTACCATCAGGTCTACGCAACTACAGGTCTGGCACCGTAGTGTCCAGTGTGAACGAGACATTTACGTACTTGAATTACCATATGTAGTCAAGACCAGTAGGCACTGGAGGTGTGACTTCTTCAACATCTGGCAGGATGCCTGTACATTTAACTGAACTGATTCACTGCCAAAGGCTAATATATCGTCAAGTGTGACCTCCCATTTAGACAGAAGGGTAATATATCGCCATACTAGGATCATCGTGTTATTTTTTTTGTTTCGTGTATCTTCCGCAATTTTAATGCTCAGTGAATGGAAATGTACACTTTAGTACTTGCTCATTTGATTGTGTACAATGCCTGGTCTATGCCTACTTTTCTTTGGCACTGAATCAGTTTACCAATACTGCAGTAGTCACGGAATACAACACACACCGTGCTCCCTGTGTGCATATGTTATCCGTCTGCTCATGAATTAATATATGTTGATATGACGTTCACACTGAGGCAGACATGGTAGAGCAGTTAATATATGTTGATGTAACGTTCACAGTAAGGCAGACATGGTGGAGCAGTTAATATATGTTGATGTAACGTTCACACAAAGGCAGACATGACAGAGCAGTGAGTTAATATATGTTGATGTAACGTTCATAGTAAGGCAGACATGGTAGCGCAGTTAATATATGTTGATGTAACGTCCACAGTAAGGCAGACATGGTAGAGCAGTTAACATATGTTGATGTAACGTTCACACTAAGGCAGACATGGTAGAGCAGTTAATATATGTTGATGTAACGTCCACAGTAAGGCAGACATGGTAGAGCAGTTAACATATGTTGATGTAACGTCCACAGTAAGGCAGACATGGTAGAGCAGTTAACATATGTTGATGTAACGTTCACACTAAGGCAGACATGGTAGAGCAGTTAATATATGTTGATGTAACGTTCACACTAAGGCAGATATGACAGAGCAGTGAGTTAATATAAAAAGTCGCTTAAAAGTCGACAGGGTCGACTTCATTGCACCGTGTTTTATCCCATATGGCTCGGTCTCTTTCCGCAGCACGGAAAGCGTCGCACAAAGCACGAACTCCGTAGCTTTTAGCGACGACCCACAGGAGTCTCCGAAACATTTAACTCGTAAACCGAAGGACGCGGCCCGGAATCGAACCCACAACCTTCGGAGCACGAGTCAAACGGCTTGACCACTTCGCCACAGAGTCTCCCTAGTGTGAGACTCCCTAGTGAGAGACTCCCTAGTGAGTTAGTATATGTTGATGTAACGTCCACAGTAAGGCAGACATGGTAGAGCAGTTAACATATGTTGATGTAACGTTCACACTAAAGCAGACATGGTAGAGCAGTTAATATATGTTGATGTAACGTTCACAATAAGGCAAACATGGTAGAGCAGCTAATATATGTTGATGTAACGTTCACACTAATGCAGACATAGTAGAGCAGCTACTATATGTTGATGTAACGTTCACAATAAGGCAAACATGGTAGAGCAGCTAATTTATGTTGATGTAACGTTCACACTAATGCAGACATAGTAGAGCAGCTAATTTATGTTGATGTAACGTTCACATTAAGGTAGTAATGGTATAGCAGTTAATATATGTTGATGTAAAGTTCACACTAAAGCAGAAATAGTAGAGCAGTTAATGTATGTTAATGTAACTTTCACACTAAAGCAGACATGGTAGAGCAGTGAGTTAATATATGTTGATGTAACGTTCACACTAAGGCAGACATGGTAGAGCAATGAGTTAATATATGTTGATGTAACGTTCACACTAAGGCAGACATAGTAGAGCAATGAGTTAATATATGTTGATGTAACGTTCACACTAAGGCAGACATAGTAGAGCAATGAGTTAATATATGTTGATGTAACGTTCACACCAAGGCAGACATGGTAGAGCAGTGAGTTAATATATGTTGATGTAACGTTCACACTAAGGCAGACATGGTAGAGCAGTGAGTTAATATATGTTGATGTAACGTTCACACTAAGGCAGACATGCTAGAGCAGTTAATATATGTTGATGTAACGTTCACACTAAGGCAGACATGGTAGAGCAATGAGTTAATATATGTTGATGTAACGTTCACACTAAGGCAGACATGCTAGAGCAGTTAATATATGTTGATGTAACGTTCACACTAAGGCAGACATGGTAGCGCAATGAGTTAATATATGTTGATGTAACGTTCACACTAAGGCAGACATAGTAGAGCAGTGAGTTAATATATGTTGATGTAACGTTCACACTAAGGCAGACATAGTAGAGCAATGAGTTAATATATGTTGATGTAACGTTCACACTAAGGCAGACATAGTAGAGCAATGAGTTAATATATGTTGATGTAACGTTCACACTAAGGCAGACATGGTAGAGCAGTGAGTTAATATATGTTGATGTAACGTTCACACTAAGGCAGACATGGTAGAGCAGTGAGTTAATATATGTTGATGTAACGTTCACACTAAGGCAGACATGCTAGAGCAGTTAATATATGTTGATGTAACGTTCACACTAAGGCAGACATGGTGGAGCAGTTAGTATATGTTGATGTAACGTTCACACTAAGGCAGACATGGTAGAGAAGTTAATATATGTTGATGTAACGTTCACACTAAGGCAGACATGGTAGAGCAGTTAATATATGTTGATCTAACGTTCACACTAAGGCAGACATGGTAAAGCATTGAGTTAATATATGTTGATGTAACGTTCACACTAAGGCAGACATGGTAGAGCAGTTAATATGATTGATTGATTGATTGATCTAGGAACCGACATCACAGCATTCGGGACATTCCCATAAGCGCTCCGTCCCCATCCTCAGCAACCAGCGAAGAGTTCCAACACTAATAGTTCCAGTAGCAATCTGATTATATGTCCTTCTCGCCTTTCCTCTGAGCGTCGAGCGTCGGCCAGATCCCCTCGTCACTCCTCGCTGCCTCATTCTAACCAGACTATGGTGATCCATTTGCTCCTCCGAGTTGTACACGTGCTCCCACAAGGCCGCAACCACATCTGCCTTGTCATGCATCAATACTCCACCAAGTTCTGCCGAGCCAGCCAATCTGTCCGCCTGTTCATTCCCCAGCACACTGGCATGCCCAGGAGAAAAGATCCAGGTGATGCTTGCTACCCGTGACCTCCGAAGCGAAGCAAGCCACTCTGCACGAAGCTTGCCTGTTCTCACCCTTCTCAGCATGCTTTCTGAGTCAGTTACAATCACAATATGTGTATGTATCGTGTTTTCTATCCAGCGGAAAGCTGCACTGACCGCCTCCACCTCCATTCTTAAGCTAGATGTAGTGTCATCATACGCCAGGCTCTCCTGCACCAAACGCCGACCATTAGTTTTTGCCAAGAACCCCCAAGCACGTCTCCTACCTCTCAACACCGACCCATCCGTGTAGATAATCACATCACCCGGGCGACAATTTTCCTGAATTAATTGCTGAATTTCCACTTCCGTGGCCCCTGCTGGCCACTCCCTGCACTCCCGGCTCAATGTGATTATAACTCTGCAGTTAATATATGTTGATGTAACGATCACAGTAAGGCAGACATGCTAGAGCAGTTAATATATGTTGATGTAACGTTCACACTAAGACAGACATGGTGGAGCAGTTAGTATATGTTGATGTAACGTTCACACTAAGGCAGACATGGTAGAGCAGTTAATATATGTTGATGTAACGTTCACACTAAGGCAGACATGGTAGAGCAGTTAATATATGTTGATGTAACGTTCACACTAAGGCAGACATGGTAGAGCAGTTAATATATGTTGATGTAACCTTCACACTAAGGTAGACATGGTAGAGCAGTTAATATATGTTGATGTAACGTTCACACTAAGGTAGACATGCTAGAGCAGTTAATATATGTTGATGTAACGTTCACACTAAGGCAGACATGGTAGAGCAGTTAATATATGTTGATGTAACGTTCACACTAAGACAGACATGGTGGAGCAGTTAGTATATGTTGATGTAACGTTCACACTAAGGCAGACATGGTAGAGCAGTTAATATATGGTGATCTAACGTTCACACTAAGGTAGACATGGTAGAGCAGTGAGTTAATATATGTTGATCTAACGTTCACACTAAGGAAGACATGGTAGAGCAGTTAATATATGTTGATCTAACGTTCACACTAAGGTAGACATGGTAGAGCAGTGAGTTAATATATGTTGATCTAACGTTCACACTAAGGTAGACATGGTAGAGCAGTGAGTTGGTATATGTTGATGCAACGTTCACACTAAGGAAGACATGGTAGAGCAGTTAATATATTTTGATTTCACAGTAAGGTAGACATGGCAAACCAGTGGCTGGCACACTTGCCTACCGGCTCTATGGTCATGTGTTTGAATCGCCTTCGAGACGAGCATGTCATTCAGTGCCCTGAACTCCCAGGTTGATCCAGGCTAACACTGGTACCATGAAATGCCCTGGAGAATAAATGCGGACGGCGGGATATTAAACACATCAGACTTCCAGTGTCAATCGGCCTAAAGCGAATGGTCTGAAATATGGAGCTAACACGATATACCCAATATACGTCATTGCGTAAAAGGAAAATACTTGACTTGTTTACTTTCTAAAGTTCACATTGAAGTTGATGAATCTGTCATGTAAATGTTGTATAAAATAATGTGCATATTTATGCAATAGGGATGCAAGTATAATTAAATTGCTGAATCATTTGTGCATTGTAGAGGAATTAATTTACTTTTAATTCACTTACTATATTACATCCAATCTGTGAGAATCGTTTCACATTCGTTGACTTGTTTATATCCTCCCACTAAGTGACGACTGCGTTAATAATGAAATCACACAACCGTTAAAGTATGTTTACTTATTACATCACATCTGTGTTGTATTTTAAAATCCCTAATTGATGAGGCATTAAATTATCTACATAAAACCACGGCTGTGCATCGATACCGTTGGAAGAATTCACACGCGCGCAAAAGGAAACGACAACAGTTCTGATGACAAGTATCCTGCAGTCCCAGCAAACTCATTAAGAGACACCAGGCAGAACACTCACTGTACATCTATCTACATTGTGGTTTTGAGTTCCGCGGCAGGCGTAATTTCTGGCGAGCGGTCTCTCGGTTCCTGGCCCGGTGTGAGTAACCAGCCTGCGAGTTATGGAACCACTCACGCTTAACAGCAAGTGGCGGTGGCAAGCGTGTTGCCAGTTCCTCTGTGTCCTACATTTAGCGTGATGAAACCAGAAAAGCTTCGTATTTCCTGGAGAAGGTTCTGCAGACTTGTCTTCAATGAGAGTATCTAGGTCCCATTGTCACTGCAAAACCAAGAACCATTTTTTACTATGGTGTTTGTCCATAAAGAATGATGATGACCATTCGTTTCATCCAGTGGGGTTGAAAGTGTGGAACCATGAGTTCTAAGATGGCTGGTAAGGCCTATTTTGTCTTGAAATTTTCTATGACAGTGTGGACAAAGAATGCTTGACGTTCCAAGAGGAGGATCTCCTGCAGTGTTATTCTTTTTTTTTTTTTTGTTGTGTGGTCCAGCCTTTCTTTTTTCAAAGCTCTTGCAATCCTGGTTGCTTCACAAGTGACTACCTCATTGCGTAATGATGTACAGCACGACTTTCGGTCTTTGGCAGCAGTCTACCAGGTGCCGTGTTGAATTCCAAAAGCATTTATTGAGATCTTTAGAGTGCCTTTAAAGCGTTTCCTCTGGTCGCCTTGGGAGCGTTTACCACAACGCAGCTCACGTAAAAGATTCCTTGTGTGAGCCTGTGATCTGGCATGCGAGTCATGTGACTAGCCCAGTGAATCTGATTCTTCAATAGTATTACTGTTTTCCTATTCAAGCTGACTCCTAACACGTGTACCACAAAATTCATCAATTATAATGATGGGTGAGTCAACCAAACCGAGAAATACAAATGTTAAGTTTTGCTAAAACACAACCGCAAGTGACAAAATGGACATTGCGAGTAAAGCCTTCGCCGGTACATAAACAGCATTCTGACACCGATAAAACTACATCAAAAAATCGACATGAAAATATGTATAAAGGCAACTCGTCTTGTTATGGACTCGACAAGTGTGTACTACGCACCTCGCGTGTAGCAAGTTTTGCAGCTCTACCCTTAATATCATCATCATCATCATCATCATCATAATCATCATCATCATCATCGTCTGTTTTGCTAACTAGCGCTTGCGATCACCTGTTTCCATAGCGCTCATTCTTCAACAGAATACATCAATTTATGCGCTGCTTTTGTGTACAAAGTACCCACACACAAAAACTTACACCATCCCCCAACCTTTCCATCCTACAGCTCTTTCTCCATTAATATTACTCGTTATTACGATAATATGCTTCGGTTTCTGTTTTTTATTCTCATAATTTGGCCAGAATGCCAACTGCCGTACTCTGTTGTTTGTGATATGAATGAAGGGTCTTCAAATGAACACATTAGATGACTTTTTATTATTTGTTTTTAATTGTGTTAATATATATATATATATATGGAATCAACGACTGGCAAGAGAAGGTCCACCAGAGAGACGAATGGAGACGGATTGTATTTGCAGCAAAGAACCTCAATGGCTCGGAACGCTGAAGAAGAAGAAGAAGAAGAAGAATATATATATATATATATATATATATATTTAAACAGTAAAGAACAATCGTATCATTTGTCGATGTAGTCACCACTGCTTTCAATGCAAGTCCTCCAGCGTCGATAAAGTTATTGAAAGTGATTGGATTCCTTTAGACAAATCAATTCTGAGGTCACTTCTCGATGTGCCTGACCAGGTCGTGAACAGATGTCACTCCGTTTTGAAACTTCCTACTCCACTCATAGACTTGCTATACTGACAGACATGCATCACCATACTGGACTTTCAGTCGCCGATGAATTTCTATTGGTTTTACCACTTCACGGAGTTAAACAACAACAACAAAGACGGATAATAGAACGCTGCTTATCTTTGGTGCATGTCAAAAGTGGGGCGGCCATCTTTAAACTGTCCTTATGACGTCACAATGTTCGTCTGCCCCGTGATGACAGGTACTAAACACCCTTGACATCCTTAACAACAATATTGATAGGTAAAAAGACAATGACATGTTACTGTAATTTCAATCGCACTTTTAAGGTTTTCATTTAAGTCCACTCGTATCCTGTATACCTCTTTCAAATCATATGGTTCGATATTTCTTTCCATCTTCTGGCTGAACCTTCAGTTCCTTCGTCCGCCCTTCCGTCTATCGTCTGTCTGTCTGTGTATCCAACCATCCACCAATGTACCCGTGCATATAAAGACATGGAAATACGCCGCGTATTGAGGCATGCAAATACCGGCCATTTAACGTAAGCTGCAGTATATGAAATGTTCACGTGATCAATCGATATGTTTTCCCTCTTGCACCTTCCTTGGAAGCAATCAATCTGGTTGTTATGTCCCTGCCCTGTCTGTAGTCACGGCAGGAGAGATAAGCAAGCATGTCACGTGATACAACTATTGAATTCACTCTCTGTAGGCCACGCTGTCCCCACGTACTGTCTGTGTGTATGTGTGGATTATGTGTGTATGGGAAGGAGTGTATGTGTGTACTTTACTGTATGTATATCAGGCAGGCAGGCAGACACACAGACAGACAGAGGGAGAGAAAGAGACGGGGAAAGAGAGTATGTATGTATAAGTAAACTTTTGTTAGTGTTTTTGTGATTGCGAGAGAGTATATGTGTATGCGAGGGTGTGCGTATTTGTGTTGTATTGGGTGGGTTGTATAAGTGTGACAGTTTGTGTAAATGATGCAAGTATGTATGCAGGTATGTATGTATGTATGTATATATGTATGTGTTTATGCATATGCGTGTGTACGTGTGTCTGCCTGCCTGTTTGCCTGTCTCATAACATGGTTATGTGCATTGTTTATGTTTACAACATTCACATTAGCATGTTTATTTATTTTTTTTTAAATTTCCTATGTGAATGTACTATTCACAATAGATAATTGATGAACGAAAAATGAGTTATTTGACGGGATGAATATAAGAGGAGTCTGCGTGCCCAGTTTGTGACCCTTTGATAATAAAGTTCGTTCTGTTGACGACGTTTCCCACGTGTTCCCTTCCGATGGCTGAAACACTAATTGCAACAGGACGGGAGACTATACGAATGTACGTAAAGTAGAGGACCCTATACACACCTTCAAGCCCACTAAGTATACGGTGCTAGACCCCGATCTGTGCGGACCAACCACACTCAGCAGGCGACGAGGCCTGTATCACGCCGGCCACACTTACTTCCTTAGACATCTCCTGGTACTAATGTCAGACTGGTTGACCTGGGTACGGTGGTGAATAGATTAAACACCCGCCCCGATGCGGATTCGAACCCATGGCTCCGATAGGGCAGCCAAGTTTATGGGATACTATCAACAAAGTAGATGTCCTTTGCGGGACGTCGTAATCGCTCCCAGCCCTATTGGCTGTTTATTATATTCTAGGCAATTTTGTCTGTTGTCCATACATGAAACCCATAAAGGGCACTCTCTAGATGTTTATGCTACACCGCGACACGGCAAGGTACAAGAATAAACTGATGAGACGATATAACAATGAGTCTGCCATTGTCTTCTGAACGAGAAGTAGACGTTGAAGTGCAACTAGTCAGTGTTTGGAACGCACCCACTGGCCCGCCGTCATTACACAAACAGTTTAAGCGCGAATGCATTACACCTATGGGCCAAGCTGACTTCTCTGGGATACTATGCTAACAGCGTATTTGGTAGGCTGAGGTCATGAAGGGACACACTCATTAAATACACTAAAGAAATAACAAGGACACGGTAGCAGCATAGGGTGTGAACTGTCAGATCGTCATACAATGCAGACCACGTCTTCTGGTGGGTAGTATAACTCTTAATAAAGAAAGGAGTAATACATGGATCTGTTTTCTTTTACCAGATCTATTCTCTGCCTAAAGACAAAAGATGGAAGAGTCATAATATAAAAAGATCAGATCTTACATGTATGGTCAGATTACGTGAAAAACCTTTATGACGATAACAGAGACGAACAGTATGATGTTCAAAATAATAATGAAGGACTAGGAATTTTGAAGATGGAGGTTCAGAATGCTCTTAACCATATGAAAGCTGGCAAGACCTCCTGTTCAGACAGCGTCACAACAGAAATGATTAATGCTTTAGAAGAATATGGAATAGATAAAGTTACCAGTCTGCTTAATACAATATATGATACTGGAAATATACCTCAGGAGTTATGTAATTCTGTATTTATTGCAATCCCAAAGAAATCAGGAGCCTTGGAATGTGATCAACATCGAACAATTAGTATAATGAGTCACATCACGAAGATTTTGCTAAGAATTATCATGCAAAGAGTTAGGAGGAACATACAACCTGAAATAGGAGAAGAACAATGTGGGTTTGTATAAGGCAAGGGTACAGTAAATGCTGTGTATATACTGAGAACCGTAATCGAACGTTCTATAGAAGTAAACAAAGATCTACACCTTTGCTTTATTGACTACACAAAGGCTTTCGATAAAGTGAGACATGTCAACATGATAAGGATGCTTGGAGATCTACAAATTGATGGAAAATACCTTATACTTGAAAAAAAAAAACATATATTGGAAACAACAAGCTGCCATAAGAGTTGATAATGAAGTAAGCCAATATCAGCCTATTAAGAGAGGTGTGAGACAGGGATGTGTAATGTCTCCAGATCTGTTTTCCCTCTACAGTGAAAGTATTTTCAGAAATATTGAAGATATGGAAGGAATCAACATTGGGGGACGATGCTTCAATAACATTAGATATGCAGATGATAGTCTTGATTTCAGACAATGAACAGGACCTGCAAAATTTAGTAGATGCGGTTGTTACACACAGTGAACAACGAGGGTTAGAATTAAATTGTAAAAAGACACAGATTATGGTCGTCACTAGGAAGAACGAAAAACCACAATGCAATATACAAGTAAATGGGAATATTCTTCAACAAGTGAATAGGTACAATTATCTCGGAACAGTAATAACATCTGATGGGAGATGCCTTGAAGAGATTAGAACAAGAATCGCCATGGCAAAAGTAGCCTTTAGCAAGATGAAAAAGATACTGACCAATAAAACGATGTCAATTGAAACGAGAAAAAGAGTGTTGAGATGCTACATAGAACCTGTATTCTTATATGAATGTGAAGCTTGGATAATGAGCAGTCAGGCCGAAAAACATCTGATGGGTGTAGAAATGTGTTTTCTTAGGAAAATGCAAAGAATACCATGGACAGCCAGAAAGACCAATGAACAAGTCCTTCAAGAAACAAATGAAGATCGTAAACTGATTAGAGACATTAGACGTAGACAGTCACAATTTTTTGGGCATGTTATAAGAAGAAATGATTTGGAGAACTTGGTGACAACTGGTAAGATCGAGGGGAACAGACCAAGGGGAAGACCTAGAAGCAAGTACCTGGATGGCTTGGCCTTGTGGCATGGTCGAAACAGAAACACGGAGCTGATCCACGACTCTGGTGATCGAGTGAGATGGCAGAACATCACCGCCCACGCTTACCGGCATGGCACATGATGGATGGATGGATTTTCTCTCTCTCTCTCTCTCTCTCTCTCTCTCTCTCTCTCTCTCTCTCTCTCTCTCTCTCTCTCTCTCTCTCTCTCCACACTGCGAAGCAATATTGAGAGAGATCAAAGAAAGGGCAGGAATGAAGGTTCGAGGTCCTAATATAAACTCTATGCTACGCAATGACAGGGTACTATAGAAGAAATGGCGAAAAGTGTTATTACAAGTGTTGGTCATTGTAGTACCGGAGAGTGCAGAAAAGGACTGCTTGAAAATCAAAGAAAACAGAAAAGGAACATTTTGCATATATGCCTTCATGTGTATGTGTGCGTGTGCGCGTGTGTGCGCAAATGCGTGAGCGTGTATACATTGTCTTGCTCTTGCCTCAATGACTATGTTTGGTTGTTTTGGTCAGCTGTTTGTGTGTGTGTGTGTGTGTGTGTGTGTGTGTGTGTATACATTGTCTTGCTCTTGCCTCAATGACTATGTTTGGTTGTTATGGTCAGCTGTTTGTGTGTGTGTGTGTTTCTGTTTGTTTATTCGCTCTCTTTGAACTCAAGTGTGGTTCACAGTGCTACTCAGACTAGATGTTGCTGCTACTAGTGAGCGTACTAGACCGTATTAGACGCGTACTAGAGCGTATTAGACTAGGTCTAATCTGCATTAGGTTTAGCTTTCCTTCATTCAGATGTCCTCGCCATCAGGCGAACTCTCTACGACATCTAACGTACTTGTGATTTACGTCCCCACGTCAAGGACGGGAGGTCAACATTTATATCCAACTGACTGCAGTCATGAACGGACGCACAACGCTGCTGACAGGAAAAACAGTTTAAGCGCTTCACACCTCTCAGCTGCGCCGAACTCTTGCATCGATGACTATGTTTTATTGTTACTGGCAAATTTAAATCATTCTTCTTCTCTGCCTTATGTGGTTCTATTTATTCAACTAGAGCAGTGGTTCTCAACCTGTGGCCCAGGGGGGAATTTTGGGGTTTCCAGGGGGGGGGGGGGGGAATGAAGATTATTTCAAGATCGCTTTCATACAAGAACCGATTACTTGATATTATTTTTCCCTTCATATTTTACGGTTCTGTACGTATCACCCTTCTTAAATTCATTTTATAACGTAAGTAGATCAGCAAATCACGTTTTATGTAGATGTCTAAACTTGTTTAGTATGTGCTATTAAATTTAGCTTCAATTATTATGTATACTGTGTAGGGGCAGGGGGAATCTTTAGGGTGGAAATACGAAAGGGGGGGGGGGGATGACGTTCTAAATATATGGTGAGGGGGGAACGACGTCCTAAAAATATGGTGGAGAGGGACACGGGCCAAAAAAGGTTGAGAACCACTGAACTAGAGAGTGTAATTTATTGGTCTAGAAATATTATGCTGTGTTCTTTATAATTTTGACTTGTTTTGTTTTAATATCTTTCGTCAAACCAACTTTAGGAAGCTTTCTTTCTTCATGAAGCCATAAAGAAAATCACCTGTTTTTATATTATAACTGTGTTTATTTTTATCTGTTCCTAGGATTGCGCCAAACATTCTGCCTGCATATCCCAACCGAAATGCTCAAAAATGTTTAATGTTATTATTTATTTCTCCAAGGGAATTACTACAATCTTTTGCCGCTTCCCTTGATATTTCCGTTCTGACCAAGCTACGCTGAATATTCTTGTCACTTTATTTCAGTCATCATACGCTTGAACTGCTTCGGCCGTTATCCCATCTTTTCTTTGTGTTTTCTTGATTTTAATAGAATTGACGGTTTGCTGGTTTAGTTGCGTCTGTTACTAAATTCGTTGTTTGTTTTACATGGAGATCTTTAAATTATGTTTCACGTCTGTTCATTGTCATATTATCTATCGAAAATGAGTTGCCGTTGTAATTATGTTCATATGATGGCGGGATCCCTTTCATTTCCTGATTTTGCAAAAGTTTTGCATAACCCTGTAGGTGATTCTTTACACAGGGCGGTTTCTTATTTCATTCATGTTTATAATTTATTATTCGTATTTGGTTTTCTGTATACAGTTTTCACTGCATCTCTTCGAGCCCTCTAATACTTCTCATCATCTTTAATTGTTTTCTTTTAATCATTTCCGAATATTAGATTTTGTATTGTTCCTTTACCTCCTCGTACAGCGATACTGCCGTCTATTTCGCACTTTGCATGGCTCTTATAACACCACATGTTTGTCAGTGATATTAAGAAGTCTATATATGTGTATATTAATGCATTTGTTGTATTCGGAATTTTAAAGGAAAACATGAATTTAAAAAAAAAATGTTTTACAGGCCAAATAATCTGACAATTATTATTATTATTATTTATTATTATTACTTATTATTATTAATACGTTTATTACTACTGCTACCATTATTATTAATTTTCCCATTATTATATTTGAATGTGCAACATGAAATATATTGTGGATGTGTGTCTGTGTCGTTGGCAGTAACATATGTATGCGTCTGGGTGTGGATGCAGGTGTGTGTGTGGTGCATGTATTTGCACGCGCATGTGTACGAGTGTGTGTTTGTGTGTGTGCGCGCGCGTTTACATGCACTATGCCATAAATGTCATATTATAACTGTATATATGTATGTATTTGCTTTGTTCACACATGTGACACCTAACACTAACAAACGGCAACGCTCTGTAATATACACAAACAAAAGAAACACACATTACACCTTGTAAATATACATTGATTTGTATGAAATAAACGTTAAAAAAAAAAAAATTAAAAAAGAAGTCTATCCTTGAAACAAGGGGCCGGACTGGTACAGAAGTAGCGCGTTCCCCTCTAACTCCGCACATTCTTCACTGCACTATTTTACACTGATAACTAATGTTTAGGTAATTCGTTGTACACAGGTGCTGTGACTTAGGGGCCGTGAAAGCGTTTCACAATTCCACGATAAACCAAATTGAGAGTTCCAAATCAGTCGCAGACGATTTGGAAGCAAGACAATTCCCAAGACAATTTCTGGTATCAATGTCATGCTGAATTGACCTGGGAGTTCAGACTTTGCGTTGATTTATATGGTATGAGCGTCAGTCGTTCAGAAAATAATGGTAAACTGCTGACCATACAAACTGTCTGGTAAATCATAAACAGCCCCAAAGAATCCTGGGATTGATTGCGACGCGATGTAAAAGAAATGCAATTAACTGTAACTCGCTGTTCAGAGGTCAATCTTTGGAACACGTTCAGCGGCAATGTTGCTGATTCGAAGGGCGCGTAATAGTGAACCAGGCAGACGGGGCGGTGCATTGTATGCACCCAGTCCCGCCCCGGTGTGACAGAATGGTGATGTTTCCCTGTCGGTCAAAAGCTGTCATTGAACAAAATAACTGTCTGTCTGTCATTTACTGCCAATACAGTACCATGCGGTGTATGGCAGAGGGGTCTCGAGCCTGAGGAATTAAGGCCGCCTGGCTAGAGCAGTCGCCGCGAACTGTGCAGGCTAGAGTTTTCTGTTTGCCCCCGAAAGAAAACAACTCCACATCTTACCGAGAATTCGAACCCGGGTCTCCCTAAGGAGAAACCGGCATTCTGGCCACTCGGCAGGCGCTTCTCAAAAGCTGTCATTAAATATAAATATATATTTCAAGGTTTCGTTTACATCTTCACACTCTGCCCTTTGTTTGGAAGTTGATCAGCTTTCCACATTTCCGAGTACACAACAATAGAATGGGTCACAATATGGTATGCTTCACTATCTTGCTTCAAGTGTTCTTAGTGCACGCCCCAAGTTATGGTTGCTTAACACTTCAGGAATTTTCTGAATAATAATATAATTGGTAATGTACACTTATACCAAACCTTTCCGCCTCTGCTGTGTATTCACTTGTAGGCATAGAGGGGTTTGAGTGTTCGGCTGACTCAGGAGTTATGCCAATGGTAGCGCAACTACTGGTAGGGTCTCCCATGTCGGACAGGTCAAGTGATGGAGACCTGACAAAGTGAAAACACAATTCTGCCTCTGCCTTGTTAGTACAAAGGGGACAGTCAGAGGCTTGGGGATACAAACACGACAAATCGCTGACTGAAGTCGCATATACTGGGTCACCATTTGACGACAGTGTCACGCAACTCACTAAATGACATTTTTTAAATGTTTTAAATTTTGTCAAATTCATTTTTAAAATTCATTTTAGGCTACGTCTTTCGGTTCACGGGCGCATTTTTCTCCGAGACTCCTCGGGGTCGTCGTCGGAGCTACGGAGTTCGTTATTTGTGCGATGTTTTCGGCAGATCATCCTGCCGAAAGAGACCGAGCCATATGGGATAAAACCCGGGGCAATGAAGTAGATCCTCTCGACTTTTAAGACTTATTAAAGACTAAATGACATACTGTCAAACTCTTTTCCGATGCTCCTCAATGAAAGCATATGTGTGAGTTTGTAAGATGGACATTCCTTTCAGAGACATTGAACATTCCTCTCAGAGACATTTGACATTCATTTCAGAGAAACTGGACCTTCCTTTAAGAGACTTTTGACTTTCTTTTCAGGGACATTGGAGATTTCTTTCAGAGGCACTTGACATTCCTTTCAGAGACATTGGACATGCCTTGTAGAGTCTTTGGACAATCCTTTGAGACACATTGGACATTCCTTTCAGAGACATTAGACAATCCTTTCAGCGACACTGGACATTTCTTTCATAGCCATTGGACATTCCTTTCAAAGACATTGGAAATTCTTCCAGAGACATTGAACATTCTTTTCAGAGACATTTGACATTCTTCCAGGGACATTGGACATTTCTTTCAGAGACATTTGACATTACATTCAGAGACATTGGACATTCCTTTTAGATATATTGGATATGTCTTTCAGAGAAGTTTTATATTCCTTTTACAGACATTGGACATTCCTTTCAAAGACTAGACATTCCTTTCGGAGACATTGACATTCCTTTCAAAGACAATGGACATTCCTTTCAAAAACACCGGACATTCCTTTCGTAGACATTGAACATTCCTTTCAGAGACATTGGATATTACTTTCGGAGACATTAAACATTCCTTTCAGAGACCATAGACATTATGTCAGGGCGCTAATGTACTTATTACTTGTCTCAGGATAACTATACCCTTTGCTTAACTTTGTCACGTCACACTCATATAATACTGACTTTCGTGTCCACTTTCACCACGAGTAGGGTCCCAGATCTCTATGTGAGTCTCTCTCTCTCTCTCTCTCTCTCTCTCTCTCTCTCTCTCTCTCTCTCTCTCTCTCTCTCTCTCTCTATGTGTGTTCGCTAGCGTCTTTATATATCAGGCACAATTTTTCTCGTCCTAAGACTATCAGGCATATGTTACTGGACCCATATTTTGACAGACCAATCGCGGCCCCCCATGGATGGTGCCATCCCTTCCCATGGTACCCATGTCACGCTGAGTCCACCTAGGGACATAGCTCATTTTTATTTAAAGTCCATCTAGATCTGGATTCAAATCCATAACCACCTGTAGGGAAGCGTCTTGTACCCCCCCCCCACTCCTCCGCTCACCTCACCCCACCAAAAAAAGCACCCATCCACACAAACGCACACACACAAGTGGTTGTGAGATGCACACACTAACGCCAGTCTATTTCTGTTTCCCACGCAGGCATGGCAACACAAGAAACAGTTATTATGGTGACAACAAATGAGTTAATAACTCTCACCCTAGGTTGCTTGCATCCACTTGGCAACTTCTTGGTAGGATTGCACATTGTTGAAGAACCAGTCTAGAGCGAGATGTGGTAATTTCCAGTCACGCCAGTTCATAATTCGTGTCACTTTTTCAATTTTTCACTGCTTGCTGGATTTGAGGCTATGGTTGGCGATCATTCACAGCCTCTTTCAACACTGGAGAAGCTGACAAACTCACAAGAACCTTGTGGTACTGTTCATGTGTATAGGATCAACTTATTTAATAAAATATTACCTCATAGATACTTTACAAGCCTATTATTCCCTTAGACTCCGATCCTTCAGCAGTCCATAGTTGAACATGCCTAGATAACATGCCTAGATAACATGCCTAGATAACATGCCTAGATAACATGCCTAGATAACATGCCTAGATAACATGCCTAGATAACATGCCTAGATAACATGCCTAGATAACATGCCTAGTTAGTGCATATGCCTGACGCTTCTATTATTTGTTTCTTTGTTTGTTCCCTGGCTTTGACCCTCAAGGGTAGCCCATACACGTGCTACAACTTCTAGTGCTCTCAACTGATTTTGCGTGTTTTCGTGAGTATTACCTTTCCCCCGAGGTAGACCAAGAAGACGGTGGAGATGTAATATATATACAGACCTACAAGCACTTGGAATCAACGACTAGCAAGAGAGCGTCAACCAGAGAGATGAATGGAGACGGATTGTAACTTGTATCTGCAGCAAAGAACCTCAATGGCTAGGAACGCTGAAGAAGAAGAAGATTACCTTTCCCGATTACCAGTGTTCCTAGCCATCAGGCGAACCCACTCCGACTTCAGATGTACTTGTACTTTACGTTTCCAAGTCAAGGACGAGAAGTCAACATTGTAGGTCAACTTACCGGTGTAGTCCAGCTGACTAGTGTAAAGTTTGAACCCAATATATCAGCATCAGCACACCGGGTGTTTCAGAACGAGCTCTCTTATCCATTTTGCAGAGCTAACCTCCACCTGACGCTTCTGACTGTACTACAAGTATTCAAGATGAGTAAAGTCCCATAC
This sequence comes from Cepaea hortensis, assembly GCA_963921405.1. Classification (NCBI taxonomy): domain Eukaryota; kingdom Metazoa; phylum Mollusca; class Gastropoda; order Stylommatophora; family Helicidae; genus Cepaea; species Cepaea hortensis. The sequence continues at coordinate 22,122,448 of OY992892.1, read as the reverse complement.
AGCTGACGTCTTTCTTAACAGAGGCATGATGTTTTCAGAGAGTTTGCACAGATTCCGAACGTTTGATTCAACAGTGAAGCCCAAACTTGTTCACCCGATTATTATTTGTTTCCAAACGGAAATTACTGTCGACTTGAGCCGCTTCTCCGGATATTTTGTTTGTGACCTACGTCGAATACTCATCTCATCTCATCTCATCTCATCTCATCATGTTCCTCTTGTAACTTGTGGTGTCGAGGTGAAGTATAAACAGCGGGAGAGTGCCCGCTTATGGGCTTCATGTATCGATATTCCCATGGACTCTGTTATTCCCTGCGTCCATCGTTTACGTGGTCGGCCTCTTCCTATGCTTCCCTTTGGTCTGTACATCATTGCTTGTTGTGGTATACTGTTAGTTGGTATTAGTTAGCTATTAATTAGTTATTAGTTGTTAGTACTTGCATGGCCAAACCATTTGACTTGCTACCTTCTAATAAAATCTAGTTAGTGCATCTATAACCCCCACTTTAGTCCTGATTTTTTCATTTCTGATCTTATCTCTTCTTGATACGTTGAGTATTCTTCTCAGGAATCTCATTTCTGTTGTTGTGATTTTTCTTTTCTCTTTTTCTGTCATTGTCCATGTTTGGCCTTGGTAACATAGAGTTGGTATGAAGATTGTGTTGTAAAGTGCTTTCTTAGTAGTTATTGATACATGTGTGTTCTTTAGTATTGGTACCATTTATCCAATGAGTTGGTTTGCCTTATTGCATCTATTTTCGATCTAATCACTGTATTTCACTCATCATACGCTTGAATCGTCTCAGCTGCTACGCTATCGGTTCTTGCTATTTTCATCTATATTGAAATAATAGCTCCAGATTTATATGCTCTTTATCCCGCTATTACTCAAAAAATAAGCAAACCTACTGTAAGCGAATTATATAAATGTGTGTTCAGCTCTTGCCGTTCCGTGCCAATACGTGATCTGGTTACACAATGACTCGAATGAATTTGTTTTCGTAAATGAAACAGTAAGATGATCAGAATGTACGGTCTAGAACAACAGAATCGTGCTGGCATGCGACAGAATTGCTACACAGTCTCGTGTTTACTCGCCTGAACCCTGGAGATGGGTACAGCAAATTAATGGCACATACAGCAAACTTTATACAGACTCGCTGACACAGTCAGGCTGCCACAGATCGCAATTCATATTACCTCAACCTCATCAGATCATGAGGGGGAAACTGTATACGTTGGCCGCCAAAGCAAACTGTAGTCGCATGAACAATTTTGCTCTCTTTCGTGGAGACAAAGAAATGCACTGACGGTGACCCAGTCGTCAGTGTTTCCTGTTTTCAATTTTGTTTCAGATGGCATCTGTGGCGTTGGGGCAGCGAACAGGATTCGCAGTCCCGCGTCCCGAGTTAATGAAGAACTACGTTTCATCAGAAGTTAAATGTTTGACCATATAACTAGGCTGCCAACTAACAGTATACCACAACAAGCTGTGATATACAGACCAAACTGAACCAGAAGAAGAGGTCGATCATGTCAACGATGAACATAAGTAATAATAGAATCCATGGGAATCACGATATATAAAGCCTATAAACGGGCACTCTCCCGCTGTTTATGTTTCACCTTGACACCGCAAGGTACAAGAGATCATGCTGAGATGAGATGACCTCGCCACTCCATATAGGATTCGTGGGCTATGAAAAGGCCTTTGACATCACTGATAGGGAAATCCCCTTGACATCGATGCGGCATTAAGGTATCCCAGATAAAATCACCAACTTAGTAAAGGCACCATATAAGACATGAAATGCAGATTCTTCATAAAGGGAAATCTAACAGATGCGTACAAAATAAGAACAGGGGTGTGACAGGCATGCCTTTTGTCACCTTCCTTATTCATACTGACTGTAGACTAGGTTACAGTTACAACAATATCTGCTGTCAGAATTCTATGGACTCGAAATTATGGAAGTCAAAAAATGTTAAAACTACAGCTAATCATAGTATAGTTAACACAAACGTTACACAAGTACTGCTATGTGGACCAGGACCATGGCAAACGACGACAATAATTACTAATAAACTACAAACATTCAGTAACTGATGGGTGCACAGAACAGAACTAACATTGTGTGACACAATCACAAATACAGACTAGCAAGCCATCTGGGCATTTTTTCTACTGCTCTAAGAAAAAAGAATTGGGCTCTTATTATGCCAAACTTAATGCAGTAATCCCGTATATTCTCGCGAGTAATGTAACCTGCGCGAGAATCGGTAGCGGTTCTCGCCGCGTTGGTAACTTACGGGGTATGTGAGCCGGTCGCTCAGAAAGCAATGGCAAACTACTGAGCGTAATCTTGTCTAATACGTCAACAGCAGCTGGAAAATGTTGATGTTGAGTGCAACGTCATGTAAGGGATATTAAACAAAATAAAAAAAAATAATGCTATTTCCTAGCCATGATTCTGGTTTAGGAATTAGTTTTCTTGCATGTTCAGATCTAGTAGGATGTTAGTATTTGTCTTCTTCTTGATCCAAAATATTCTAAAAACTGTTCTGTAACGAACATCGATTTTCTTCTTTAGTGATTGCGAAATGCCCCATGACACACATGCGTGTGTTGCTACAGGAGAGATGCATGCTCTCAGAAAATGTACTTCAGCTTGTCTGTGTCAGTATCCAGTTTAACATAAATGTTATCAGTGGTACCCACCTATAACCAATAATAAAGCTTTTACAATACTATCATGGTGATGTTTAGTTCATGACAATATTCATCTTACTAGTATTGATCTAGACATTTCTTTTTTACCGAAACCCCCGTAGCTTCAGTTGACAATTGTCTGTATCACCTTAAATCACCTTTCAAATATGTACACTCGCTTGTGTATTTTTATTAGGATGTGATTGTAACATCTTGCTTATGATCGAAAGGTATTGTGGGAGCGAGGTTCTGCAAAGTACATGCTACTGAATGAATGAATGAATGAATGAATGAATGAATGAATGAATGAATGAATGAATGAATGAATGAATGAATGATTGTAACTACATTGGTTTTGCTCCTGTGTATTTTGCTATGTTTTGTTTCCTTTCTATTAGGCTTTAAAAATAAACAAACAAGGATAATGTAGCAAACATCACTGGCAAGGAACAAGTCTGCAAAATAAATACATTCCCCCTCCCACCACCATTACCATTTTACTTCACGTGTATGTGACAAATGGAATTCACAGATTGTCGGTGCTCCACCTTCAGAGAACAGAGAAGAGGTTCAGAGAGTGTCGATGCTCTAGAATTACGGAATAAAGAAAAGGTTCACAGAGTGTCGATACTCTAGCCTTACGGAATAAAAATATAGGTTTATAGAGTTTCGATACTCTAGCCTTACGGGATAAAGAAAATGTTCACAGAGTTTCGATACTACAGCCTTGCGGAATAAAGAAAAGGTTCACAGAGTGTCCATACTCTAGCTTTACGGAATAAAGAAATGGTTCACAGAGTGTCGATACTCTAGCCTTACGGAATAAAGAAAAGGTTCACAGATTGTCGATACTATAGCCTTACGAAATAAATAAAAGGTTCACAGAGTGTCGATATTTTATCGTTAGGTATTAAATAAAAGCCAGCTCCGTGGCGAAGGGTTTACGGACACAGTTCGTAATCCTGTATGCCCGCGTTCGAAACACAGCTGCGACGGATTTATCAGCAGGCCGCCTTGCGTTGTCTTTTAACGAAATGGTATGGTCGCCGGTAGTTCAGAAAGTAATGGCAAACTACTTAGCGTAAACTTGCCAAGAGATCACAACAGCAAAATATGCTGGGGTTGACTGTGAGTTCTTGTAAAGGATATGCAACTAACTTTTTAACTAAATAAAAGGTATAACTGCTGTTCATGCCTCAGCTTCATGGAATAAAGAAAACATTTCAAGACTGTCGATTCTTTGGCTTCACAGAATCAAGAAAAAGGTAACAGACTGGAGATTGTAGATGCTTTAGCTTCAGGTAATAGGGACACGTTTAACATGCTGCTAATACTATACCATCTAGTATCCGGCAACTGCGGAGATGTGGTTCTGTAGAAGAATAATGAGAAGACGGTGGACAAATGCTCGTATGTAAGTAGAAGGGCAATGACGATATCTTGATAGAAAATAACACAAATAGAAATGGTTACTTGCATCAGAAGTAAACTGTACATATCCTGTGGACATGTCATGAGAATGAGACAGATATAATATGTGGTCACACATTTGGAAGGGGGAAAGTTTGAGACCAAGACAAAAGATTCTGGACAATTTGTCATCATGATATGTAGGAACGTCAGTCTCAGAAATGACTTGCAGCACAGGAGACCGGAGGCTATCGTCAGACATGATCACCAACGCCACAAGAAGAAGATCCTGGAACTAATCTGTTCAGGTGGACCTGGTCAGATAAAATATTAATATAAAAATGTTAACAACACAAGTGGATTACACTCACTACAGTAAAACCATTTTCACAACTTTCGTAAATATGGTGGTACCTGTGATTCTTTTTCTTCTAAACAAATTCGAGAAATAAAAATTGGTGAACTGGCATTGTAAATGAATGCATACGCTATGTGCGCGGACTACTAGGTTAAGACTCGATTTAGTATACGCTATGTGCGGGCTACTAGCTTAAGACTCGACTTAGTATATGATATGTGTGGGCTACTAGCTTAAGACTCGACTTAGAATATGCTATGTTCAAGGGCTACTATCTTATGACTCGATTTATTATATGCTATGTGCGCGGGCTGCTATCTTATGGCCCTACTTAGTAAATTGGTTAAGCCAAGGACCGATGTACACGTCTGGGGCGTATTGTACATGTGGTGCTGGACCCATGTTGTGTGGTCAGTATCGCGCCGGTCAGCTTGACTTCCTAACACATCTCACGGTACTCGTTGGATGATTTGGGTTTATGTTGGTTGAAGATTTCAAACATTCCTCTAATAACCTTGCATAT
>OY992892.1:21902447-22112447 GCA_963921405.1 Cepaea hortensis | reverse complement strand
GAGGGGAGAGCGCGCGATACCAGGGAGAATCAGAGATATTGAGAGCCACAGAGAGATATAAAATGTTTTGCATATCCTTTACAGGACATCGCTGTCAACATCAGCCTCTTTCAGCTGTATGTTGATTTCTTGGCAAGATTACGCTCAGTAGTTTGCCATTGCTTTCTGAGCGGCCGGCTCAGTTATCCCGCAAGTCACCAGCGGGGGTCGAACCGCTCTCAGTTCTCGCCCGCTACGAGACTGCGTGATAAACGGGATTACGGAGAAAGTGTTGTAACCCCTCGGCCAGAGAGACCGGCACAGAGAGATATAGCAAGGTACAATACACTAACACACATCCCGCTATGACTGGCAAACAATAATCATATAGGGGAGTTTAAATATGCATTCCAATCAATGCAAACAATAACTTGATCCAGTGCGGTGCGGTGCCCGGCAAGTACTTCTTTCTGCCTGAAATCACGTTTTGGCTTCATCTTTGGTCCAAGTCTTCACACTTGGCAATCAGGATTATTGATTCGTGTTGGTGTCTGGGTCACTTTCCCGCTCGGTCGTCGATTTCAAGTGATGTATCTGAGTAGGCCCGTCTGATTCCCCCACACCCTCCTCCCTTTTTTCCAACCAAAGCAATTGGGTGTTTAGATTACAGCAGAAATAGTATTCAGCCACAACTTCCGGGGTAGTGAAAAGATAGCCGATAATAAACAACGCGGATGATTCTTCGTCTACTTCTTCTCCATCTCTGTTTAGATTTTCTTAGTCGGGTTGAGAAGATACAATCATTTGGAGAGAGCTCTTGTCTGTGCTTCATTCCTGGCAGCATGTGTAACTTCAAACATTCCAACAATCTGGCAAAGATCCCATTGTGTCTTCGAGGCCACTTTTAGTTCTATTAGTCTGGATTTCATACTTACACTTGTCCGCATTATAGCTATCCACGGCTGTCAAGCACTCGTCTTTCACTTGCCCCTTTGTAAATATTCCTATTACTTTCATTGTGTTTTAATTTCACACTAATTTTCTCAAATCCATGTTTTGTTTGCTCTTGACAAAGGTAGCGACTACCGAAACGTAGAAAGGCGTGTTGTGTTTTTGTTCTTACCTATTTCATTACTATTTGTCTTAGCTTTGTTTATAACCTAGTTGCGTGATTCTTACCTATTTCCGCTTACATTAAATATTATCTTTACGTGGACTGAGGCCATAGTCAGGTCTGCATATGTGTTTGTTTTTATTGTGTGTCCTCAGAATTGACAAATGCGTTTTTGTTTCACTATTTAGAGCTCTTTGTTCAGCACTATCTTGCCATGACCAAAAATGGTATGTACACAAGATGTAGACTGGCTCCGCGCTCTAACCGGAAACATACAGAACACAAAATATAATTGGGGAGAAGGAGTTGTGGCTTTATTTTCTTGTATTTGGTGGAATATGTGGATTACACGTAAATGATTTTGGGCATGTTATGAGAAGAAATGATTTGGAGAACTTGGTGACAACTGGTAAGATCGAGGGGAACAGACCAAGGGGAAGACCTAGAAACAAGTATCTGGATGGCTTGGCCTTGTGGCATGGTCGAGACAAAAACACGGAACTGATCCACGACTCTGTTGATCGAGTGAGATGGCAGAACATGACCGCCCACGCTTACCGGCATGGCACATGATGGATGGATGGATGGATGGATTGTGACACTTCTGTTTTCTAGCTAGGTATTTTCTATTTATTCGTTGATAAACGAACCAGCCAGCCAGCCAGTCAGCCAATAGGCGAAATAACCAACCAGTCGACCTAACAGCCAGCCAACTAGATAGTCTGACAGCTAGCCAACCAGTCAACCAATCAAGCAACTAATCACCAAATCAATTAACCAATCAGCCAGCCAACTAACCAATCAACAAGCCAGCCGTAAGTATTGACCTCACAGAAAAGTGATGGAGCTTTAAGCTGTATCTTATATACTGGTAACTAACTGTCGTTATTTCGAATTCTGTTTTGCAATATAACAGCCGTATGGCTATCTATCTTCTAGGCTAGGAAACTGACCACAAAGGAGGCGGGAGAGTTGAGTTAAACGAAGAGAATATGAATACATGAAGAATATATATGGTGGCATATAGGTAGGAAAACCACTTAAAGTGACAAAAAAACCTATCGAATTTATGAAAGATGAGAAATCTGCTGGACAAGATGGTAGTCCAGCATAAACAATAAAACACCTTGGAAACAGCCCAACTGAATAACTACATAATTTATTTAACACAGTCTGGGAGACAAAATGAATACGGGCAGAATGGAAAGAATTATGTCCGTTAAAGCCACTAAAGAACCGCAGTTGCTGGAAAATTACATAGTAATATCAGTGTTAGATCCTGGCAAAATAATGAACAAGATCATTGTGGAGAGATTAAGAGATGTCACTGACAAACTTAGTGATAAAGAAGCAAGCTTAAGCCTCAGTAGGTCTTGAACTGACCAAACAGTCACATAATGAATAATAATAGAACAAATCAGTTCAACGAACTAGCTACTTTGCATTAAATATATCAATAACAACAACAACAACAACAACAACAACAACAACACCAACAACAACAACAACAACAAAACTTTATTTTGAAAGGGTTAAGAATTGGGCACGCAGGCCCGTCTTACATTCTGCCCTTCTATCACTCTCTTTCATACATTATACCATTCACACATCATTCAAGGCTAACTGAAAACAGCAACAATATAAAAGATCTGCATTATAAAGGCATGTGGAAAATGAAACATCAATACTACACGACTCAGTAATAGTAATAACTGGTGTGGCACTTGTTATATATCGAATATGCAAGGCCATAGACAGCATTAATATGGGTATCTCCTTGGAAATTAATAATTCACTATGGGACCCTACAGGAGGTGATTAATGTAATTAGGGCAACATATTAGTGCATGAAATGCAGAGTTCTTCATAAGGGGGAAACTAACGAATACACTTGCTATAATACCACTCTTCGACCACCTTAGTCAGATATGACTGAGCTACCGTATGACAGTAGACGGTACTACCTGCTTCTGTTAGCGTCGAATGTTTGGTGGCGCTCACCAAACTTGATACCCAACATTGTACCAACGGCTTCGGGCGGAGGAGAGCAAATGGGAGGAGGAATACGATACACACACACATCGTGATTGTAACTGACTCAGAAAGCATGCTGAGTAGGGTGAAGACAGTCAAGCTTCGTGCCGAGTGGCTTGCTTCGATTCGGAAGTCACAGGTGGCAAGCATCGTCTGGATCTTTTCTCCGGGGCATGCTGGTGTGCTGGGGAATGAACAGGCAGACAGATTGGCTGGCTCTGCAAAACTTGGTGGAGTATTGATGCATGATAAGGCAGACGTGGTTGCGGCCTTATGGGAGCACGTGTACACCTCGGAGGAGCAAATGGATCACCTTGGTCTGACAAGAATGCTACAGCGTGGAGTGACGAGGGGATCTGGCCGATGCTCGACGCTTATAGGAAAGGCGAGACGCATATATAATCAGATTGCTGCTGGTACTATTTGGGGTTGGAACTCTTCGCTGGCTTCTGAGGATGGGGACGGAGCGCTTATGGGAATGCCCCGAATGCTGTGATGTCGGTTCCTAAATCAATCAATCAATCAATCAAACCTAAGTTCGAGATAATGCAACCTAAATACTAAATGGCTCAGAAGGGCAGACCAGGCCCTAAGACTTGACCGGCAGCTGGTCTAGGATGGAAGGTCCGACATATGGACAGTTAGGGCATTGTATTGTGGATCGGGCTGCTTCTGCAGCTTGTCCTTTTCCAGACGTAATGGTGTTACCTTTCTCTGGAGTAACATAGGCCGGACAAGAGTGGAATCATGTTGCATGGGCAACATATGGTCTCTAAATTCAGCTCAGGCTTTGTGCTACTGAGAGATATAATTCGATTTTTACAAACTGTCGTCTATTAAGATGACAGGGTGCCAGTCAAAACCACCTTTATTGTTCGCAAAGACTACAGGCTGGATTATGGGGACAACAATGACTACCACTAGAAGTGCAATTAAATGAACTCTGACAGGACAGATAGATGATCTTGGCTATGCTGGTGAGGCTGCCCTCCCGTGCCAGACACGAAATCAAACGCAAGATAATATAAATATACTTGACAGGCAGCCACAACAATTAGGTTTTAAAAAAATAAGCATAGAGGAAAGACCCAATTAATAATAATAAATCAAGCAAATGATCTTTTGGTTAAATAACACTTCGGGAGACGGAATCAAAGGCAAGCTTAAGTAGCACCAAAAACAAAGATAGGTGGTGGGCGGGGTGGGGGAGGAGAGATATGAAATTAAGAATACAAAAGGCAAGTGTAGCTTTCACAGCAGAAGGCGTTCTGTGGAAGTCAATAGAAATGAAATATAGGATCACATATAGAAATGAAATATACGATCACATATAGAATATTTAACTCTAACGTGAATTCCGTATTGCTGTTTGGATCAGACAGATAGATAACGACTAAATCAATTACATTTAAAGTGCAAATATCCATTAAGTGGTGACTGTGAAGAATAGTCGGACTAAAAGGTATGACAGATTTGAAAACGAGGAGCTCGTGGAAAGAACTAAACCAATCCTCGTGAATGAAGAAGTGAGGAAATGACACTGACGCTGGATGGATCATGCACTGAGAAGACCTGTTAATAGTATAACAAGAAACTCCATCCCATGGAACCCACAGGTCCAAAGAAACGGAGACTTAACTGATTCAATTCCAAACAAAAATGTAGTTTTGACCAAACATGGTGCACAATCAAATGGATAAGCTTTAATATTCTAACGTAAGTTTCCGTTCACTGAGCATTAAAAATACGGAAGATACCACGAAACGAAACAAATAACACGATGACACTAGTATGGCGATATATGGTCCTTCTGTCTAAACGGGAGGTCACATCTGGCGATATATTAACCGTCGGTATTGAAGCAGTTAATAAACACAACACACGGAGGTTATAATTTGAGATAGTGGTGAGTGCGATGGGGAGGGCATGCTTGGGCTGCGGGATATGACAACAGATAGAAGGGTTTACTGGGGGTTGGTGGGGGGGGGGGGATTAGGCCACACTGGGGTTGGCAAGCTGGCTCTGCGGGAGATGGCAACAACCAGAAAGGTTTGCTCTGGGTTGGTGGGAGGGTGGGGGGAGGGGCTAATGCTACACTTGGAAATTAAGGCAAGCGAAGAAGAAAGAGAAGCGGTAGGAGGAGGAAGAAGAGTTAGGAGTTATGAATCATCATAATCATCATCATCATCTTCTTCCACTTTTGCCGTCAAGCGTCGTGGGGAGGAGTAACTTCCGTTCCAGCTTCCGATAGGTGGCACTGGTGTCACTTGTCGTCTCTGGGGGGACAGTAGAATCAACAAGCACACTTCAAAATTCCCCTTTTCCCGTTTTGGGTCTAATGCCGGACCTTTGTCTAAACACCACCCCCCCCCCCCCCTTCCAGTCTTTTATTCACTATCTCTCTATCTCTTACCCCAAGACCATACCCCTCTTCACTTTCCTCCAGAACATACCCACACAACACTGTCCTCCAATAAATACTGAAATTATTTAATGAATAAAATGTATCATGTGTGCGTATCCATCCATCCATCATGTGCCATGCCGGTAAGCGTGGGCGGTCATGTTCTGCCATCTCACTCGATCACCAGAGTCGTGGATCAGTTCCGTGTGTGCGTATAGTGAAGATGTAAAGATTTCTGTGGTGTGTTCTATCGTGTAGGTGAGACAAGATTGACAGTCTAAGATCCACATCACAGTTCTCATCACGCAACGGCCATATATTATCACCACAGCACAGAACTGGAATACGCTTACCCAGTGTAGTGTCTCTCTGAATGATGTTGATGTCTTCACAATATTTCCTTGAAAAACTTTTGAACGAAACAGTATGTTCATCACGGCGTGTTTTTTGTAGGTAGTGTCTTTCAGTTTTATATATCCAATAAAATGAAAGTTATTATAGTCCTGGTAATGTCTACACATCCGATACACTTGAATGTACTCTCGTCTATAGATATATCACCGACACACGGTTGTCTGTTACTCAAAAGAACGCTTCAGGTAAACAGGGAAAATGTTCGTGATTTAGAATTGTATTTCACTTTATATCCTTCTTAGAGCGAACATTATGGTTATCACTTCCTTGTTTGCTTGTAATTCTTTATTTAATGAGTCTCTCTTATATTGACTCCTTCTTTTATATGCAACTAGCTCATAACTTGTCTGACCTTATTGGCGACACAGGGTTTAAACTTGTTGTCCGTTATCACTGCACCAGAGTATTTCCATTTTTTCTTCTTATCAGAGTTGGAGGTTTATTCACAGTCAAGTTGACCCTGTCGAATAGACAACGCTCTGTGATATCAACCTGACTCAGATTCCGTATAAGTGAGTGTAAGCCTAAGGCCGTACTCAGATAGTTACCATCGTGATCCACATAGAACCACACTGGTATAAGACAGAATATTACATCACCTTACCTAAGACATGGTATGAGAAAGCCTGACCATATGAAAGACACATAAACTCCATTAGACTCTCCTACAAGAATAACCTACGTCAGTTGTCTTACCCTACCGAGTTAAACGATATCCCGCGTTATAGCTTACATTATACATCCGTCTACTTCTGCATACGCTCTATCCTAATGTACACACCGCAATTACCTATGATCAATTCCTAATCTATATTCCTATAATCACCTTATAAACTATTGTGATCCTGAATTGGAATACATATGCACATCTAGTACAAATGTCCGGCGCCTCTAAGCCTCCTAGGACATCGTAATTCCTTTTCGAATAAGGACCGAGAACAATTAAACACTTCCTCTTGGGTTAAACCTCGGTAGCACACTGAATTTAAACATATTTTCAGTCAACTTATAATTTGCCTGTAGGACGTCACTGGTTTTCCCATCGACCAAGTTAGTTAGTTAGTTAGTTAGTTAGTCGACAGATCATCCTCGTTGCACATCGAACCATTCAGTCCATAAGTGCTCGGATCCCCTCCTCAGCAAATCCCGCAGCGTGTAGCGGCTAACGACGCCAGTTCTGTGTTGGTTTATCAATCTTCTTTGGCTTCCTGCGTAGTGTTCTTGTTTGGCCACCTCTCTTTTAATTTGCTGCTCTCGCAGTCTGGCCATTGATGTAGATTCACAGTCATCACTTAGTTCTCGCAAAAGTCTCACTTCACGTAGAGCATTCAGAATGTCAGCCTGGTCCATGGCGCGTCCGCCCTCCACAGTAGCCTCACCTGCGAGCTTGTCAGCCCGCTCATTTCCTTGTACTCCCGCATGCCCCGGCACTAAGATGAAACTAATCTTTGCCAGCCGAGACCGCTTCAGAGGCAGCAACCATTCTCTTCGGATCGACCCCTCCTCTATCCTCTTGATCATGTTCATTGAGTCGCTAAGGAAACAAGCCCTAGTGAATGTCTGTGTCTCGAGCCATGTTATCGCTTTACTTACTGCCATGACTTCCATGATCAGGCTACTTGTGGTTTCAGTGAAAGCACCAGAGTCCTCCTTCACAATTCTCCCTCCGGCCCGAGCTGTAAAGGCCCATGAGCTTCTCACATGTCGGACGACCGACCCATCTGTGTAGATGACCGCGTCACCGTCTAGCGAATTCTCTAAAATCAACGCTTGTACTTCAGCCTCAACAGCAGCCGGATTTTCTTGTCTGCATTTTCTATCTAGTTGGATGCAAACTGAAAAGGATGTGCAGAAGTCTGTTGGCACTTGCACCCACTCCTCGCCAGGTTCTAAGTCCTCAAGTGAACACACCTGTTGAAGAATGTCTTCGGCTTGACCCATCCACGACCGTCCTCTTTTTAACCTGCTGCCCTTCACCTTCCTAATTTCACTATGCAGTGGATGTTGTGTGTTTGCGTTAATTCTGAGGTAGGCGCGTGCCCTGCAAACTTGTATTCTGTCTTCAATGGTTGGAAAATCAAGAAGGTAGCGCATCGCCCTGCATGCTGTATCTCTTGTACATCCAAGAATATTGCGCATAGCTTCATTCTGTATCCTTTCCATCCTTTCTATCTGCTTATGGCTGAGAGTCAGGATTGCCATTGCATACTCCAAAACAGACATGACCAGCCCCTCGTACAGAAGACATAGATGGCGCTGCTCACAGTTTGCTGCCGCCATCACCCTCATCGCTGCCAAACCCCGCTTGGCCTTTGTTATCACCTGGTCTATGTGCACATTATAAGCAAGGCTTCGATCAAACCGTATCCCCAGGTAATTCATTGTCTGCGTTCTTTCCACCGTCTCTGAACACAGCATTACAGTTGCTGTTGGATTGTTGACAACGAGAACCAAGTCACTGTTGCCTTTGTTGGGTTGATCATTGCCCCAGCTTCATCACATCAAGTACTTATGCGATTGAGTTCGGTTTGTAGTTCCACAGCAACCTCCTCTCTATCCTTACCCTGACGATACACTAAAACATCATCGGCATATGACAATGTCCTGCCAGGTCCAGTGATCTGCTCACTGGTGATTCTCACTGTGTAGGCGTTGAACAGTACCGGAGATAATGGTGATCCCTGTGGTAAGCCAGGATATATTGTTGTTGGTTCCGAAGTCCAACTGCCACATCTAAAAACTACTTTCCGTTGGAAGAGGGCTGCAGCGATCCAACTAAGGAGGAATGGACTTACGTTTAGTTCAAGAAGCTGAAACATTAAAAAATCCAGTGGTACTCTGTTGTATGCGTCCTCAAGATCAATCGCTGCAGCAACGGTTTCAGTGCCTGAGTGGAAACCTTCATAGACATCATGGGCAAAGACTGCTGCATTGGTCCAGGTTTCTCTTTTTGGACGGTACCCACCCAGGGTAGGTGGGAAAACACCTTGCCTCTCTAGTTCTTCTTCTTCTTCTTCTTCTTCAGCGTTCCGAGCCATTGAGGTTCTTTGCTGCAAATACAATCCGTCTCCATTCGTCTCTCTGGTGGACCTTCTCTTGCCAGTCGTTGATTCCAAGTGCTTGTAGGTCTGTACATGTATTATCTCTCCACCGCCTTCTTGGTCTACCTCGGGGTCTACGGTCATTTATTTCCTGAGTGTAAGCGAGTTTTGTTTCCCTATTATCTTCCATTCTTTCTATATGCCCCAGCCATTGTAGTCTATTAGCCTTCACTGTGTCTTCATCCGAAGTGTTCTGGGCCTTGCATCTGTCTGAGGTGACCTCCTTGGCCAGATTTCGGCCACCCATGTCTGTCTGGTTGTTCTGCTCAAGGTAGCGTTCAAAGAGGGCTTTGCCCTTGTCCTCGTCAGTCCTCTGCCAGATGAGTTCAGCACCTTGGAAGTCAGAAATGCTCTTATTCTTGACTACACCACTCATGCTTTTATGTAGTCGCCAGAACAATTTCAGTGACTTGTATGTGCTTACTCTTTGACACACCTCTGCAAATTTTTCGCTTTTAACCACCTTGACCAGTTTTTTGAAATAGCTTACTTTTGTGTGCATCTCTCTTTCTAAGTGCAAGCAGGGACTAGGATGACCATCTCTGTTCTTCTTGGCATTTTGCTATCTCCTTACAGCACTACGCTTATCCACCCAAGCCTTCTCCACCTCGAAACTCCACCACGGTGGCTGCTCCCAGCTTTTTTTCCTGCCCTGAAACGTTCTGCACTTGTCACGTCTTATTTTACTCACCACATCTTGCCCTGTACTGTCATACTGGAACGTCTTTACCTTTAACTTGTGCTGCCTGGTTCTGCCTTTCTCCACCAATATGCTGCAAGGGTGGTGGTCGCTGCCATGGTGTCCTAGGACACCCCATCTACACACTGTAGTGAGTGAAGGTGAAACTAGCGCCAGATCAATAGCACTGTCCTCATCGTCTGGACGGCTTGCTGTCCTGGTGACACAGCCACTGTTGATACAAACCAGGTCGATGGTTTCCAGTGCAGTCTCGAGCTCCTCCCCTTGTGTATTGGAGGAAGTGTTTCCCCATGATCTGCCTTTAGCGTTGAAGTCACCACAGAAAATAACATTTCTCTCGTGGCCTAATATACCACTTAAGCACTGCCACTTCTGGGCGTCCATACTCCCATTGCGGGCATAAACATTAACCAACACGAATGGTATACTGGAATGAACTCTCAATGCCTGTATTTGTATATCGTCACTGTGCCAACTGGACATGTCTAGCTCTGACGCCACCATGCTGTCGCGAACGAGAATCGCCGTTCCCAGATGTCGTCTGTTGTAGAAACATTTGAAGCCGGCAATTCGGAGTAGCTGATCGCCCAGTCTCGTCTCCTGGAGTGCTACAATGTCGTTCCTGTAAACTAGAGTTTCTAAAATAGAGCCCCGTTGTTTTACACTGGCACAGTTCCAATATAGAATACGGATGTTCCTGAGTTCTAGACGGTGACACTTGAGTCTAAAACGTCTCAAACCACCACGCTTACCTTGCTTCTTTATCCCTGCGCGGCTACCACGCCGCTTCGTTATGTTGACTGCTGACCGCTCGGAAAACACACGAGCGTCCCATCGACCAAGTAACCCCCTGCTATTTTCTCGTCTTTTGATCTTCATACAACGACATGCTGACAATCTTCTTTGATGTAGACAATTCTAGTTGAGATCGTTTCTTCCTTTGCTCCGTGAACTCCGTTCCCCGTCTTTCACAGAGATACGAGCGTATTTGATCGGCCTCCGCCTTCGTATTCAATCATTCCTATCTTGTCCGATCGGGGCCCCCACTCTCACAATCAAACAAACTTGTAGCGGTGTAAACGGACGATCTCTGTTCTTTGATTTTAGGATCAACAATCTTCAATCACCTCGCGACTGAGGCTATCTATGTTTTGTTTTTATCGTAGGTTCGACCACCTTCCAGTATTCTGTGACAACTGGATAGTGGCATTCCGTGTGATTGTACAATGTCTTTGATGTCGTTAATTCCTTTTCTTCCCGGGGGTCCTATTGCTCTCGTAGCAGATATTCTTGTGTGTAGGGCCAGTGCTGGTAATTGATGGTTTTGCATTCTAATGAGATGGCCAAAACATTTCATCTTCTGTTTTATAATAAATGTGGCACAAGGTGTTGATGCCACTGTCTGTCTCATAACATCATTTCTTACTCACTCAGTCTAGGATAATTAAGTTGGCAGCTCTCCTAAAGCATTTTATCTCACAGGTGTTTATTTTTGCGAGTTATTTGGATAATGTCCAGATTTGACAGTGGTAGCATAGGGTTGGTGTGAATATGCTACTTAATATCTGTCGTTATGCGGAGGTAGATATATTTGGATGTTTCAGTATGGGTGATAGTTGATATATAAGCGTACTTTCTTTCTGACGTCGGATTTCGATTTCTCTGTCTAATCTGCCATCTACTGTGATCAGACTTCCAAGATATTTAAATTCTTTAACTTGTTTCAGAGATGTTCTATTTATCATTGTACTTAGTAGACCAGGATATCTGCTAACTTGCATTACTTCAGTTTTGGCTGTATTTATACTCATTTTGCCTCTGCTGCATGTTGAGATCCGCTTATTAATTTACTTTTGCAGTCTGTCCTCGTCGCTATAAAATATTCATTTATTCATTAATTCAGTAGCATATTCTTTGCAGAACTTCGCCCTCATAACAACTTTTCGGGAAATTTCTAGGTCATATGCGTCTCGAGATCATCCGCCACGTACTGTAACCAACTTTTTTTGGGCCTTCCTCTTCCTCTCTTCCCGGGCAAATACCCCTGCATTATAGTTCTCTCCAAACTTTCATGACGTTTTAAGAGACCAATATATTTCAATTTTATGTGTTGTATCGTCTTAAGTAGTCAACTTTCTTCAATATTCAGATCTTGTCGTATGAATGCATTTGTTCTTTTCTGTATCCAAGATATTCATCACATCACTGTAAAATACACGACTGTAAATATGAGAGATATCATAGAACAAGGTGAACAATAACTACAGAAGTATAAACACACGGGAAGCACAAGAACAATCAGGATTATGTAAGGCACTCAACCATGCGAGCTAGTCTGCCGCCCGGTGGCCGTGTGCTCGAATCACTATCGAGGCCGAATTGTTTCAGTGACAGATCGCAACATTTATATAATGTCCCGGGAGTTACAGGCTACCACGTGACAATGTCCACTTCAACCATCCAATGCCGAGTGGTCTATAAACATTTGGGGCAACCACAACATATCCAGTAAACTCAAGCAGAGCGACAGAGACATTAACCTGCACGTGAGTCATCGTTGTATAATACATGTTTTATATATATATATATATATATATATATATATATATATATATATATATATATATATATATATATATATATATATATATATATATACTGGTTTCAGATATTGTTTACTTTCACTCAGCGTGGCTTTGGAAACAGCGTATTGTGAATATATAAATAACTAGCTGACCCGGCCCGGCTTCGCCCAGACCCTGGTGGGGAGCATCTCATTTAATTCATATAAGTAGTCATATAAGTTCCCGTTCCCGACTGTCTGTCTGTCTGTCTGTTTATCTATCTGTATGTCTGTCTGTCCCGGCCCAGCCCATGGTGGAGAGCATCTCATTTAAATCATATAAGTAGTCATATAAGATCCCGTTCCCGACTATCTGTCTGTCTGTCTGTCTTGGGTAAATGGAGGAGGGAGGAGGAAGAGGGAGGTGGAGGAGGGAGGAGGAGGGAGGAGGAGACAGGAGGAATAGGAGGGAGGAGGAGGGATTAGGAAGAGGAGGGAGGAGTAGGGTGGAGGAGGAAGGGGAGGAGGAGGGAGGAGGAAGAGGGAGAAGGAGGGAGGAGGAGAACGCAGGAGGAGGAGGGAGGAGGAGGAGAGGGAGGAGGAGGGAGGAGGAGGAGAGAGTAGGTGGAGGGAGGAGGCGGAGGGAGCAGGAAGAGGGAGGAAGAGGGAGGAGGAAGAGGGAGAAGGAGGAGGGAGGAGAAGGAGGAGGGAGGAGGAAGGAGGAGGAGAGAGTGGGAGGAGGGAGGAGGTGGAGGGAGGAAGAGGGAGGAGGAAGAGGGAGGAGGAAGAGGGAGAAGGAGGAGGGAGGAGAAGGAGGGAAGAGGATGAGGGGGAGGAGGAGGAAGAGGGAGGAGGAGGAATGTGAAGGGAGGAGGAGGGAGGAGGTAGAGGGAGGAGGAGGAGGAGGGAGGAGGAGAGAGGAGGAGGAGGGATGAGGAGGAAGAGGGAGGAGGAGGAATGTGAAGCGAGGAGGAGGGAGGAGGTAGAGGGAGTAGGAGGGAGGAGGAGAATGGAGGAGGAGGGATGAGGAGGAGAGGGAGGAGGAGGAAGGAGGAGGGGAGGAGGGTGGAAGAAGGAGGAGGGAGGAGGAGGGATGAGGGGAGGAGGGAGGGAGAGGAGGAGAAGGGAGGAGGAGGGCGAAGGAGGAAGGAAGAGGAGGGCGAGGAGGTAGGAGGAGGGAGGAGGAGAAGGAAGAGGGAGGAGGAGGAAGAGATAGGCGGAGAGAGGAGGAGGAGGGAGGAGGAGGAGTAGGGATGAATAGGAGGGAGGAGGAGGGAGGAGGAGGGATTAAGAGAAGGAGGGGGGAAAGGGGAGAAGGAGGAGGGAGGAGGAGGGAGGAGGAGGAAGAAGAGGGAGGAGGAGGGAGGAGGAGGGAGGAGGAGGGAGGAGGAGGAGGGAGGAGGAGGGAGGAGGAGGGTGAAGGAGGAGGAGGGAGGAGGGTGAAGGAGGAGGATGGGGAGGAGGGAGGGAGAGGAGGAGGGAGAAGGAGGGAGGAGGAGGGAGGAGAACACAGGTGGGGGAGGAGGAGAAGGGAGGAGGGAGAGGGAGGAGGAGGGAGGAGGAGGAGAGAGGAGGAGGGAGGAGGTGGAGGGAGAAGGAGGAGGGAGGAAGAGGTAGAAGGAGGAGGGAGAAGGAGGAGGGGGAGGAGGAGGAGGAATGATGAGGAGGGAGGAGGAGGAAGAGGGATGTGGAGGAAGGAGGAGGAGGGAGGAGGAGATAGGAGGTAGAGGGAGGAGGTAGAGGGAGGAAAAGGGAGGAGGGAGGAGGAGAGAGGAGGAGGAGGGAGGAGGAGAAGGGAGTAGGAGGGATGAGGAGAATGGAGGAGGAGAGGGAGGAGGAGGGAGAAGGGAGGGGGAGATGGAGGAGGGAGAGGGAGGAGGGGGAGGAGGTAGAGGGAGGAGGAAGAGGAGGAGGGTGGAGGGGGAGGTAGAGGGAGGAGGAGGGAGGAGGATGGAGGAGGAGGGGAGAGGAAGAGGGAGAAGGAAGAGGGAGAAGGAGGGAGGAGGGAGAGGGAGGAGGGGGAGGTAGAGGGAGGAGGGGGAGGAGGTAGAGGGAGGAGGAAGAGGAGGAGGGTGGAGGGAGGAGTTAGAGGGAGGAGGAGGGGAGGAGGTAGAGGCAGGAGGAGAAGAGAGGAGGAGGGAGTTCGCCATTCCGAATTCATACTCGTCTAGGTTCTGTGATTTCGGTCCTTCCATTGATTGTTCTTCCCTTCTACACGACTGTAGATAACTTCCTTACACATAAAAAGATGAATTGTTATTGATATTGCCGTGGCATGGAGGCATATATATCAGCAGCAGAGTTGAACGCCTACGCCAGCCGGCACGGCACTTGATGATGATGATGATTGCCGTGTGACGATTCTGTGTAGTCACGTCATTTTCTTCCCTTTCCCTAGAGTTTTGGTTCGGGGATTCTTTCATCATCATCATCATATATTTACGTACGTATTTTGGGAATGGGAGGAGGGAGGAGGAGGAAGAAGAAAAAAAAATACGACAGTTGGCAGCGCTGGAATGAAAGGAAGGTGTCAGAGTCCAGAAAGGGTACAGTGATGCAGTGACATCGTTACGCCCGCCAGGCGACTTAGCTCCCAGCAGGGATGCAGCAACTTCGTTACGCCGCCAGGCGAGTAGTAGTTACCGGCCTGCAAGATTGCTGGCTGACGAACGACCAGCGGTCAGGCCAGGACGACGCTAGACGCACGCATGCCTCGTGAAGCCACCTGAGGCGGGAGGCAAGTTGCTAACTAGCGGCAGACAGCTCTGGGACACGGACTTGGACGGACGCATGATGAGAGAAAGGCGTTGTGTGGTTTTCTGTGCTTGAAAGTCGGGTGTCTGGACATCTTGAGAGTTAGACTTGTGAGCTGTATTGTGGATGTAAGTGTATTGAAGTATCACGTATATATTGTTGTGATCATCGTAATGTATTTAATCTGTGAATAAACCCATTGAACGGTGTGTCGTTGAGTCTTACGTCAAATCACGTTGTACTTGTACTGTCTCACATGTGTTAGGTTAGCGAGCCAAGTTTAAGACCCTGACACGTGTGGACGTGGTGGCATAAAGTCCGGCTTTGAAATGAACGTGTTTATGTGATTAACGATTTAAAACTAGAGTTTGTGAACTTAGAATTTTTGTAAAACTTTATAGTACATGTAAATGTGATCGTGGAAGGCTCATTTTGATTTATTACTACATTATTTACACATGGAGACCATTGGTAAACGTACAGTGCATACATATTGTTTGATCTTGTAAGCGTGTAAAACATTTGTGATTTGTGAAACTTGTCACCGTTTTGACCTTGTCGACATTGTGATTTTGTCGCCATTGTGACCTTGTCGCCATCTTGTAAACTTGATGTCTATGTCCTTACTGAATGTCATCTTGATGTAAGTGATGTGTCATCAATGTTGTAGAGTGTTGAGATACACGTAGATTGTCTTTGTGCATTGAGTTGTGGAAAGCAGAAAGTTTTGGAAAGAAAGTGACTTGTGTTTTGAAAAAAAAAAAAAAAAATTGTTGACGGACAATATTACGACATACAATTACACTTAACGCCATACAAACCTACTCAATACTTAGTGAAAGCAGGCACACACCACCAAATAGACGCTAATTTATGTTCCTCCAAAAACAAAAGCAGGTTTTCCGTACCATCCGAAACCTTGCCGTAGAGGTCATTTGCGTTTGCGAAGTAGCGACCCTACAGTTCCTAGCCCGATTTCCAACCATTCTTCACCGCATCCAGGGCACTTGAGTATATTTTTCTTTTCATTTACTTTAAGGATGCAATTTTAGGCACGTATTGTCAATAGAAATCAATTGTAAATTGTTCATTACTAACCACTTATAACATATTTTGTGTGGCTGGTATTTCATTGACATTATCCATCATGTCTTCATTAAATGATTTCATCGATATGGGGTTAAAGTTGAAGTTAACAGGTGATGAGTTGACGAAGTGGAGTGAGAAGAAATACTCTGAATACCACGAGCGTGAAGAACGAGCAGCTGAAAGGGCTGCCAAGCAAGTAGAAACAGCTTTAAAGCAAGCCGAATTAGAAATAGCTGCAAAGACAAAGCAAGCTGAGATAGATAGTGAGCTGAAGAAGGCAGAAATAGAAAGGGCTGCCAAGCAAGTAGAGGCAGAAACAGCCTTAAAGCAAGCTGAGATAGATAGTGAACTAAAGAAGGCAGAAATAGCAGCTCAGAGTAAGAGAGAAGAACTGGAGGTACAGTTGAAGATGAAACAACTTGATACTGAGACTGCTATCAACAAAGAGTATAAGAAATCTGAGAGACTGGAGAAAGAAAACCAGTACAAGAAATATCAGGGTATTGTACGTAATTATACCTCGGGTGACTGCATCGCAGCCTTTACCCAAAATTTTGAAACTTTAATGGAACATTACCAGATTCCACTGTCTGAATGGAATATTGTTTATATGAGGAGTTTATCAGGGGAGCCTCTTAAAGTCATTGAGACTATCCCAAAAGACCTCAGAAAAGATTACCATTATCTGAAATCTAAGATTATGGCACATTTTATGTTAGATGAGTCAGGTTACAGAGAACAATTCAGTAAGTTGAGCCCAAAACCGACTCAAACGTTCTCTGATTACCTCTGCTTAGTCCGAGATATATTTACCAAATGGACTTCAGCAGCTAAAATTGACAAAAATTATCAGAGACTAGAAGATCTGATCATTAGAGATAAAATCATTCCATCCATTCCATCAGCATTTTCAAAATTTTTGCAAGAGAATGAATGCACTAGTGTAGATGAGATTGAGAGACGTGGTTCGGCATATTACACAGCCAACAAACATTGTTTTGCCAGTGAAGCTACTGACATAAATTTTGTAGCAGCGGCTAACTATGACAAACCCTATAGTAGGCAGAAATCTTATAGGCCTACTTCTGAGAAGTTTAATCACTGTACCTATTGTAAATTTTCACATCATCCGGGTGAAATGTGCGATAAACAACCAGGATATTATACTTACCTACTAAACATGGTAAACAGACAAGAGAAGGAGCGTAAATCCTTCAGAAATTTGCGTAAATGTTTCCTCTGTAAGGCGTACGGACACCATCGGAAAGATTGTAAAGGTAGGCAAATGATCAACAAAGCAAATGCCGCCTTGTTTGACATTTCGGCGTCAGATGAAGAACAGCCAGAGAAACATCCTGTGAACTCAGCACAGGTTTTTGACATATTTAGCGCAAATAAATGCTCGGTTTGTAACACCTTTTATGAAGATGGTATTTTAACATGCGGTCACGCCATCCCTATTGCCAATGAAGAAGCTAATTTGGTAGTAGATTCAAAAGGCAAGATAATCGTCCATCATGGATATGTGAATGGCAAGTCTGCTACAGTCCTTCGCGACACGGGAAGTTCACTTATTGGTCTGAAGAGAACGTTCATAATGCCTACAGACTATACAGGCAGGCACGTAACATGCAGAACATTCTCAGGCAATATTGAGAAATACCCACTAGCATGGGCATATATTGAAACACCTTTCCTCACTGGGAAAGTAAAGTGCGCTGCATTAACAAACCCAGTGTGTGATGTAATTATTGGAAATTTACCAGAGGTGAATGATAAACCTCATGACATAACATCTCTGTGTGTTGATGATAACATAACATCACCATCAAATGTCATCATTGATAATGTCACACCACCTATTGATTGTATGGTAGCTAATGTAGCACTAACATCTCATGACATCATTGATAACATTGTTCCATCACCATCTGATATCATTGAATGTGTGAACGCAGTAACTAGATCTACTGCTAGAGTGCAAGATGAAAGTAATCAAACTGAGGCTATACAAATGCTTAGCCCAGTTTCACTACCTACTAACACCATGAAGGAAACGTTTGTAACAGCTCAAAAAGCTGATCCTTCATTGTCAAAATACTTTAATCTGATCGGCCAAAAGCCAAAGGTAACCAAGAATGCAAAATGGCATTTTGCTGTGAAAAATGATATACTCACCAGGTATTATACCAGAGGTGACAATACAACAGAGCAAACTGTTTTGCCAACTAATTATCGCAAGCAAGCTTTACATCTTGCCCACGATATACCTCTTGCAGGGCATATGGCATACGTTAAGACCAGATCAAGGTTATTGACACAGTTTCATTGGCCCAAATTTTGCAATGACATTAAAGAATATTGCAGAAGTTGTGACACCTGCCAGAAACTGGTAAAAAAGGTAAACACCCACAGGCAAAGTTACAAGTTACTGACTTAGCCAGTCGACCCTTTGAAAAACTATCTGTTGACATAGTGGGCCCTCTTAATCATACAACAACTAGAGGGAATAAATATATTCTAACTGTCATTGATCAATGTAGTCGCTGGCCAGAAGCTATTCCGCTAAAGAACATAACTGCCAATGATATAATGGAAGTATTCTTCCATATATTTTCTCGGATAGGTTTTCCAGACACTATCCAATCTGATAGGGGCACTCAGTTTATTGCCGCATCTACCCAAGCTTTCACCAAAATGTTGGGAGTGAAGCAATGTTGAATTCAATTCCCCGTACCATCCTCACTCTAGTGGAGTAATAGAAAAATTTAACGGGGATCTAAAGCACATGCTTGCAAAAGTAACGCAAGAGCACCCCAATAACTGGGATTTATATCTACCAGCTATTCTTTTTGCTTATCGCGAGGTACCACATTCTAGTACCGGTTTCTCTCCTTTTGAACTTATCTATGGTGCCAAACCACGTGGCCCATTGACTATTTATCACCAAATGTTAACTGACTCTACTCCAGTACTTAAACCCATATCATCATACGTATATGTTACATCATTGCGTGAAAGAATCATCAAATCTTGTATTATTGCAAAGAATGCTCTAAAATTATCTGGTGCTACTTACAGACAGTATGCTGACAAAGGTAACAGGACAATAACGTTGACACCTGGACAGGACGTTCTTCTTCTACTACCTAGTGACAGACACTTATTGACTGATTCTTGGCAGGGACCTTTTAAAGTGACGAGACAGATTTCACCTGTAGACTACGAAATCCAAATAAAAGACAAACACAAAATATTTCACATAAATATGCTAAGACCTTACCACAACAGAGACAACGAACAAGACGGTACGACAGCTTGTACAGTGATAATAGATCACGAAGATGACGATGCTAGTGACGAAATTCCAACACCTGCATTAGACACGACAAACTGCTTGAAGGAGATAAAAATAAACCCAAAGTTAACTCAAGCAGAGACAAACAGTTACAAACAGCTTATACAATAGTACAACACCATCTTTTCCAACAACCCAGGACAAACAGAATTAGTGCAGCATCACATCACACTCACATCAAACACACCCATAAGATGCAGACCATACACCATCCCATTACATTACAAAGAACATTTACATCAGGAGATCATCAACTTAGAGAAAAACAACATCATAAGACGATCCCAATCAGACTTCTCATCTCCAATGGTCATAGTACGCAAAAAGGACAATACAATAAGACTGTGTATCGACTATCGAAAGCTCAATAAAATAACTGTGCTAGATCTTGAGCCAATGGCTAACTCTGACGATCTTCTGACAGAACTGACAGACGCTAGGTTCTTTACGAAGATAGATATGACGAAAGGATATTGGCAGATAGGAGTAGACGAACAGAGCAGACATCTGACAGCATTTGCCACACCTTGGGGACTGTACGAATGGTGCAAACTTCCATTTGGGCTTGTCAATGCCCCTGCCATACGTATGACACGACTTCTCCTAGTAGACATTCCTAACATAATCTGCTACATAGACGACATCTGTGTTCACACAGAGACAATGACAGAGCACATTAAGACGTTAGAACAAACATTTGAACGTATTAGACAGCACGGACTGACGGTAAAGCCTGCTAAAGTAGACATAGCCTACCAGGAAATATCCTTCTTGGGGTACAAAATATCCAATGGCTTTGTCACGACAGACGATAACATTGTGTCCAAGATACTAAAACTCTCACTTCCGACTACAAAAAAACAAGTCAGAAGTTTGTTGGGACTGATAAATTATTACCGGCAGTTCATTCCTGATTTTTCCGAACTGACCGAAGTGTTTACTAATTTACTAACCAAAGATAAACCTGAGAAAATTGTAAACAATGAATGCCTAAAAATTGCATTCCATAAAGTTCTAGCGTGTTTTTCTGATAAGAGTTCAAATAATCTCATCCTGAAATTGCCCAATCTCCATTTACCTTTCAGATTGCGTACATATGCTAGCTCCGTGGCGATTGGAGCAGTCTTATTGCAAGAGTACAATAACATCCTCCATCCCGTGTACTTCGTATCCAGGAAACTAAAGCCCAGAGAACGGGCATGGTCTATACCCGAGTTAGAAGCCCTAGCTTTAGTGGTGGGTATAACTAAATTATCCAGATTTCTTCTAGGACGCCATTTCATCGTGGAATCTGACAGCAGCCCGTTGCGTTTTATAAATTCAGGTGTACCTTCAAACCATATGGTAGCGCGCTGGTCTCTTAAACTTCAAGATTATAGCTTTGAGGTTCGACATATTCCAGGCAGAACCAACTCAATTGCCGATCTTTTGTCCCGTTGTCCGACCGACCCAGTAAGCACCAATGTCTGAGTGCAGTGTGTACAAATACACTCAGACCGACACAGCCATTTATCAGTGAATATATTTTTTTTTATTCACAAAAAGCTGTGTAATGTCTACAATATGATGTGATAGGGGTTACTCCCAATATATATAGTGTTCTTATTTTACTAATTCATGTAGTGATTGTCGTGTATAATTGTGTAGTGTGTGGTAGAAAGCGAACTGTATTAATTGTATATATCACGAACAAGAACAGTGTCACATTCGCTCAAAAACTTACCGTAAGCGAACTATCCAATTTGATAGTGACATCTGCGTGTGGAACATTCCAGGGATATTTTAAAGACGTGTGTGAACATGTAAACTAAACATTGACAGCTACACCATTGCAGTTAACCGAAATCCATAATGTTCGGTAGTGAAACATCCAACACATGAACTGTGAGAACATTGTACTTTCCGTAACTACATCAGACCGGAACAAGTGTGTTCTGCAAGCTTCAACATCAGCTGATTTTAGTATTCGTGTGTACTTCCGGAATATTTAGAAATTTAGAGCGTGTAGAAAATTTCATCTCAATCGGATGGGCCGTTCGCGAACGTATAAAGGACATACATACATACATACAGACAGACAGACAGACAGACAGACGGAGATCCTAATTTATATATAAGACTAGCTGACCCTGCCCGGCTTCGCCCAGACCCTGGTGGGGAGCATCTCATTTAATTCATATAAGTAGTCATATAAGTTCCCGTTCCCGACTGTCTATCTGTCTGTCTATCTGTCTGTCTATCTGTCTGCCTGACCCTGCCCGGCTTCGCCCAGTCCCTGGTGGGGAGCATCTCATTTAATTCATATAAGTAGTCATATAAGTTCCCGTTCCCGTTACCGACTATCTGTCTGTCTGTCTGTCTGTCTGTCTGTCTGACCCGGCCCGGCATCGCCCAGCTCCTGGTGTGAAGCATCTCATTTAATTTATATAAGTTCCCGTTCCCGTTACCGACTATCTGTCTGTCTGTCTGTCTGTCTGTCTGTCTGTCTGACCCGGCCCGGCATCGCCCAGCTCCTGGTGTGAAGCATCTCATTTAATTTATATAAGTAGTCATATAAGTTCCTGTTCCCGACTTTCTATCTGTCTGTCTGTCTGTCTATCTGTCTGCCTGACCCTGTCCGGCTTCGCCCAGTCCCTGGTGGGGAGCATCTCATTTAATTCATATAAGTAGTCATATAAGTTCTCATTAAATTCATACAACAAAAAAAGTAACTTAAAAGAATGTCCTTCCACATACCATCCATTATTTTTAATGAAAACTCTTTCTAATCACCTGCATGACTACAGTAACTTCTTAAGCAAAAAAAGATGAGTTACAATGTTATGCATTGTGCATTATTTTTATGAAAACTTTGAAAATGCCTTACAGATTGTATCATTATTTATTATAACTCATATGCCGGTACATAACTATGGACAAAGAGTTTATAAATCTTTGAAAACGATGCCACAATATGACTAAGTTATACAGAAAAGTTATGCCCCTTGAAATAACTTTTACAGAGTTAGGTCCCCTGAGATATATGAAATTATGATGAAAAATGAAAAATGAAATAATACTGAGTAAGCAGGCGATTTCACACTAACAAAATATCACAGTTGGCAGCTCTGGAATGAAAGGAAGGCGTGTAGAAAATTTCATCTCAATCGGATGGGCCGTTCGCGAACGTATAAAGGACATACATAGATACATACATACATACAGACAGACGATCCTAATTTATATATAAGATTACAGATCGTCCATCCTCTTGTGCATGAAGTCTTTTATTATTTCATGTTTTGTTTTTAATATTAATATTCAGCATTTACTAGTTTAGTTTAGTTTAGTCGTTGGATCAACTTCACAGCACACGGTTTAACCCATAAGGGCTCCGTTTTCCTCCTAACTCAAACCTGAGTCTGGAGAAACTCAGCTCAATGCACGAACTCCGTTGCATCGGCGAGGATCCTGAAATACTTTGGGTAGATTTTTAACTCGATATTTTGCCCGGGCAGCGCCGTTAGGCTACTCTTTTTCGATTTCCATCTGCCAAGGGATGTTTTACGTGCGCAACAATACACACGGGCGTCCGATCTCACTACCCAGAGATCAGGGGAAATTTTGTTACTGGAAGTCCAGGTGGATTTTTTAAATAAATCCCGGTCCTCACCGGGGCCTCAACCCGGGACCTCCAGCACTCGAGGCGGACACCATACCTCGAGACCACTCAGAAGAGCTCAGTATTTACTAAAACAAAATATTATATATCAACATTAACAAGTATTGAACCATAAAATAAATACTCACGGCAATTTCTCATCGATGGACAACAGAGTACTCTAACAAACTGTGGTACATCGCGACAGAACAGAGAAGAAAGAATGCTGCCGGCTTCCTACTCATACAGTCAAGCGTGAGGGATGCTGATCACCTATTGTCGAACTTCTGATATCACTGCATAGATTGATTGATTGATTGATTGATTGATTGATTTAGGAATCGACATCACAGCATTCGGGGCATTCCCACAAGCGCTCCGTCCCCATCCTCAGCAGCCAGCAAAGAGTTCCAACACCAATAGTACCAGTAGCAATCTTATTATATGTCCGTCTCTCCTTTCCTCTGAGCATTGAGCGTCGGCCAGATCCCCTCGTCACTCCTCGCTGTCTCATTCTTGCCAGACCATGGTGATCCATTTGCTCCTCCGAGGTGTGCACGTGCTCCCACACGGCCGCAACCACGTCTGCCTTATCATGCATCAATACTCCACCAAGTTCTGCAGAACCAGCCAATCTGTCCGCCTGTTCATTTCCCAGCACACCGGCATGTCCCGGAGAAAAGATCCAGGCGATGCTTGTCAACCGTGACCTCCGAAGCGAAGCAAGCCACTCCGCACTAAGCATGCCTGTCCTCACCCTCGTCAGCATGCTTTCAGAGTCAGTTACAATCACGATGTGTGTGTGTGTGTGTGTGTGTGTGTGTGGTATTCTCCATCCAGCGGAGAGCCGCAGTGACTGCCTCCACCTCCATTCTTAAGCTGGATGTTGTGGTATCATATGTCAGGCTCTCCTGCACCAAACGTCGACCATTAGCTTTGGCTATGAACCCCCAGCCACTTCTCTCACCTCTTGACACCGAACCATCTGTGTAGATAATCACATCACCCGAGTGAGCATTGTCCTGAATTAGTTGCTGGAATTTCACTTCCGTGGCCCCTGCTGGCCACTCCCTGCACTCCCGGCTTAATGTGATTATAACACTGCACAATTCTGACTGCTCCGCTGGCATTCTGACCCACTCCTCTCCCCGCCTAATGTTCTCCAAGGGGCACGCACATCTGTCTGATCGTATCCTCTGCCTGAGCCATCCATGATTTCCCTCTTATCAGTCGCTGACCCTTAACTACGTCCAGCGCCTCATGCAGTGGGTGGTCTGTGTCTGCAGCTACTCTGAGGTATGCCTTCGCCTGCATCACCTTGAGCCTACCAGCAACAGTCGGCAGACCACTGTCACTGCATAGAAAAGTCGGCAGTCACTGCATATAAAACTAAGCGAATGGATTCGCTAAGTGTGGACCTAATCTCATATTCCCAGGCGCTGAATACAATTCCTCAACATGATGTCATCAAGATAAAGATTTCATAAACTTGTGGATGACACTAAACTATGATGAGTTGCTTGTCTAAAGTGTCATACGGAGATTGTATTACTCGCACGAAATCAAGACTAGTCATGTCCGCAGGTTGTAAGCACACAAAAAATGGTGCTGACGAATTGCATAGAATGTTAAACATGACACACGCGGATACATACTCTGTTGTAGAAAATCCTACAGAGGAGAACAAATTAATGTTCTTCCGAATCGACTTTTATTTAAAACAGTTTGCTGAAATATTAAAACCTTATTGATGAAAATTACTGACGTTAAAGCATATACATGTTAAGTATACCAGTTAGTTGCAAACTGTTTACACGGCGCTGCAGTCAACACAAGCATTTTTTGTTGCTGTGAACTCTTATCAAGTTTAAGTTCAGTAGTTTGCCATTGCTTTCTGAACGACCGGCTCTCAAACAATTGTGTGGAAACCAACGCAAGGCGGTCTGTTTCCAAATCGCCCGCAGCTGTGTTTCAAAAGCAATCAGAATTGCGATTACGACATAATCATGTTGAGGTCTGAAGGCGTAGGAAGAACAATATGAATACTCACGTAAACTTTCACAATCTATATAGATGCCTCTCTCTGCCCCCCCCCTCTCTCTCTATCTCTCTCTCTCTCTCTCTCTCTCTCTCTCTCTCTCTCTCTCACACACACACACACACACACACACACACACACACACTCACACACACACACACTCACACATAAAGCACTCTGTTTGCATGCAACATTCAGCCTTGCTCTGGTTGTGGCGGGGATGTGCTTCAGCTCATTTGGCAAGATCTTAAATCATCATCAATGTCCCGAAGGAGGTCCATAATAAAACGTGGCTCTCATCATCATACAAGATTGTCGTTCTCTTGTCACTTCTCCTGCCCCGTGCCCCTCACACCAAAGATGTCTTGTCACTTCTCCTGCCCCGTGCCCCTCACACCAAAGATGTCTTGTCACTTCTCCTGCCCCGTGCCCCTCACACCAAAGATGTCTTGTCACTTCTCCTGCCCCGTGCCCCTCACACCAAAGATGTCTTGTCACTTCTCCTGCCCCGTGCCCCTCACACCAAAGATGTCTTGTCACTTCTCCTGCCCCGTGCCCCTCACACCAAAGATGTCTTGTCACTTCTCCTGCCCCGTGCCCCTCACACCAAAGATGTCTTGTCACTTCTCCTGCCCCGTGCCCCTCACACCAAAGATGTCTTGCCACTTCTCCTGCCCCGTGCCCCTCACACCAAAGATGTCTTGTCACTTCTCCTGCCCCGTGCCCCTCACACCAAAGATGTCTTGTCACTTCTCCTGCCCCGTGCCCCTCACACCAAAGATGTCTTGTCACTTCTCCTGCCCCGTGCCCCTCACACCAAAGATGTCTTGTCACTTCTCCTGCCCCGTGCCCCTCACACCAAAGATGTCTGCAGTGTCTTGTCCATAATCGTGCTGGCTGACGCCTGCCATGTCTAAGCGGAGCCATACCTTCCATCAGGGTTCTTTCAAAGCCACAGGCACGTATAACAGAACCAAAGTATTTCAATTTTCAGTAACGTAATACTGTTTGTACTACTGAGCGTAATCTTGCCAAGAAATCAACAACTGCGGTAAAATGCTGATGTTGACAGCGATGTCCTGTAAAGGATATGTGAAAAAAAGATACTGTTTGTGAACCAGTTTTTTTTTTTTTTTTTTTTTGACATTCAGACTTTGTAGAATTTCGGAATTTTCTACTTCTAAAAATATAAACCATAAGGAAAATCCGTTGGAAAAAGGCTATCAATCTTTGCAACACAAATGCAACGTTCAGCAAGTAACTCAAGAAAAGAGTAAAACCAAAGAACTTCGTATTCATTACAGGGATAGAGCACGACGCTATGCGTATTATACTTGGGAGTATAAGAGATACAGCATGTAAGACGTTGCGCTACCTTATTGATTTTCCAACCATGGGGGACAGAATACATATTTGCCGAGCACGTACCTACCTTAGAGTCAACGCAAACACACAACATCCACTGCATAGAGAGATTACGAAGGTAAAAGGAAGCAGGTTAAAGAGAGGAAAGTCATGAATGGGTCAAGCCGAAGACGTTCTTCAACAGGTGTGTTCACTTGAGGACTTAGAAGAATCTGGCGAGGGGTGGATACAAGTGCCAACAGAGTTATGTACGTCCTTTTCAGTTTGCATCCAACTAGACACAAAATGCAGACACGAAAATTCGGCTGCTGTGGAGGCGGAAGTACAAGCTTTGATCTTCGAGAATTCTTTACAGGGTTATGCTGTCATTTACACGGGTGGGTCGGTCGTCCGAGGAGTGATAAGTTCATGGGCGTTACGGCTGGAGGGAGAATTCTGGTGCTTTTGCCTTGACCAAAAGTAGTCTGACTATGGAAGTCATGACAGTAAGTAAAGCTCGGGACATAGACTTTCACTCTGACATACTTCCTTAGTGACTCGGATATGTTTAGGAAGATAGGGATGGGGTGGATCCGAAGACAGTGGTTTGTGTCTCTGGGGCGGTCATGGCTGGCAAAGATTAGTTTTATTTTCGTGCCAGGGCATGCGGGTGTACAAGGAATTGAGAGGGCGGACAGGCTTGCAGGTAAGGCTACTGTGGAAGACGGACAAGCCATGGACCAGGCTGATATACCGAATGCTCTACGAAAAGTAAGGCGTTTACGAACACCAAGTTGCTTGCTTGTGTTCATTGGCTTGAGCTCCAACGCAAAGTCCTGTATGTCGGATGAAGGCATCCTGTTGTCCAACATCAGTGTGATGTCATACAGGACCTGAGGTTTGCGTGAGTATCCGTTGTCCCATGTCTGGCTTATTGGTGTGCAGACTGGTGGTTCCTCGCCATACAGGCAGACACTCTCCGACTTCGGAGGAATCGGCGATCCTATTGACTTCAGCCAGGACCCCGAAGCGACCTGTTGCCCAGGACGCTCGGCGAGGACGCGTCAATAGGTCTTGGCCAGTATATAACCCGGCCCTGGTGCCTTGGAAACACCTCTGCGTTCCGAACACCAAGTGATTTATGACTTTGAATCTACAACCATGGTGAGACTGCGAGAACAGCAAGTTAAAAGAGGTGTGGCAAGACAAGAACAGTATGCAGGAAGCCAACGAAGATTAATAAACCAACACAGAACTGGTGTCGTGAGCGCTACACGCTGCGGGATTTGCTGAGGAAGGGATCCGAGACGAATGTTTCTATATGCAATGAGGCTTATCTGCCGACAAACTATCTACTAAATACAGAAAGATACATGATAAATTATAACATATTTAATTCAGAGAACTCACACATCATCCAACAACCATACAACTAACACGCGGGGAAAAATACACGCTCGGAAACAGCACCCAAACGACATGTGTAACTATGTGGTATTCATCATCAAGTGCCATTCAGGTCAGCGTGAGCAATCATGGTTCGCCTGTGGGCCAGTGGTCATGTGTTCGAAGCCACAAAAACATGTTTATGCCCTGAGCCCCCAGGTGGACTCACCCTCATATGGGCACCAGGAAATTTTGTGGAAAGTAAAGCTGTCGGCGTGATACTGACCATATCACCCAACAGGGCAGAGTTGTCTATAACAACATGGGTCTGGCAACGTGAGCCCTATACGTGATACTGACCATATCACCCAGCAGGGCAGAGTTGTCTATAACAACATGGGTCTGACACCGTGAGCCCTATACGTGATACTGACCATATCACCCAGCAGGGCAGAGTTGTCTATAACAACATGGGTCTGGCAACGTGAGCCCTATACGTGATACTGACCATATCACCCAGCAGGGCAGAGTTGTCTATAACATGGGTCTGGCCTGGCACCGTGAGCCCAATACGTGATACTGACAACATCACACATCCATGCAGAGTTGTCTATAACAACATGGGTCTGGCAACGTGAGCCCTATACGTGATACTGACCATACCATCCAGCAGGGCAGATTTGTCTATAACATGGGTCTGGCCTGGCACCGTGAGCCCAATACGTGATACTGACAACATCACACATCCAGGCAGAGTTGTCTATAACAGCATGGTTCTGGCACCGTGAGCCCTATACGTGATACTGAACACATCACCCAGCAGGGCAGAGTTGTCTATAACAACAGTGGGTTTGGCACCGTGAGCCCAATACGCCTCTGGGCACGTAAATGGGACCTTTGCTTATGTTTTCACAGACTTTTAAATAAAGTTAGTTACATATCCTTTACAGAACGTTGCTGTCAAAACCAGAATTTGTTGTTGTTGTTGTTTTGTTTATTTTGTGTGTGCTGTTGTGATCTTTTCGCAAGTTCACGTTCAAAGTTTGCCATTGCTTTCTAAACGACAGAAAAAAAAATCGACGCTGTCTGCTGCCAAATCGCGCACAGATATGTTTCGAACGCAGGTATGCTGGATCACGAATCACTTCCGTAACGCCTTGGCCACGGAGCGGACTTTACATACTGCTAGCGCCATACATACACTACGGTCCTACTTTCAAATAGCCACTGGACACGGCGAAGATGACAATGTTTTTCTGAACTTAAAAAAAAAATAATGTCCACATACACAAACTATACGCTAACAAACAAAAACAAAATCACAAAAATTAAGAAATTGAAAAGCTGTCATTATTGTGCTCCCTTAATAAACAATCATGGGCACTGGCCAGGTGAGGTCAGGCGTTGGCAGGTCATAACATAGCAGACGTTAAACAGTGTCAAGAACCTGCAGCAACGTTACCAGCCAACACACTTTAGTACAATATCTGAGAACGTGAGTCCTTCATGTGGTAACCTACAGATTTGAGTCAGGGATCATGTCGTCATAATTATAGAAGACAATCGCAGCTTTTGAACTTAGCTTTCAGAAACATTCTTAGAATACACTTGTTAGTATCACAGCCTGGGATTCTGAGATAAGTAGCAAAACACTTGTTTCTCACATTTTCATTTTCTCTTCATTATTCTCATTTTCCCATCATTTTGTTCTTCTCATCCCGTTCTTATGTCTTAATTTAATATCGGAGGGTCATCTCCATGATTATATGCTGTGTATTGTGTGTGTATTTGCTTGCTGATGAAGGCTAGTTGTCGCACGCCTTTGTATTGTTCGTAATTCTGTTCTGTACAGTTACATGACTTTGTGTTATTTTATATTGTTTAGAATACACTGGGACGAGAAGAAGAAGAACTGTAGTGCCATTCTACATCGGAGAACATTGGTCATAAACCGCATCATGCCATGGAAACTAACAGACTGTTCAAAAGTTAATGGCATCTTCTTTACGTTGCAGTAAACCCCAGCATTTGTTGGCTGTTCCTGATTTATGGCAAGTTTATGTTCAGTAGTGTGCCACTTCTCTCTGAACGATCGCTTTTCATACTATTATGTGAAAACCTACGCAAGACGGTCTGCTGTCAGATCGCCCGCAGCTGTGTTTCGAACGTGGTATGCGTGATTATGAATTGCGTTGGTAACTCCTTCGCCACAGAGCCGGTGAGTCTCCGGTGCAAAGTGTTTACGCCGCCTGCCCCACGTTCCGAAGGTTGTGGGTTCGATTCTCCACCACGATGTTCGATTCAAAAGTGTAATATTCTCGGAGACTCCTGGGGGACTTCGCTGGTGCTACGGATTTCGTGCTTTGTGCGACGCTATAGGCAGGCCTCCAGCAGAAAGAGACCGAACCATATGGGATCACACCCAGTGCAATGAAGTCGATCCTCTTCCCTTTTAAACGCTATTTAATGTCAGTGGTTTGGGAAGTATAGTAATGGGAGGTACGGTTCCTATAAGCGACAGTAATGGAAGACACGATTCCTAGAAGCGACAGTAATGGAAGACACGGTTCCTAGAAGCGACAGTAATGGAAGATACGGTTCCTGGAAGCGACATTAATGGAAGATACGGTTCCTGGAAACGACAGTAATGGAAGATACGGTTCCTAGAAGCGACAGTAATGGAAGATACTGTTCCTAGAAGCGACAGTAATGGAAGATACGTTTCCTAGAAGCGACAGTAATGGAAGATACGGTTCCTAGAAGCGACAGTAATGGAAGATACAGTTCCTAGAAGCGACAAGGGTCGGTCAGCACGAAGATGGACTCGGGACGCTGAAGGCACCTTGAGCATGAAAGTACAGGAATCGATCAGCACGAAGATGGACTCGGGACACTGAAGAACTGACGACACATTGAGCATGAAATTACAGGGGTCGATCAGCACGAAGAAGGACTCAGGACACTGACGAATTGAGGACATATTGAGCATGAAATTACAGGCGTCGATCAGCACGAAGATGGACTCGGAAAACTGGAGGCACCTTGAGCATGAAAGTACAGGAGTCGATCAGCACGAAGATGGACTCGGGACACTGAAGATTTGAAGAACCTTGAGCATGAAAGTACAGGAGTCGATCAGCACGAAGATGGACTCGGGACACTGAAGATTTGAAGAACCTTGGGCATGACAGTACAGGAGTCGATCAGCACGAAGATGGACTCGGGACACTGAAGAACTGAAGACACATTGAGCATGAAAGTACAGGAGTCGATCAGCACGAAGATGGACTCGGGACACTCGAGGCACCTTGAGCATGAAAGTACAGGAGACGATCAGCACGAAGATGGACTCGGGACACTGGAGGCACCTTGAGCATGAAAGTACAGGAGTCGATCAGCTCGAAGATGGACTCATGACACTGAAGAATTGAAGACACTTTGGGCATGACAGTACAGGAGTCGATCAGCTCGAAGATGGACTCAGGACACTGAAGGCACCTTGAGCATGACATTACGGGGGGGGGGGGGGGGGGGAAGGGCAAAGGTTGGAGAATATTTTCCGTGGGAGTGATGAGAGCCACGTTATGCAGCAGATCTGCTGTATGACTATGATTCAATGGATCTGTTGTATGAGATAATTCAGCGGATCTGTATGCTAGTAGTGATGTTTGGCGCACGTCCACGTATTTTTTTGTGGGTAATGTGGGTAAAACGTGGGTAAAACGTGGGTGAATGTGTTAATGAAGGATTTTTTTGCCGAGTGGTAAAAAATGAATTTATTTTTTTTGGGTTGGCGGGTAAAATTTCAGGACTTTTTTTTTTAGGTTGGCGGGTACTTTTTGTTGGTGTCTGGAATATTTTAGACGGGTTTCTGTAAAAGTAATTAAGGTAGCGGTGTATGAAGATGGCGTGTGAGAACGGGTGAGTGTGAAGGGGTGGGTTGAAGGGAAACTCACTAGTGAAAATAAGACAGTAGATTTCTTGTTTTAGGCGGGGGTGGGTAAGAGGTCAGAGGGCAGAGGTGGGTGTAATGAAAACGATAAACGAGGGTTCCAACCAGTACCACATGTATATTTATGGCCTCGTAGTCGGGGAAATCTTGGTGGTTGGAGAATGTGAAAGTAGGAAGGAGTAAAATGTTCGTGTCGGTACCAAGTGTGTTAAATATGGGTAAATGTATGATGTTAAGTGTATGGCTATAGTAGTGGCTGGCTTTCACGTGGTTGCCGTCTTCTTTTCCGAGAGATATCAACATTGACACACAATGAAACAAAGACACTTGGACTGCTCCTCTAGGTAACCATAATATATCGTCTCCACGAGCCTCATTGTCTATAACAAATACATAAAGAAAAAGTTCATAGTAGCTTATTCACTACCATCATTAGAAATGCAATCTTATAAAGTAGTAGTAATGGACATGGTGTCATTTGGTGGTAAGGGGTGGGTACCAGGTATTAGTGGTTGATATAGGGGTGGTCATAGACGTAATGGGTATTGATAAGAGGTGTTATGTTCGTACTTACACACTGGTCAACCAGTGGTCAAATAAGGGTCAAGTAGTCAAGTGAGGAAATTTTAGGGAAAAGTGATTGTAATGATATGGTGATGATTACAGGGTGGTAAATTAGTGGTCAAGCAGTTGTCAAGCAGTGGTCAAGTGGTGGTCAAGTGAGGAAAATATTAGGGAAAAGTTATTGTAATGATATGGTGATGATTAAAAGGTGGTAAATTAGTAGTCAAGCAGTGGTCAAGCAGTGGTCAAGTGGTGGTCAAGTGGTGGTCAAGTGAGGAAAATGTTAGGAAAAAGTGATTGTAATGAAATGGTGATGCTTAAAGGGTGGTAAATTAGTGGTCAAGCAGTGGTCAAGTTGCCGCAGACCATTGATGTAACAACCCAATACGAAGTGGGCCTGCACTACTTGACCACTGCTTGACCACTGCTTGACCACTTATGCTGTATGACTATGATTCAACAGATCTGCTGTATGAGTATGATTCAATGGATCTGTCGTATATCTATCATTCAACGGATGTGCCTTGTGACTATTATTCAACGGATATGCTGTATGACTATGATTCAATGGGTCTGCTGTATGACTATGATTCAACGGATGTGCTGTATGACTATGAATTAAATGAAGCTGTCGTATATCTATGATTCAACGGATGTGCCGTGTGACTATTATTCAACGGTTCTGCTGTATGACTATGATTCAATGGATCTGCTGTATCACTATGATTTAATGGATCTGCTGTATGACTATGATTCAATGGATAAGCTGTGTGACTATGATTAAATTGATCTGCTCTATGACTATGATTCAATGAATATGCTGTATGACTTTGATTAAACGGTTCTGCTGTATGACTATGATTCAACGGATCTGCTGTATGACTATGATTCAAT
The DNA here is from genome assembly GCA_963921405.1 of Cepaea hortensis. Classification (NCBI taxonomy): domain Eukaryota; kingdom Metazoa; phylum Mollusca; class Gastropoda; order Stylommatophora; family Helicidae; genus Cepaea; species Cepaea hortensis. The sequence goes on along the minus strand of OY992892.1, from coordinate 22,079,119 downwards.
GGATATGCTGTATGATTGCGATTTAAAGTAAGCAATTAGAGGACACAGAGATGGTGTTTCTCCTTTGAATGTTAAAAGCTCCATTGACGGCTAAGAGACAAATTTATGAAGACAAATAAAGATCGAGAGATCGGGTGAAACTTATGTTAACCAGGAAAATTGAGTGTCTTGGAATTATAAATAAAAAGAGGCAGAAAATGGTGTCTGTAATGACTGAGCTGCACGAAAATTGGTTGCCTCAGATGTACCAATAACATATAGGACCGGATGGTGAACATCTTGCGACATCTGCTGCGGGAACGGAGCGTCTGTGTGTCTGCTAGGGAGTTATGATGTCGACTTCTGAATCAACTAAGTAGATAACCCATGTTTGTGGAGAACCCATGTTTGTGGAGAACCCATATTTGTGGAAAACCCATGTTTGTGGAGAACCCATGTTTGTGGAGAACCAAAGTTTGTGGAGAACCCATGTTTATGGAGAACCCATGTTTGTGGAGAACCCATGTTTGTGGAGAACCAATGTTTGTAGAGAACCCATATTTGTGGAGAACCAATGTTTGTGGAAGACCACGACCCTTCTAGTATGAAGTATGATAACGATATATTATTGGGTTATTCCGAATTGTGACGCCAATAACGTCACAAGATGTTATGATAACAAGACTCTTCATAGTTCGTACTATTTCTATGACGGGAATTTCATTACAAACTGTGCCATGTGTCTTGTTCTACGCTTTTCTGTTTTGATTATATAGAATGGTTGATTGACAAGGAATCTTACGCTAGTTTGTTACAAGCATGGAATATGTCCCTATCTGGTTAACTAAAGCTATCATTATACTTTAATATTAACTGTGTCAATGCCAAGCAACGCATAGTGCGTGAGTAGCTCGGCCCATTGAATCCCAACCATCGCGAAATGTATTCTTTATTTGGTTAAATTTGGTCGAGTTAAGCCAAGAACCGACATCACAACACTCGGCACATTCTGATACGTGCTCCTTCCTTATCTTCAACAACCAGCGAAGAGTCCCAATACTAATGGTGTCCGTTGCAGTTTGTCAGATTTGGTCAGAGTTTAACAAAACAAACAAATATGGCCTTCAGCGTATTTAACATCATTAAAAATAAGACACCGATTATTGTTCACAGCACTCAACTCCACTGCCACCCGGACAGTGGGGTTGGGGGGCTTGGGGCGAGGGGGGGGGGCTGGGGGGGGAGAGTTCTCTCGCTCGCTTTGAACTTAAGCATAGTCCATGCACACAACTTCTAATAGCACTGGACTGAATTTTGCGTGTGGTTAGCTTTCCCTATTAACAGTGTTCCTCAGCATTAGGTGAACCCACACCGACTTTAGCGGTACTTGTAATTTACATCCCTAAGTCAAGAACGAGAAGTCAACATTTTAGTCCAACAGACCAGTGTAGGGGCTGAACCCCTTACCTCGACATCAGCACACCGGATGTTTAAGAACACCCGTCCTTATCCATTCAGCCATGCTGCATGGACACCTAATGTCAACTACTGTGGAACTAAACATGGCGAAAAGGTATTAAGAGTTCAATGTTTACAATTCTAATCCTTTGCCAGTTTCATCTTCGTTTGTCCTCTCTCCCCCGCTGGGGTACAGGTCCTCAACCAGCTCACTCCAAGTCCCCCTTCCCTATCTTAGACTATTCCATACAGCTCGATCCATGCCCGTCCCATATTGTCCATTTGTGTTTCTACTTTTTTATTTGTTATTTACTTATTTATATTTTTATGTTGCATATCCCTTACAGGCCAATGCAGTCAACGCCAGCATTTTTCAGCTGCTGTTGATGTACTAGGGAAGATTACGCTCAGTAGTTTGCCATTGTTTTCTAAGCGACCGGTTCACATACCCCGTAAGTTACCAGCGCGGCGCGAACCGCTGACGATTCTCGCGCAGCTGCGTTACTCACGAGGATATACGGGATTACGGAGACAGACGTTAACCCTTACGCCAGGGGGACTGGCTTCTACTTAACTTCCTCTATTTCTTTTGCTTCGTGGGTTCCAGACTAAGGTTTTTCTAGTGATACTATTCTCGGGTTTTCTCACTGTCAGACCTATCAAGGGCCAGTGTATTTTCTTCACCTCTTTTATACAGTAGCACTGATTTACCGTTAGAGTTGAATATTCTAAGTTTAGTTCTGTTTAATTTCTTTTGACTTGCACTAATTTTAGAGTGTAATTTTAGAGTTCTGTCTGCTCTTCTAGCTTTCTGTATTATTATTATATATGTATCTGTTACTTCCCTTTTGTCTAAATTGTTGCCTAAGTATGTATATTATTCTGTCTCTTGAAGTGGGATTACCCAAAGTTTAGACCATTAATATTCATCACTGACGTGACAAGATAAATATATAGATAACACGAATGTTCATACTTCTTACTATTTCTCTGACTGGAATTGCAGTTTTATAATGTGTCATTTATTAGTTCAAGTATACCATATAACAGGCCGGCTTCGTGGCTAAAGGCTTACGAGCGCGGTTCGTGAGCCGGGTACCAGACGTTCGAAGCTCAGCTGCGACCGATTTGTGCAGCAGACCGTGTCGCGTTGTGTTATAACGTGCTGGTATGGGAGCCGGTCGTTCAGAAAGCAATGGCAAACTACTGAAAGTAACACTTGCCTAGTATATCAACAGCAGCTGAAAAATGCTGGTGTTGACTGCAACGTCCCGTAAGGGATACGCAACAATATTTTTATTTTTAAATAACATGCAATCCGCTTTAATAGATTAATGTTTTGTATCTGTCTGTCTGTTTGTCTTTCTGTCTTTCTGATTACCTGTCTGCCTGTCGGTTGGTCGGTCGCATGGTCATTTTCATAGATCGCTGGGGCAGTCAGTCGACCGCTAGGTCTGTGTTAGATTACATAGCACACTGACGTACATTTGATATCACAAACACGCACATTCCCCCCCCTCTCTCTCTCTCTCTCTCTCTCTCTCTCTCTCTCTCTCTCTCTCTATCTCTGTCTTTCTCTCTCTCTCCAGCTTCCTGCTCTCTCTTTCTCTCTCTCTTCTCTCTCTTTCTCTCTCTCTCTCTCTTCTCTCTCTCCTTCTCTCCTTCTCGTTCTCTCCCCTTCTCTCTCTCTCTTTCGTTCTCTCTCACACACACACACACAAACACACACGCATACACACATACATGTGTAGTGTAAATTATATATTACTAAAGGCGAACATGTTTTTTCATACTCATACATTTCGAAACACACACACATTTAGGCTGACAAACCCACACATATATTTTGTATCTCACACGGCACACATCTTGTATCACACACACTCTAATTCCGTATCACACATACATACCATGTATTTCGTATCGCGCACAAACATTTTATATCACACAAACACATTTCGATTCACACCCACACACATTTCAAGTCATACACGCACATTTGGAACGCACACTGAACAAGTGTGATCTGAAGAAACGTTTGACATTTTACCTTTGATTCCACTGCCGCGTTGACACCCCAGCTCTGTTTATGAGTTCTGGACAAACCATCTAAGGAATCACTGTGGAATCTTGACGTCTGATTTCACTATAACATTCCATAAGTCAAGAAAATGATAGCTCGATATCCCTTGGTAAATCCTCACTTCACGAGACCGAATCATGAACCTGTTTAGGTAGCAGTATATCAACGAGGTGCGACAGATAAAGATATAAAACTAAGACAATACGAGAGTAGCTTTTATAGCACCAGGAAACGTGTGGAAGTCTACATAAATTAAAATCAACACCAAATTTAGAATGTTCAGTTCTACCTTTAAGTCACTATTACAGTATAGATCAGAAACACCGAGAACGACTCAACGATTACTAATAAACAACAAACATTCATTAATTGTTGCTTGCGGAAAGCGGGAGGACTACACTAGCAAGGCGAAATCACTAACGTGCAACTCATCAAGAAAACTAAATAAATACTAGTGAACGAAAAGGTGAAGAAATGTCGCTGGGGCTTGACAGGACATACGTTCAGAAAACCTGATAATCATTAACTAGAAGAGCTTTGTCTAGAATCCACAAGGCAAAAGAAGTAGAGGATGCCATAAAATCACACAGAGAAGATAAGTAGAGACGTAAATAAATAATATGGGGAGTACAGACAGTTAGGTGTGTGTAGCTCCAGCGAAAAGGTGAGACGTACTACACACGTCCACTGTTTACATACCTTACAACAAACATCATAATGGTGAACATAAATCACAGAGAGAAAATCCAAACAAAATTACGAGTACTTCAAAAACTATACATAATAATAAAATTATAAAATAAACATAAATATACTACGACACAACAAACGACATTTCGATTATACAAATCTGCATCAAAAACGAAACAACACAAAGAGATCTAACGAAAGCCGGCGCCTTCTTGATAACGAAGGAATTGTGGTTTAATATTATTTTATAATTTCATGTATGTTGTACACATAAGGGTCGTTCATTTGAAACCTGTTCCAATGGCCTTATTACAAAAGCATGAACGAAACATTAACAAGTGTGGTAGAATTAAACAAAGCATTCATTTTGAATGAATTATGCACCATGGGTTGGTCAGGAGAAATCGCCGTAGGCATTCAGGCAAGCATCCCATTGCTTAGGTAGGTGGCGAATGCCGTTCGCAAAAAAAAGATTGTGGCTGCTCACTGAACCAAGTGTTTACCGCGTTTATTACATCTGCATCTGTGTGAAATCCTTGCAGTTTCTTACGAACGACCTTTTGAATTGTCCCACTTGACTCATCAAATAGTTTCGCTAGCGAACGTATGCTTCGACAATGGTTCATCTGTACAGCTGCATCAATTTTGGCGATAGTTTTTTTTTTCTGTTGCAACAATATGCGCTTGACCCGGCCGTCTAAGATCTGTCGTGAACTGACGTCCTTTCCGAAACATTCGTGCCCAGTCTGTCACCGTTGTCTTCGACACACATTTGTTACCGTACGCTGCCTGCATTCTTCGAAGAATGTCCACTGGTCGATATCCTTCAAATGAAAGAAAATGAATCACCGCTCTTTGAGATTCTTTGGACAGATTTTGGATCAACCCGGCCATTTTCTCAACGGTCCGAAGCATACCCTATGCATCGTGCGACAATAATCACGTGCTCTTTTTATTCATTGGTCAGTATTTATCACATGACTATGACATGTTCATTTTCAACGTACGCAATTACGCTGCGCGGCACGAACGGGTTTCAAATGAACGCTCCTAATATATATATATATATATATATATATATATATATATATATATATATATATATATATATATATATGTATATATATATATATATATATATATATATATATATATATATATATATATATATATATATATATATATATATTCTTCAACATTCCGAGCCATTGAGGTTCGTTGCTGCAGATACAATCCGTCTCCATTCGTCTCTCTGGTTGACCTCCTCTTGCCAGTCGTTGATTCCAAGTGCTTGTAGGTCTGTATGTATATTATCTCTCCACCGTCTTCTTGGTCTACCTCGGGGTCTACGGTCATTTATGTCCTGAGTGTAAGCGAGTTTTGTTTCCCTACTATCTTCCATTCTTTCTATATGCCCCAGCCATTGCAGTCTGTTAGCCTTCATGATACCAGTGATTAGCGGGGACTTAAACAGATCATAAATGTCTTTGTTGCTTCTTCTTTTCCACTCTCCACTTTGTGTATCCCTAATGGGCCCACAGATGCGACTTAAGACTTTGTTCTCAAAGGTTTGTAACAAGGCTTCGTCTCCTTGCGTTGTACTCCGGGTTTCAGAGCCATACAGCACAACCGGTCTAATCAGTGTTTTGTATATTGTGATCTTGGTGTTACGAGATAGCGCATTTGATTTTAGCAGATGTTGTAGTGCATAGTATATCTTATTTCCAGAGTTTATTCTAGCTTGTATTTCTTCCCTTATTATGTTGGAGCAGTTGATGGTTGTACCTAGGTATTTGTATGTTTCCGTTCTTTTAATGGTCATATCTTCTTCTTTTCGTTCATCCGGAGTGTTTTTTCAGATGTGATTGCGGTGTGTCTGTTATGCGCCCTTGGGCCGAAACCCGTAGGCCAACACATCGACTTAAGCGTGCTTTTTTGACCAGGTAGCATTCCTGGGAGACTCTCACTTTTGTGGTGCCGTCTACATCCATGCTGGCCAAGTCAGAACGGTCGAAGACAACGGTCATCCCTCAAAGGAAGGCAGGGACAGTCCATAGCATTTTCCGCCATCCAAGGTTGCTTCCATAGTTGCAGGGCCGACACATAACGCCCTGGTTCTGGGCTAGCCGAGGGAATCGTCACGTCCTGCTCATGGCTGCTTTAAATCCTCACTTCAATATATTGGTCATTTCGTCTGCCCCGGGCCATTCCCGCACAAACCAGACAGGTTTGCAGACGGCATCCACTCAGCGAGTTTTCGGACATGTGCTTGTCGTTGCGCCCGTCAGAGCTGTTCCAGGCACGACAGACATTCGGAAAACTACCTAGTCAGAGCTGTTCCGAACAAGAGCGGCATTCGGAAACTAGGTAGTCAGAGCTGTTCCTAGCACGAGAGACATTCGGACGAGACATTTCACTCGGACGTAAATGCGTAGTGTCAATTTTTAGTTTGCCACCCGTAGGACGACACTTCCGGCGGGCATTTTTTAATGAGGTTAGCCTTCCTCGGGTTTCGAGACTCTTGTTTCGGCTTCCACACAGCAAGCTTTCGCTTCGGGCTGCCACATAATGGATTCGCAAGACAGGCGTTCCATTTCGTGTCAACTAGACAATTTTCCACCTTTGACTACACTCACTCCATGAGTGTGGTTACAGACTCTCGGACGTCTGCAAGACGTGCGAACGAGGTGTTTTCCACCTTTTGTACTCGCTCACGAGGTAGGCTACATGTGCTGCCGGCTCAGCACCTTACCTCCATGCGTCTGTGGGCGAGTAACGGTCAGGCCCTTTCATCCGGGGATACCTCATATCCCCCAGCTAAGAGCCATCGGACGAATCTGCGCCGAGCATGTAACGTTCTCAGCACATCATCACAATTTTGATGTAGGTTTGTGTCGGCCAGGCTCTCACTTCCGAGAGTTTATGGCTTAGAGACGTTCAGCCATACACCTCGGATATGAGCCTTAGAGGTTATGCCCGAACTGAGATTTTGGGATCGTTTGCCTGATTTTGACTGCTATCCTCAGTCTTACCTGCAGAGCAGCAGGTTGTGTCTCGAACTGCAACAACTTTAATATACGCTATTGGAGCTGGAATTACCGCGGCTGCTGGCACCAGACTTGCCCTCCAATAGATCCTCGTTAAAGGGTTTAAAGTGTACTCATTCCAATTACAGGGCCTCGATAGAGTCCCGTATTGTTATTTTTCGTCACTACCTCCCCGTGTCGGGAGTGGGTAATTTGCGCGCCTGCTGCCTTCCTTGGATGTGGTAGCCGTTTCTCATGCTCCCTCTCCTGAATCGAACCCTGATTCCCCGTTACCCGTTACAAACATGGTAGGCATGTCACGTACCATCGACATTTGATAGGGCAGACATTTGAAAGATGCGTCGCCGGCACGTAAGGCCATACGATCAGCACAAAGTTATCCAGAGTCACCAGTGGGAACGCCGCGCCCCGCGAAGGGCAACGACGATTGGTTTTGAACTAATAAAAGCGCTCTTTCCGCGAGGGTCGGAGCTTGGTAAGCATGTATTAGCTCTAGAATTGCCACAGTTATCCAAGTAGGATCGTGTCATCTAAGGAACCTCGACTGATTTAATGAGCCATTCGCGGTTTCACCGTGAGACAGTGTGAACTTAGACATGCATGGCTTAATCTTTGAGACAAGCATATGACTACTGGCAGGATCAACCAGATATCTATCGGACAGACGGACTATTCACGGACACGCAAGCCAAGAGTAGCATCGCTAAAGCGCGCCCTCCCGGTACAAGGTGATACATGCAAAACCACTGGACGCCTACCGACGAGCTTTCAAGCTACGCCGGCAGGACTAACCGAAAAAAAAAGCTATACCAGCTTACTGACTGCAAGCCCACTACTCATCGAGAGAGAGTGGGCGCTTATCGAGACTTTGTCGAACGGTCGTACAAATTTTGCTCTTTTGCCCGCTCAAACCACGACCCTGGCTGCACGATGCGGTTACATTCTTGAAACGCCTGCCTCGCTAACTTACGTTGGCTGGGAAGATCCCATTTTGGTGCACCTCACACAGCCATCCGAGACAACGAACGCTAGACGCGTAATGGTCATATTATCTATTTGTATGTGGCCAGAGTTTTTAGCCGTTCCTTCTCTTGAAATTACCATATATTCTGTCTTATCTTGGTTGATAACCAGCCACATTTGTTGAGCTTTTTTCCTTTAAGTAAGTCAATATTTCCAGTGTCTTTTGTTCATTTGCCCCTATAATATCTATATCATCTGCATAACCAAGCAGTTTGGATGTTCCTCCAATAGCACATTCCTCCTTTACCTCCCTTACAACTTTCTCTAGAGCCAGATTGAAAAGGAGCAGCGATAGTGCATCACCCTGTTTCAAGCCAGATGTTATTTGGAAAGGGTCTGATTTCCTGCCTGTATATGTTACTATATTATAAGTATCTTCCATGCATAGTCTGGTCATGTTGATTAACTTCCTTGGTATTCCAAATTCCTGCATAGCATTCCATAGACTATTCCTATGGACACTATCATAAGCCTTTTTAAAATTCACAAAAATGTTATGGAGATCTTTTTTTTATATTCCCAACTTTTCTCGGCTATTTGTCGTACGATAAATATCTGATCTATTGTTGATCTGTTTTGTCTGAAACCCGCCTGGTAGTCACCTAATATGTCTTCTGAATATGGTTTTAGTCTATTTAGTAATACCGCGGATAGTATCTTATAGCTTATGGACAGGAGTGATAATCCTCTATAATTTTCACATTGGAACTTGTCTCCTTTCTTAAAGATAGGCATCAATAATGACTCTTTCCAGTCATGGGGTTGTTCTTTTGTCCTCCAGATTTTTATTATTAGTTCGTATAGCTTTAGGTGTAATGCATGGCCGCCTGCATTTATAAATTCAGCAGCAATTCCATCAACCCCAGTTGCCTTATTGTTTTTAAGTCGTGTTATTACATATAGGATTTCTTCAAAAGCAGGTTCTTCAATTTGTGGTTCACACGTTAGAACCTCTTCCTGTGGGAAAGTGCTACTTGGAGCTTCACAATTTAGTAATTCAACAAAGTATCTTTCCATATGTGTTGTGTTGGTGCCCTCGTTTCATTGACTTCAGTTCTTTAAAAAAAACTTTCTGGATTCGTTTTTCTGGTGATTAGTTTCCATATTGTCACAATGTTCTTAATGATAATCGAGTGACATGGTCGTTGTCTAGGTTTTCAATGTTCCTTGTATGTCACTATGGAGTGTAAGTAGATCTAGCCACCTATCTCACAATGCAACTCACCTCAGTAGTACACATCCATCAGTCATTAAACAAGATTGAGTTTGCGCACATAATCCTTTAATACAGAAAGAACACGGACAAACGAAACATAATTATATATCCAGAAACAATATAATCCATAGAATGTATATATTCTCCTCACAACTTAACACGCACACATCACTGCCTTCTCAAGGCCTGCAGAATCTCAAATTCACAAAACAGCTATCCAGCTCCTATCAACGGCTGGACCTCACACAATACAACCCACACACTTTGGGTTCAGGCCTCCATTAACTATCCAGACCCCACTGGGTTTTAGGCCTGCATTCACAACCCGGAGAACAACACAATCCCCAACGGAGCTCTACTTCTCACTCCGCTCCTATCCTTCGACTCCCGATCCACTCGGAGTCCAAACATCAACCTGTCTAAAGCGACCCAACTCTCAGTCGGACCCAGCTTCAATTGTCCTCCCAAGTCTCCTCACTTCACCCAAAAATATACTGTCTCTCGCCTCATCCACCCTGGGGTCTCCATCTACCCGCACCATTATTTCTCTGGGCTGGTTGTTTTTCTCATAGTCTTGCTACAAAGGTCACTCACCTCAATGTCAATGACCCAGGCATATGTCATTACCCCCCTATTAAAAGAAAACATCGTTTTCAAATGTTGGGAGACTAATACTTATCACTATGTGACCCAGACATATTGCCTGGGTAACCCTAAGTATGACTCCATCTTACTTTAGCTACCACACTAAATAATACATCAAGTAGTCATAGTAGACTCCCATATTCTCAACACATCAATACAACCAACTTTCCATCTAGTGTACCAAAGTATGAGCTAACAACATCACATAATAATCAACATAACATAGAAAAGCATTATATTTATGTACCCGCAGGTCTATTAATATCTTCAATAACACGCAAACCATGTAACTTTGCTAATAATGGACCATGAATAAATGTCGAGGCGCTGCATTGCCTCTGTCTTTCCTCACCCAATATATTGTACTACTACCCCACCATAATGACCCATGCCAGATAGAATATAGAACCTCCTGTTACTTGTTTATGTGACCTCATGCCCTTGGTAATTCCTTGACAGCAGGTCTGCCATGGTGTTGTCTTCACCACGTATGGGCATCGGAACAAACGCGTATTCCTGTAACAATATGCTCCAGAGATGAACCCTTGCATTCTTCATCGCTGCCGTATGGATGAATGTAAGTGGTTTGTGGTCAGTTTGTAGAATGAATTGTCTGCCCAACAGATACCTGAAGAGTTTGTGTATCGACCATACAATCGCCAAGGCCTCACGTTCTAATGTTGAGTAATGTTCCTCCTGTTGCGAGAGTTTCCTGCTGACGTATAGTACTGGATGCATGAGGGGTTCCTTTCTTGCATCAAACATCCTCCAATTCCTGTCGATGATGCGTCTACCCGTAGGGTAAATTGTTGATCCAGATTAGGGAGTATTAAAATGGGATACCTGGAAAATACCTGTTTAATCGTTCTAAGTGCATCATCACACTCCTGCGTCCATACAACTTTGTTAGGTTTACCCTTTTTTGTCAACTCGGACAACACTGACGTGATTGTAGAAAAGTTTTTTATAAACTTATTATAGAAGTTTGCTAACCCGAGTAGGCTCCTAACTTGCTTCTTCGTTTTTGGTATTTGGATATCCAGAATCTTTTTTACATTTGTATCTTCTGGTTTCAGTACCCCGCTGCCAATAACATGTCCAAGGAAACTTATTTCCTCATATCCAATCTGGACTTTAGATGGCTTCATAGTCAAGTTATGTTGTCTCAAACTCTCAAACAAGGATTCTAATCCTGCCACATGATCTGCCATGTTTCCACTGAATAAGCAAATGTCGTCTATATAATTGATAATATCATTGCGTCCCTGTAACAGTGTCCTCATCATCCTCACGAACGTTGCTGGTGAGTTAACTAGCCCAAACAGCATGTAATTCCACTGAAATAACCCCTGTGGTGTGGCAAACGCTGTTAACGGTTTGGCTGTTTCACTCATGGGTATTTGCCAGTACCCTTTTGCCAAATCCAACTTGCTAAAATACTTAGCAGAATATATTTGCGTCAGTAAATCATCAGTACTGACCATAGGCTCCGGATCTACTACAGTAATGCTGTTCAATCTCCTGAAATCTATACACAATCGTAAGGTGTTGTCCTTCTTTCTAATGACTACTATGGGGAATGAGTATGGGGCGTCTGATCTGGAAATTATCCCCATTTTCTGTAACTCTGTTATCTCATTGTCTACCGCTGCTCTATAATGATGTGGGATAGGGTATGGTTTCACTCTAATTGGTTGGTCCTCTGTTAGCTCGATGTCATGTGTCATCAAGTCTGTTTTTCCTGGTATATCTGTCAGGACATCCTAGTATCTCTGTAATATCTTGACTAGCCTAGCTTTGTCACTAAGTTCCAGACTGTCATTAATGGACACATCTTTCCATGTTTCTGTCTGTCTCAGTGGCACGATTGGTAAGTGCATTTGCACGTCATTGTCGCTTGATGCTTCTTCGTCAATGACCACAGAACACGCTGTCTGACCTGCCTCCTCTTCCATAATTGCCTCTGTGACGGGCTGTAAGGCTTCTGGTCGTGGAACGAATTGTCTTAGCATGTTAACATGATACACTTTGTGTTTCCCTTTCACCTCCACCCTGTAGTCCACATCTGATACTTTACCAACAATTCTGAATGGACCTTGCCAAGTCACTAACAACTTATTAGATATTTCTGGTAGCAGGAGTAACACCTCCTCATTATCTTGGAAAGATATCAGCTTTGACTTTCTATTTGCATACTGTCTATACCTAGCCCCGACATTTCCAGTGCATCGCGTGCATTCTGACATGCGGTAATAATTATGTCTCTAATATTCACTACTACATCATACGACGAGATCGTATTACTATCGTTACTCTTCCCTGTTATTAATTCTTTCAAAATGGTCATGGGGCCTCTTGGGTTTGCCCCATACAACAACTCGAATGGTGAAAATCCAGTGCTTTCTTGTGGTACTTCTCTATATGCGAACAGGATAGCTGGTAAGTACTTATCCCAATCACTTGGTTGCTCTGCAGTGACTTTAGCTAACATCTGCTTAAGAGGCCCATTCATTTTTTCACATATCCCGTTGCTCATTGGGTGATAAACTGATGTGAAAACTTGTGTAATGTTCAACAGTCTGTTCACTTCTTTCATCATCTGAGAGGTAAATTGTCGACCATTGTCTGATAACATTTCGTTAGGGAAACCTAACCTTGAAAATATCGTTAGCAATGCTTCCGCTACGGCTTCTGTCGTAATGTGTCTTAACGGAACGGCCTTTGGCCACCTTGTGCAGAAATCAACCATGGTCAGAATATACCTATGACCCCTGTTGGACATCACTGCTAAAGGCCCAATGATGTCAATGGCCACTTTTTGAAACGGTCTGACTTTCAGGTCTGTAGCTTGTACCGGTGCTTTTGCCGTCTTTCCTTTTGGATACATTTTCTGACACGTTGTAAACGATCTACAATATATTTTTATATCTTTGCTAAACCCTGGCCAATAAAACTGGGATAAGACTCTATGTTGTGTACGCGCTATTCCCATGTGCCCTGCTAATGGAATGTCATGCTCCGTTCTCATAATCCTCTCTCTGTATGTTAAAGGTACTACTACTTGCCTACGTGTAGTCTTGTCATCTGATAACCTGCGAGTGAGAATATTGTTATTCATTTCGAAGCACCATCTATCCTTCTTTGATTGCCTATGTTCCACTTTACTACACCCCTGGAAACATTTGTCTAGAGTAGTATCTTGTCTCTGGGAGTCGCTAAAGCTCTGTTTGAGATCTGTTTCACCCTGCTCAGTTGTACTATCCATGTCCTCAATCCCTGTGTCTACTTCGCGTGTCATCTCTTCCTCAGCTATCGTATCTAATCTAGTTTGTCTTCTAGTAACTACTGCGTTGCTTCTCACCTCATATTTACGATACCATTTCTCGATTTCTTTTTCTGTACATTCATTCACAGGTTGGTATATTTCCAATAATCAGATCTGCCACCGGTGAGTCTAGAACACATGCTGTCACTATTCCTGTGATAAATGGTGTTGTCACTGTGATCTCGGCCACTGGGTAAACTTCTATTGTCCCATTAAAGGTAATACATCTAACCTGTTTCCCTGTGTAAGCTGAGGGATCTACCAAACTTCTTCTGACCCCGATCGTCATACACCCAGAATCCCTGAGGGTTAACGCTGGCCTATCATTGACAAATCCATGGTGCAGCTTCAGCCTGCCTCCTACGTGTACCGATGACATCGCTGGGTATGGGTGCCCACATATCAGGATCGGTTTACTGGTTGTGTCGAACAAAGGCTTACATCCCTCACAACTCTCGTTGTTAAGTGTCTCGATCACTTGGGCTACACTTGCATGCTCCGTTTGCCCCATCGTACACTCATAGCTTTAGTGGCCCTTTTTACCACATTTAAAACAAATGATCTCCTTTTTGTTATTGTTCGGTGGCCCACTGGATGGTTGTACATCACACTCCGCCATTTTGTGCTTCCAGCTCCCACAATTCCAACATCCGGCATAACCATTCGGGCGTCTCTTAAAATTTCCCTTTTTGTATGGGTACCGTCCTGCTTTGCCAAAATGGTTGCCACGGAAACCATTGTCTTTAGGTCCTTGTTGCTCATATTTCTGTGCCGAATCCACACTCTTAGACCTAGGTCTGATCCCAGGATTCTGATCCTGTTTAGTGTACTCTGCACAGACTATTTCCTCATCAATCTGTCTGCCTATAGAACTATTGGGATGTGCGGTCATGTAATTTTGCCCAAACTGAGACATTGTGTCTATGTCCTTTGGCTTACGTTCTTCAAAGAAAGCCACTAAATTAGTATCGCATGACGATAATACTTTGTCTCTTAACATTAAATCCACTAATCTATTAAAATCTTTTCCAACCTCTGCCAACTCCCTCCATTTATTAAATGTGTTCTTCACTGTATTAACAAAATCTGTAAAATCCTGATTTGTTTCTGGCACTAATTGTCTAAACTTTGTTCTGTATCCATGCTCAGTTAGTTGGAACTTTGTAAGCAAACGTTGACGCAGAATAGTATAGTTGTTTCTTTCTTCCACAGGTAAATTAAACATGGTATCTAGGGCCTTACCCGTAAAATACTCGCCCAGTCTAATAGCATACTCTCCTTCTGGGATGCCTAACACTTTCGCTGATGCTTCGAATCTCGACAAATAAGATTCCAGGTTGTCTCGGTCCGTAAAATATGGCAGCTTTAGTCTCTGTGAGGGATGGGAAGGTCTTCTGCTTTCTTCACTTTGACCTTTAGATGCAAATTCTAACCTTTTTATAGCAATTTCCGCTTCCATCTTAATCTTCTTATTCTCAATTTCCATTTTCATTTGTGTGTGTCTCTCTCTCTTCCTGTAGACGCTTGTTTTCCATTTCGGCCTGTCTCTGTTCTCTTTCAGCTAACTTTTCTTCCTGTAGGCGTTTGGCCTCGAGTTCAGCCTGTCTCTGTTCTCGTTCAGCTAACTTTTCTTCCTGCAGGCGTTTGGCCTCGCGTTCATTATGCCTCTCCTCTCTTTCCCATTGATGAAATTCTTTCAATTTTGATTCTGCAAATTCCTGTAACTCTTTACCCTTCAGGCCTAACCTGCTTCAATATATTCCATTAAAGTAGGCATCTTGTACTTGTGGACACGTTGCTGTCTGTCCCCCAACTATAAATGTAAAGGCTCTGCTGCTAGTCTTTGTGTACCTTCCCTAAGTACACCACCACTTGCTGTGTACGTAAATTCGTAGTACTAATAATATCACTCTGTGCTCACCCAGTCACTCTACAAGCACTAGGTAGTGAGGGGGGAATATCACCTATACTCCCTCGTATATATCGCAAATAGCTGTAGAAAATTTCTGGAAATATTGTTAAACATACATAAATATACAAACAAATGGATGATAATAATAAGTGGTGTCTATAAAACGCTAGACGCATAGGCTGGTGAAACGCAGACGGATTATTACATAGCAATTAAAACCACTAACATTGACATGCCCATGTAATACAATACTGTGCGCGTAATATATATATATATATATATATATATATATATATATATATATATATATATATATATATATATATACTGACACAGACCACTAGACAGTAGAAATGACGAAAGATCACAATAATAACATATATCCGTAGAAAACAAATGTCATATGTAAATATAATGAAAAGAAGACACAAAATATAACATCAAAATATACACCGATCTGACGTTAAACTCAAAATGGCACGGTATATAAACCAGGACCGTCCCTGCAGAACAAAACTAACCGACTGTTCGATTTACTTCCCAGAAAATATAGGGTGCACCTCAGAAAATAACTTTTTGCCCTGTCTCGCGACCTTCGTGAAACAACACAAAAATCTCCTACTCCTGACAAACACTGGACCACATACAAATAATTGCGTAACACTAGAAAACAAATATATAAGACAATGAGAGCAAACACAATGTCCAAATGGTTGGCCGACACAATGAAGTCTTCAGCTTGTTTGAAATAGTTTCCAATAATATCCTGGAAAATGTCTGTTTGTAAATGTTCCGAATTGTCTACGCCGCTAAATCACAACAGAAAAATGTTCTTTTGATATGTTGTTACTTTCCCTGGACATGGTGACAACAAAGTAATAATCCAAACGTCTTGTCTCAACCCAGTCCGTAACGCTATTATACCTTGGTTGCGGAGATGGTCCGTAGTTGTATCAATTATGTGATAAATTCACGTTTAAAGACAAAGCTCAACACAAAAAATGACAGCAAATGTCCAATGCTTTAACTCTGTACAGTCATTTCTTTTTTGGCACTGTATGTAACCCTGCCTTTGCGGTGATGACATGTAATCCTTCGCTGTAAAATTGTTTGCTCATGACAGAGTAATGATAACAATAGTAGAACAGTTCAACAAAGACGAAACATAAAGTCTGGTTTTCGTTCAAAACAACTTGTTTATCCAGTTCTCCTATGGAAAATTTTAGTAATTTTCACTGTCCATGACCTTGACCACGCAGGTCAACCTCAGTCAGTACCTCAGTAACTCTTTATCACAATAATCCACACTTAATCTGTATGTAAAATGCCCGGAAACTTTTCCGTCAACACAAACACTTTTCACTTCTGCCCCAGCACGGCTGTGGTAGGGGTACTGTTACTACCCCCGTCGGCCATCTCTCCGACGAAACCGCAACTATCAAATTCTGTGTATTCTACACATCCATGTACATCTCCCCTTCCCGAGAGTTTTTCACACATGTACTTCCCCAGTACCTGGTCGCTGGTGTCCCTCCCGTCCTATTAACGGCGTCGAAAAATCTTGACCAGTCGACCTGCGACCACACAGTGCGATTGCATCGCCACACACACCTGTCAATATCTTTGATTTTCAATCCTGTCTTCTCCACAAGACAGTTTATTTTCTCTGTGCGCTCTTACCAACCCCATCACCCCACACTCTCCGTTGATCTGTGCCGTGTCTTCTCAACGCGCGCTGTTTTTGATGTGCCGTGGTGTCCTTTCGTGAACTGTCTTGCTATCAAATTTACCTGTAGTGACCTTCTCGTGAACTATGTGCTAGCCAGTTCCCGCACGGAGAAAACCCAGTGTTTATACCGTGGACACGCTCCGCTGTCCACCCTCTCTCTCTCTCTCTCTCTCTCTCTCTCTCTCTCTCTCTCTCTCTCTCTCTCTCTCCCTCTCTCTCTCTGAGTGAGAAATGTTATTTTTATCTGATTTCTCCTGAACTCTGTATTACTTCTCGGACACTTTTGGAATAATGTCTCTGATCTTAGTATCCTCTCTAATCGACGAGTTCACAGATAAACAGAATGACAACAATGTCTATAATGCAATGGGTTTCTTGATCGGACGATCTCTCAGATATTGTCACGATGTTCTTAATGATAATCAAGTGACATGGTCGTTGTCTAGGTTTCCAATGTTCCTTGTATGTCACTATGGAGTGTAAGTAGATCTAGCCATCTATCTCACAATGCAACTCACCCCAGTAGTACACATCTATCAGTCATTAAACAAGATTGAGTTGGCGCACATAATCCTTTAATACAGAAAGAACACGGACAAACGGAACATAATTATATATCCAGAAACAATATAATCCATAGAATGTATATATTCTCCTCACAACTTAACACGGACACATCAGTGTCTTCTCAAGGCCTGCTGAATCTCAAATTCACAAAACAGCTATCCAGCTCCTATCCACGGCTGGACCTCACACAATACAACCCACACACTTTGGGTTCAGGCCTCCATTAACTATCCAAACCCCACTGGGTTTTAGGTCTGCATTCACAACCCGGAGAACAACACAATCCCCAACGGAGCTCTACTTCTCACTTCGCTCCTATCCTTCGACTCCCAATCCACTCGGAGTCCAAACATCAACCTGTCCAAAGCGACCCAACTCTCAGTCGGTCCCAGCTTCAACTGTCCTCCCAAGTCTCCTCACTTCACCCAAGAATATACTGTCTCTCGCCCCATCCACCCCGGGGGTCTCCATCTACCCTCACCATTATTTCTCCGGGCTGGTTGTTTTTCTCATAGTCTTGCTACCAAGATCACTCACCTCAATGTCAATGACCCAGGCATATGTCACATATCTTTGATTATATTGCTCATATATTCTCGCTTCTGCTGCCGAACTATTTTTGTAGCTTCTTTACATTCAGTTCTATATTGCTCTTCATTTTGGATGTTGTTGATGTCATTTAACCACAACTGTCTGGCATTCTTTTTCCTAATGACTGCTTCTTCACATTTTTGATTGAACCATCTGTTCTTTCTAAGCGTGGTTAACACACCGAGACATTCTTCTGCGGTAGTTTGAATTGTATTCTTGATGTTCAACCAAGTTTGGCCAACGCTTTCCTCCAAAGGGTTTTGTAGAACTTCAAGTTTACATTTTATTTTATCTGCAAATTTCTCTTTGACTGTACTTTCCTGTAGTTATATGTTATATAAAGTTATATGTTGGGTGTAACCTTTGTAGTTTAGCATAGAATGCTCTCTTAAGTTTTATTTTAAATGTTGCTCCAACGAGGAAGTGGTCGCTGAGGCACTCATCTCCTCTATAACTTATAACTTGTTGTATGGTTGATGCATTTTTGTTGTTAATTAAAATGTGATCTATATGATTATAGGTTCTCTTGTCACATGATTTCCAAGTTTGTTTGTGTATATCCTTTCTTTGCAGTCTGGTACTGCTGATCTGCAGTCCTTTGGCTTCTGCTAGGTTGATGACTCTCCATCCATTGTCATTTCAAGTTGTATGTAGGCTTTCCATACCGGCAACTTTTTTAAAATTTGCTCTCTACCTATTTTTGCATTGAAGTCTTCCAGCACAATCAGGATATCCTGTTTGGGGGTTTCTTCTATGACATCTTCCAGATCATTATAAAAGTCTTCTTTAATATCATCTTCTTTCTCTTCAGTAGTTGCATGTACATTAATCATCGTTATATTTTCCCATTTGCCTTTTATTCGTAATTTACTAATCCTGTCATTAACAGCTTTAAAGTTTAGAATGTTCCCCCAATAACTCTTTTTATGACAAGTCCTGTTCCTAATTCATGTTTATTTTGGGTGTTTCCTCCATATATTACAATCATTCCATTTTGCTCTAAAGTTCCCTCTCCTGGCCACCTTATTTCTTGAATTGCTGTTATATCCATGTGATATTCAACCAGCTCCCGGATTAATTCTTCAGTCGCTCCAGCTCAATGTAGTGTCCGTACATTCCATATTCCAAATCTCAAGAGTCCTTTAACGTTCCAAGGTTGTTGTCCAAATAAGTCAGTCCGAATTCGAGGCTTATGTATCTGTTTCGTAACAAAATAATTTTTACAAAGGTGGAGATGTTAACCCCACGCTTCAACTCCCAACCTGGAGGACCAGGGTGTTTCTCTTTGTCTGTTCTCTACCCTTTGACCTGTCCGGCTTATATATGTGTGTGTGTGTGTGTGTGTGTGTGTGTGTGTGTGTGTGTGTATGTGTGTGTGATATATATATATATATATATATATATATATATATATATATATATATATATATATATTGGGGATTTTCTCTTATTTTTCTTTCAGTTAAGCCTTGTGATTCTCTCTTATTTTTCTTTCAGTTAAGCCGTCTAAACTCGGTGGGTGGAATCAATTCCGATGTTTGTTTTGTTTATTTCTCCAAATCCCTAACTGCCTTAACTCGAGCTGTTTTCGATGCTACATCCGGTTCCCTTGTGTATGTATGCTAGGACAGCCAAACCATTTTTGTTGTTAAATACACCTGTCCACAACAACGGCTAGACGGCTAAAACACTCTGTAATGCTCCCTATTTGAATTAACTCTATGGTTAAAGACACAATATAACATGTTATAATAATATGTATTTGTTCTGTGCCATCACACTTATTAAAATACGTAGGTTAAAGAAAAGTCAATATCTTGTATTGCTATAGCAACTATAAATGATTACCTGGAATAGGTTAAAGAAAGTAGCAGAGTATATTTGCTCGTGTAATGAGAAGAGGAGCATAGGAACATATCCTGAATATCAACCCCAGATTTGAAGCAGAACATCACGCACCGAGATCATTCGAGATATGTGAACACCCACGAAATTCGACAGGGCATGTGATCATGGCGAGGAAGTCGGTTGAAATGATTAAACCTAAGTTATGATTTAAAAGAAAACTGCTTATTCCATCACCTGATCTGGTTTAACCATCTTTAGACTTGAATTGCACCTTCATACAAAACTGATATAATAGGGGAAGAATTATCTCTGGTAGTGTATGACGTAGTGCCTATAGGTACCCGCCAAGACTAACGCCGGGGATCCCTCTCCACAGGCCACACCATCATCATAGTCATCATAGTCATCATCATCATCATGTGCCATGCCAGTAAGCGTGGTCGGTCATGTTTCACCATCTTATATGACCACCAGAGTCGTGGATCAGCTCTGTGTTCTTTTCACGGCAATGCTATGTGGTCAAGTCATCCAGATAATTACTTCTCTGTCTTCCCCTTGTTCTTCTCCCCTCAATCTTGCTAGTTGTCATCAAGTTCTCTAAATTATTTCTTCTCATAACGTGCCCAAATAAATTTGACTGTTTAGGTCTAAATTCTCTAATCAGTTTGCGGCTTTCATTTCCTCTTGCTCATTGGTTTGTCTGTCTGTCCATAGTATTCTCCGCGTTATTCTCAGAAACCACACTTCCACTGTCATTAGATGTTTTTTGCACATCAACCCATAGTCAACTATGGCTGCAGAAGGATAGTAGCATGCCTATAGTAAGCGGCGGACTGGTCAATGTCAGCTTGACCGGTTGCACGTGGGTCTCCTTAAACATTAGAGCACATGATAAAAATGAAAATAGCTCTTGGTAGGTCTGTCTCGGTCCCCAATATGGAAGATAGGAGGTATAGCTGCTTGTAGCTACGGTTTACTTAATCATTGTCCTCATGTTGGACTGGTAGTGCATGGCTCCGTCACCCTTTCGGCTGTTGTTTGTAGTGTGAACTGCAAGTTCAGAAAATTGGCGGCCGGCCGGTCGCTGAACTAACTGGGTTGTCTTATGCAGTAATGTGTGGCTGCTAGTTTTCTAATGACTGCCGCTTCCATCGACGATTAAATGTATTTTTCGTGGTGGCTTTTTTGCTGGCATGCTGGCAGCGGCATTATGCATAGTATACCAGTGAGGGCTTTTGGCTTGTCGAGACTCCTATCTGTTCAACATTTCACGTGGGGCAGTGATATTTTGAATGATATTCACTGGCAAAGGAACGGAAAATAATGGGGCGACCCGTTGCCGTGAAGTTGGAACTGCGACAAATGACTAACATCTCTTGGCAACCGATATGTTTACAACAGTGTTATGTTCTGCAAGCTTATAGTCGCTCTTTATCAATGTTATGTTCTGCAAGCTCATTGTCTCTCGTTATCAATGTTATGTTCCGCAAGCTCATAGTTGCTGCATCATTTGCTGAGTCGGTTTAATACAAACGACAATGACAATACGACGTATAATACATTCGTTAACATTTCTTAATTTATTTTCATGATATTCATACTGCCGAATATCCTTTCAACTTGAGCGTTAGAGTGAGGCATTAGAAAGTCAGTAAAGGCAAAATTCCTGATCACAGACGAGTGAATTACTAAATACTGGATGGCGTAAGTTTTGTATAATTAGAGACACGTCAACCTTGTTAGAATCAGAATCGTCAATGGACAAATAATTAAATTATGAGATTAAAAAGAAATGAAAGTATCTAATCTACTCAGAATCTTTTCGTTTACTTGCCTAGTCACTGAAATTACATGCCAAAACAATTGGCAACAAATGCACAGAACATTACTTTCACCGAAATTATGATAGGGAAAGTGGGTACATATGTGTGTTGTACAATGCAGTGTTAATTTTTAATAAATGTGTGTTACACCTGTTAAATTATGATGTTTATGGATTTATATACTTCATATATCTCCCACTGTTTATACTTCACCCCGACACTGCAAGGTACAAAGGGAACATGATGAGATGAGATGAGATGAGATGCTTGCTTGCTTGCTTGTGTTCGTTGGTTTGAGCTCCAACGCGAAGTCCTGTATGTCGGATGAAGGCATCCTGTTGACATCAGTGTGATGTCATACAGGACCTGAGGTTTGCGTGAGTATCCGTTGTCCCATGTCTGGCTTACTGGTATGCAGACTAGTGGTTCCTCGCCGTACAGGCAGACACTCTCCGACTTCGGAGGAATCGGCGATCCTACTGACTTTAGCCAGGACCCCGAAGGGACCTGTTGCCCAGGACGCTCGACGAGGATGAGTCAAAAGGTCTTGGCTAATATATAACCCGGCCCTGGTGCCTTGGAAACACCTCTGCGTCCCATGAGATGAGATGAGATGAGACGAGATGAAATATATGGAAGAAACCACCATTTTCCTTCAGTTTATATATTCTCGTCACTGTTTGTCGTTTTTGTATTACACCCTCGTTGCTTCTTTCTCTCTAATTATCAAAATAGAGAGCATTTGTTGGATTATGCCCCTAGGAAATGCTGGTGTGGTGGGAAACAAGCAGACAGACAGATTGGCTGGGTCCACACCACTTGTTGGGGTACTGGTGGGAAACGAGTAGGCAGATTGGCTGGGTCCACGCCACTTGTTGGGGTACTGGTGGTAAACGAGTAGGCAGATTGGCTGGGTCCACGCCACTTGTTGGGGTACTGATGGTAAACGAGTAGGCAGATTGGCTGGGTCCACGCCACTTGTTGGAGTACTGGTGGTAAACGAGTAGGCAGATTGGCTGGGTCCACGCCACTTGTTGGGGTACTGATGGGAAACGAGCAGGCAGATTGGCTGGGTCCACGCCACTTGTTGGAGTACTGGTGGTAAACGAGCAGGCAGGCAGATTGGCTGGGTCCACACTACTTGTTGGGGTACTTGTGGTAAACGAGTGGCAGACAGATTGGTTGGGTCCACACTACTTGTTGGAGTACTGGTGGTAAACGAGTAGGCAGCCAGATTGGTTGGGTCCACACTACTTGTTGGGGTACTTGTGGTAAACGAGTAGGCAGACAGATTGGCTGGGTCCACACTACTTGTTGGAGTACTGGTGGTAAACGAGTAGGCAGACAGATTGGCTGGGTCCACACCACTTGTTGGAGTACTGGTGGTAAACGAGTAGGCAGACAGATTGGCTGGGTCCACACCACTTGTTGGAGTACTGGTGGTAAACGAGTAGGCAGACAGATTGGCTGGGTCCACGCCACTTGTTGGGGTACTGGTGGTAAACGAGTAGGCAGACAGATTGGTTGGGTCCACGCCACTTGTTGGGGTACTTGTGGTAAACGAGTAGGCAGACAGATTGGCTGGGTCCACACTACTTGTTGGGGTACTGGTGGTAAAAGAGTAGGCAGACAGATTGGTTGGGTCCACGCCACTTGTTGGGGTACTTGTGGTAAACGAGTAGGCAGACAGATTGGCTGGGTCCACACTACTTGTTGGGGTACTGGTGGTAAACGGGTAGGCAGACAGATTGACTAGGTCCACACCACTTGTTGGGGTACTTGTGGTAAACGAGTAGGCAGACAGATTGGCTAGGTCCACACCACTTGTTGGGGTACTGGTGGTAAACGAGCAGGCAGATTGACTGTGTCCACGCCATTTGTTGGGGTACTGGTGGTAAATGAGCAGACAGATTGGTTGGGTCCACGCCACTTGTTGGGGTACTGGTGGTAAATGAGCAGGCAGATTGGCTGGGTCCACACAACTTGTTGGGGTACTGGTGGTAAACGAGCAGGCAGATTGGCTGGGTCCACACCACTTGTTGGGGTACTGGTGGTAAATGAGCGGGCAGATTGGCTGGGTCCACACCACTTGTTGGGGTACTGGTGGTAAACGAGCAGGCAGATTGGCTGGGTCCACACCACTTGTTGGGGTACTGGTGGTAAACGAGCGGGCAGATTGGCTGGGTCCATGCCACTTGTTGGGGTACTGGTGGTAAATGAGCAGACAGATTGGGTGGGTCCATGCCACTTGTTGGGGTACTGGTGGTAAACGAGCAGACAGACAGATTAGCTGGGTCCACGCCACTTGTTGGGGTACTGGTGGTAAACGAGCGGGCAGATTGGCTGGGTCCACGCCACTTGTTGGGGTACTGGTGGTAAATGAGCAGACAGATTGGTTGGGTCCACGCCACTTGTTGGGGTACTGGTGGTAACCGAGCAGGCAGATTGGCTGGGTCCACACAACTTGTTGGGGTACTGGTGGTAAATGAGCAGACAGATTGGCTGGGTCCATGCCACTTGTTGGGGTACTGGTGGTAAACGAGTAGGCAGACAGATTGGCTGGGTCCACACTACTTGTTGGGGTATTGGTGGTAAACGGGTAGGCAGACAGATTGACTAGGTCCACACCACTTGTTGGGGTACTTGTGGTAAACGAGTAGGCAGACAGATTGGCTAGGTCCACACCACTTGTTGGGGTACTGGTGGTAAACGAGCAGGCAGATTGACTGTGTCCACGCCATTTGTTGGGGTACTGGTGGTAAATGAGCAGACAGATTGGTTGGGTCCACGCCACTTGTTGGGGTACTGGTGGTAAATGAGCAGACAGATTGGTTGGGTCCACACAACTTGTTGGGGTACTGGTGGTAAACGAGCGGGCAGATTGGCTGGGTCCACGCCACTTGTTGGGGTACTGGTGGTAAATGAGCAGGCAGATTGGCTGGGTCCACGCCACTTGTTGGGGTACTGGTGGTAAATGAGCAGACAGATTGGCTGGGTCCATGCCACTTGTTGGGGTACTGGTGGTAAACGAGCAGACAGATTGGTTGGGGCCACGCCACTTGTTGGGGTACTGGTGGTAACCGAGCAGGCAGATTGGCTGGGTCCACACAACTTGTTGGGGTACTGGTGGTAAATGAGCAGACAGATTGGCTGGGTCCATGCCACTTGTTGGGGTACTGGTGATAAACGAGTTGGCAGAAAGATTGGCGGTGTCCACACCACTTGTTGGGGTACTGGTGGTAAACGAGCAGGCAGATTGGCTGGGTCCACACCACTTGTTGGGGTACTGGTGGTAACCGAGCAGGCAGATTGGCTGGGTCCACACAACTTGTTGGGGTACTGGTGGTAACCGAGCAGGCAGATTGACCGGGGCCACGCCACTTGTTGGGGTACTGGTGGTAAACGAGTTGGCAGATTGGCTGGGTTCACACCACTTGATGGGGTACTGGTGGTAAACGAGCAGGCAGGCAGATTGGCTGGGTCCACGCCGCTTGTTAGGGTACTGGTGGTAAACAAGTAGGCAGACAGATTGGCTGGGTCCACGCCACTTGTTGGAGTACTGGTGGTAAACAAGTAGGCAGACAGATTGCCTAGGTCCACACCACTTGTTGGGGTACTGGTGATAAACGAGTTGGCAGAAAGATTGGCTGGGTCCACACCACTTGTTGGGGTACTGGTGGTAAACGAGCAGGCAGATTGGCTGGGTCCACATCACTTGTTGGGGTACTGGTGGTAACCGAGCAGGCAGATTGGCTGGGTCCACACAACTTGTTGGGGTACTGGTGGTAAACGAGCGGACAGATTGGCTGGGTCCACGCCACTTGTTGGGGTACTGGTGGTAAATGAGCAGACAGATTGGCTGGGTCCACGCCACTTGTTGGGGTACTGGTGGTAAACGAGTAGGCAGACAGATTGCCTAGGTCCACACCACTTGTTGGGGTACTGGTGGTAAACAAGTAGGCAGACAGATTGGCTGGGTCCACGCCACTTGTTGGAGTATTGGTGGTAAACAAGTAGGCAGACAGATTGCCTAGGTCCACACCACTTGTTGGGGTACTGGTGGTAAACGAGCAGGCAGATTGGCTGGGTCCACGCCACTTGTTGGGGTACTGGTGGTAAACGAGCAGGCAGATTGGCTGGGTTCACACCACTTGATGGGGTACTGGTGGTAAACGAGTTGGCAGACAGATTGGCTGGGTCCACACCACTTGTTGGGGTACTGGTGGTAACCGAGCAGGCAGATTGGCTGGGTCCACGCCACTTGTTGGGGTACTGGTGGTAAACGAGTTGGCAGATTGGCTGGGTTCACACCACTTGATGGGGTACTAGTAAATGATAAGCTAGATGTGGTCGGAGCCCTATACAATCGTGTTTACAGAGCATAAGAACAGACAGATCAATCAATACTCCGAGGAAAGGCCAGGCGGACATATAAGCAAACCGCTTCTGGTACCTTTTTGATTGGGTCTCTTCGCTGGCTGTTGCAGATGAGGACGTAGCGCGTATGCGAATGTTCCGAGGGCTGTGACGCCGGTTTTTTACTCAACTCAACTCAACTCAACTTAACTCAACTCAACTCAACGCAACTCAGCTCATCTCAACACCCTCCAGTTTATATTTTATCGCCCTCTGTTATTTTTGTTTTAAACCCACATTGCTACACTACCTAAATTTACAACGTTCTGACTAATACTCTTCGATCCAGCTTTTGTCATTACCTATTTATTTAACTGTACTAACATAATGTTATTTGCCGACATTACCATATCTTTACAGCCCTTTTTTCCCTAGCTCTTGTGTCCGCTATGCTCTATTTGTATTTCTTCACCCTCATGATAAATATAAAATACGTGGCAGTACTATATTTATATTCACGTCTCTCTATATATTAGATCTCTGTGGTCAATGAAAGGCCGAATTGATGCACTGGAGTTGTGGATATACAAAAGATAAGGTTGTATTTCTTCGGGGGGAGGGGGCAAGCAAATACAGACGTTTTAGAGACGACGGGGATGAATAAAATATTGATGACAGAAATAATAAACAGACCAGTTAAATATGTTAGCTATATACAAATTGTAAAATCCATACTGGAGGGGGAGGTGAATAAAGGCGAGTAAGAAGGTAGTCTGCGATACAAGTGGGAAGGCAACATCAAGAAATGGACGAACAGCAGTCTGTCATTGTGCACAAGGACGAAAGTCAAAGAGTGTTGGAGATCCATACAGCCAACCTTTATTGCGGAGACGGTACTTGATTGTCCGATAGATAAAGATTGACAAAACATTGTTCTAATGAATGAGGTGTAAAGACACAGATGTGCTGTTCTAATTGACTTGGTATAATGATTAAGATACACGGTTCTATTGAAATAGGTATAACAATTAAGATTTACGGATTAAGTACAGAGATAGAGAACCGCTGTGCTAATGGACTAAGTTTAAAGATTGGGAATAACTGTTATAATGAACTAGGTATAAAGATTGGGAATAACTGTTCTAATGAACTAGGTATAAAGATTGGGAATAACTGTTCTAATGAACTAGGTATAAAGATTGAGAATAACTGTTCTAATGGAATTGGTATAACGATTAAGATACATTGTTCTAATGGAATATGTATAGTGTCAGAGAACCCCTGTTTTAATGAACTAAGATTAAAGATCAAAAATAACTGTTATAATGGACTAGGTATAAAGATTGTTCTAAAGAAATAGGTATTATAATTAAGATACATTGTTCAAATGGAAAAGGTATAGAGACAGGGAATTGCTGTTCTAATGGACTAGGTTAAATACTGAGAATTGATTGACTGATACTGAGAATTGATTGATTGATTGATTTAGGAACCGACATCACATCATTCGGGGCATTCCCATAAGCGCTCCGTCCCCATCCTCAGCAGCCGCCGAAGAGTTCCAACACCAATAGTACCGGTAGCAATCTTATTATTAGTTAGTTAGTTAGTCGCAGTTCCAACTTCACAGCAACGGGTCGTCCCCATTATGCTCCGTTCCTGTGCCAGTAAATATCACACAAAACGCTCCCCACTGCCCAATGTGAAAAGTGGAAAAGACAGGCGTCTCGACAAACAACAGCCCGCACAGATACACTGTGCATAATGACGCCGCCAGAATGTCAACACACCAGTCCCCCACGTAACACCCAATTCATCTCTGATGGAATCGGCAGTCATTTTCCTATCTGGATGTTTCCTAGATGTTCACCCACACAGTCCACGAAAATACAGTTCATCACCGACGGCAGTGGCAGTCAACCAGAAGCCCAGCAGCCACGCATTTCTGCATAAGGCAAAACCGGTCAACTCTGGGACATAGCCACATCGCTCCGAACATGCAGTCACGTTCCCAAAAAAAAAACTTGGGCAGATTCAAAAGCACTTCACACGAAACTCACAGCTCACAGTGTCGCGCCACGCACTCACTCAGTAGCAGGGCGACGGAACCACCAAGCCTCCTTAGTCGCCTCTTACGACATGCGTGGTAGGCTACAGTGTTGCTATTCTTTGCTTCCCTTATGGGCCCCGGCAACACACGGGAGAGCAATCTGATTATATGTCCGTCTAGCCTTTCCTCTGAACGTCGAGCGTTGACCAGATCCCCTCGTCACTCCTCACTGTCTCATTCTTTCCAGACCATGGTGATCCATTTGCTCCTCCGAGGCGTACACGTGCTCCCACAAGGCCGCAACCACGTCTGCCTTGTCATGCATCAATACTCCACCAAATTGTGCAGAGCCAGCCAATCCGTCCGCTTGTTCATTCCCCAGCCTACCGGCATGCCCCGGAGAAAAGATTAAGGCGATGCTTGCCCCCGTGACCTCCGAAGCGAAGCAAGCCAATCTGCCCGAAGCTTGCCTGTCCTCACCTTTCTCAGCATGTTTTCTGGGTCAGTTACAATCACGATGTGCGTGTGTATCGTATTCTACATCCAGCGGAAAGCTGCACTGACAGCCTCAACCTCCATTCGTATGCTAGATGTTGTTGTATCATATGCCAGGCTCTCCTGCACCAAACGTCGACCATTAGCTTTTGCTATTTAAAAAAACCCACTCCTACCTCTCAACACCAACCCATCTGTGTAGATAATCACATCACCCGAGCGAGCATTATCCTGAACTAGTTGCTGGATTTTCACTTCCGTGGCTCCTTCTGGCCACTCCCTGCACTACCGGATCAATGTTATTTTGACTCTGCACAAGTCTGACTGCTCAGTTGGCACTCGGACACACTCCTCTCCACGCCTAATGTTCTCCAAGGTGCACACCTGTCTGATCGTATCCTCCGCCTGAGCCATCCATGATTTCCCTCTTATCAGTCGCTGGCCCTTAACTGCGTCCAGCGCCTCATGCAACGGGTGATCTGTGTCTGCAGCTACTCTGAGGTATGCCTTCACCTGCACCACCTTGAGTCTACCAGCAACAGTCGGCAAGGATGTAACGCATACACACTACTTGGGTGTCTCTGGTTCATCCCAGAATGACCCGCATAGCTTCGTTCTGTATGCGCTCTCTCTAATTTCACCAGCTGACTCTTTGAGACAGTGAGCAGTCCTAGTCCATAATCAATCACTGAGAGGATTAAGTGCTGGTATAGTGTGAAAAGCATTCTCTGCTCTATGTCCATTGCAGCCGTAGTTTTAAGTGCATTGAGTCCCTTTTGAGATCTTGTACAACCGAATCCACATAGTCCTTGAAGGACAGGCTCCTGTCAAATGTGATTCCCAGATACTTCAGTTTGTTCTCTTTGTTGAAGCTTCTACCAACTATCACGAGGCTTGGGACATCAGCTCTCACAATCCTGTTGTCAAGAGGGCACCACAAAACAGCCGCCTTTTCCGGGTTGATGACAGCACTCATTTCAGTGCACCAGTCAGTCGCTTTGTCTACTGTCGCCTATAGCTCCTGGGCTGTTTGTACCCTATCTCTCCCCTGCCTATATGCAAGAATATCATCTGCAAATGTTAGTATCCTTCCAACCCCTGGTGCTTATAGGTTTGCAATCTTGCTCGTATATACGTTAAAGAGCACAGGTGAGATTGCAGATCCCTGTGGTAGTCCCGGGGTTAGCATATGTGTCTCTGAAGTCCATGCACCCAGACGGAGAGCAACCCGACGAGAATGCAGGACGGCCGCTATCCAGTTCACCAACCAGGGATTGACCCCCTTTTCCATCAATGCGGTCATCAAAATATCATATCGAACTCTATTGTACACATCCTCGAGATCAAGCGCTGCCGCCATTGTTTCCTGTCTACTCTGGAACCCCTCATAAACGTCAAAGGCAAAAGTGGCTGCATTTGACCAGGTATCTTTTCCTGGCCTGTAGCTCCCCAGGTCTCTTGGAAGAAGCTTCCCCCTTTCCAGCAGCTTGAATTAGAATAACTGTTCTAATGGAATAGGCATAACGATTAAGATATTTTGTTCTAATGGAATTGGTATAGATACATAGAACCACTGTTATAATGGACTAGGTATAAAAATTGATAATAACTGTTCTAATGGAATAATTATAACGATTAAGATACAGTGTTCTAATGGAATAAATATAGAGACATATTTTTAATGCTACAGTTGGAAATCAACAGGACTGATGCATATGGCAAGTATGGACTAGGGGAACAGAATGAAAGAGGTTGCAGACTTGTACAATGGGCAACAGAGAATGATATGAATATTGGAAACAACTGGTATCAACATCACCCAAGGAGATTATAGACATGAAGGAATCCTGACCATAAGATCAGAAATCAGACTGATTACATTCTCATCAACAGAAGATTTCAAACTGTCTTAAAAGTCGCAAAAACTATACCAAGCGCAAACTGCTACGGCGACCATAGATTAATCATAAGAAATATATATAAAACTAAATAATGTCAAACATACACAAAGAAAAACAATATTTGATCTACGTGCACTGAAGAGTGAGGAGATCAAAGATAAATTCAAAGTAGAGGTAAAGAATAGATTTGATGCATTGTCCGATATAGAAATATTATTTAAAGATGTCGGCGGCCAATGGCAAATATTAAAGAAATCAGTCAGCCAAGATGCAGAAACAACTATCCCAAAATAAAGATGATGGGACGTAAGAAATGGATGACGGAAGACATTTTAAACTCATGAACATAAGAAGAAATAACAATTAAAAAAATCCGAAAAATTACACAAGAAAATTAGAAAATTGTGCAAAAGAGGCAAAAAAGCATGGCTTGATTAAAATTTCAGGGAATTTGAAAACCAACATAACACCCGGAAAACCAAATTAATGCACAAAAGAATTAATGATATCACAAAAAGAAGAAACAATAAAAGAACACACACATCAACAGATAGCCGACAAACCAAGGATGGCAAAATCATGAAAGAAAACGGTCACATTTTACATGCATGGTCAGATTATGTGAAAGACATGTATGATAATACACCTGATGAAAAGTATGCTATTCGGATTAATATGGAAGGACCATCAATTTTGAAGATGGGAGTTCAGAACGCTCTTAATCATATGGAAACTGGAAAGACCCTGGGTCCAGACAACATCACAACAGAAATTATCAAAGCCTTAGAAGAATATGGAATAGACCAGGTCACCAGACTGCTGGACACAATATATTATACTGGAGATATACCTCCTGAATTATGTAATTCTATATTTATTTCAATCACAAAGAAATCAGGAGCCTTAGAATGTGATCAACGTCGAACAATTAGTATAATGACTCACATCACGAAGAATGTGCTAAGAATTATCATGCAAAGGGTTGGGACAAAAATTCAACCCGAAATAGGGGAAGAACAACGTGGGTTCGTAGTAGGCAAGGGTACAGCAAATGCTGTGTATATGCTGAGAACATGAAATGAGTGTTTTATAGAAGTAAATAAAGACATACATCTGTGCTTTATTGACAACACAAAGGCGTTCGATAAAGAAAGAACTGTCAACATGATGAAGATTCTTGCAGATCTACAAACTGATGTGAAAAACCTTAGACTTGTAAAAAGAAAAAACATATTGGAAACAAACTAACTGCCATAAAGATTGATAATGAAGTAGGTCAATATCAGCCTATTAAAAGAGGTTGTCGACTGGGATTTGTAATGTCTCCAAATCTATTTCCCGATGCAGTGAGGGTATTTTTCGAAATTTAGAAGATATGAGAGGATTCACTATTGGGGGGCCTAGCATCAATAACATTAGATATGCAGATGATACAGTATTGATTGCAGACAAGGAAGAGAATCTGCAACATTTATTAGATGTGATTGTTGCACACGGCGAACAACTGGGATTAGAATTAAATTGTAAGAAGGCGCAGGTTATGGTCGCTACTAAGAAGAAAGAAATACCACAAAGTAATTTACTGATAAATGGGAATATTCTTAAATAAGTGAATCGGTATAACTATCTCGAAACAGTAATGAGACTAATGACATCTGATGGGAGGTGCCTTGTAGAGATCAGACTAAGAATCGCCATGGGGTAGGTAGTCTTTTGCAAGATGGAACTGACAAATAAAAAGATTTAAATTGCAACAAGAAAAAGAGTGTTGACGTGCTTCATAGAACCCGCACTTTTGTATTGATGTGAAGCGTGGACAATGGGCAGACAAGCTGAAAAACACCTGTGGAAATATGATTTCTAAGAAAAATGCAAAGAATACCATGGACAGACAGAAAAACCACTGAGCAAGTACGACAGGCAAATGAAAACCACAAATTACTTTGAGAAATTATACGTTGAGAGTCTCTTTTGGGCACGTTCTGAGAAGAAATACACCGTATAACTTGGTGACAACTGGCAAGACTGGGGGGGGGGGGGGGAGGGGAAGAGAGAATATGGAGAAGGTACGTAAATAAATACCTGGATGGCTTCGCCACTTGGTATGATCGAGAGGAGAACACAAAGCTAATCTGCGACTCTGGTGATCGTGTGAAATGGCGGAACATGACCGCCCACGCTTATCGGCATAGCACATTTTGATATTGATAGAGACAGAGACACGCTGTTATAACAGACTAGGTATAAAGATTGATAATAACTGTTCTAATGGACTTGGTTTAAAGGTTGGGAAACATAGTACTAATGGAGGAGGTATAAAGATTGAGAAACATTGTTCTAATGGAGGAGGTATTCAAATTTAGAAACATTGTATTAATTAATTAGGTATACAGGTTGAGAAACACTGTTCTAATGGACTAGTTATACATGTTGAGAACCACTGTTCTAGTGGACTATGCAAAAAATTCATCAAAAAAACGGAGTGTGAAAGGTGTCCTCTTGAAAGAATATAATTGCCAATTTTACAAAATTGACGATGCTTCTAAAAATACCCCCATCCGAGAACAAAAACAAGAATACCCTAATACAAGAAAACACTTTAAACAGAAGCTAGAAAACCCAGATCCTTCTGTGTAACGTGTTTATCCCTAGATTAGACAAATCAATCTGAGTGCAGTGAGATACTTGGTCAGCTGACAGGAAATGACACAGTACAGGTGATAGAATGTGACCCAGTATAGGAGGTTTAAGGGGGGAGGTAAAAGGAGGGTGGGGAGAAAGGTGCAACCATAGAAAAGGAACTAGTGGGGTCGTCTGTGGACACAGAAGCCCAGGGGGCATGGGTATTGTAGCAGAGAGTAAACAAATAGAAAGATGATAAATACTAGTGGGTTGAAGAAGAAAGTACTTTAAAAATCTATTAGCTAAATGAAGCGGCGAGCGGCACCCCATCTTAAACATTTGCGGTTTTAAAATCTTTCTGATGAACGAGGTATAATGGTTGAGAGACACTGTTACAACAGACCAGGTATACAGGTTGAAAACTACTGTTCTAATTAATTAAATAAAACACAGTAATTGCAAACTCAGTTAATCATTGTTCAGAGTATGTATAATGAGTTACACGGTGGCTGCTCTGATGGGCTAAGAATAATGTAGAAGGTAACACGTGCAGTTTAAGTCCAGTGAATCCAGGGGTGAGGACAAGCCGATAACGCTAGATAGGACACACACTGAGGGGAAAAAACTGTACCGGAAGACATGACAGACAGGCACAATGTAATAGTGACACTGGGTCGTGGGTGCAGAGAACGGGCAGCAGGCCGAACGGAGGTTGAGGTGCAACGACTGATCCAGAGTAGCACACAAGGTGATATAGTGATCTACACCGATGGGTCAGTAGTGAGAAACAGACGGAGTAGTTGGGGTTTCATAGCGAAAGTTAATGGACGATGCTTGAAAAAGGAGAGTCTGGCATATGAGAGGTCGACCTCCAGCATGAGAATGGAGTTGTAAGCAGTAACAGCAGCATTCCGTTGGTTAGAGACCACTGCAACACACACTGCATTCATTACGGACTCAAGGAGTATGCTTAATAAAGTGGGGAAAGGAACGTTTCGTGTGGGATGGCATGCCTCGCTTTAGAGGTTACAGATTGTGAGAATTGTACGGATTTTTTACTATGGCCATGTGGGAGTGTGGGGGAATGAACAGCCTGGCAGGGAATGCACCTCTTAGTGGTAGATTACCTATGGACAAGGGAGAGATGATCGAGCGCCTGTTCGACCAGGTGGAGAATGCGGGGGAAAAGATTGAAAACCCGTATGTGAAAAGAATGATATTGCGAGGAATAGACAGGGGTTCTTAAAGAATCTCAACACTGAGATGGAAGGCAACGAGAACTTTCAGCGGTGGGAACGATTAGTATTATGACTCTTCGCTGGCTGTTGAACAAGAAGACGGAGCGCGTATACACACTATGTAAATGTTCTAATTGGCTAGACATAAAGTAGTAATAACAGACTCGGTGAATCGTCTCATAAACTAGATATAAAGTAGCAATTGCAACACGGTAATTTTTTTTTTACGAATTCGATATAAAGTATTGATATGAATTTAGGATGAATACACTGATGAATCGGGTACAAAGTAACAATAACACTCCTTGAATATTCTAGTGTACAAAATAGGCAAAAAAGAAAACAAATAGTAATATAGACACAAGATGTATTTCCGATGGACTAGGTGAAACAGAACATTAATCACATAAAGTCAGTGATCTAAAGTACGAATAGCATGTGCACAGAGTGAATTCTCTAATTCACTGGCAGCAAGTAGAAATATACTACTGACGTAATCTTGCCAATAACATCAACGGCAGCTGAAAAGTGCTGGTGTTGACTGTAACGTCCTGTAAGGGAAATGCAACTGAAACAAATAAATAAATAAATATACGCATAGGGTGAAAACACTAGTGAATCCGATATATACAAATATTAAAACTGTGTGAATCTTATCATGAACTACATAGGAAAATGGTAATATACACACTTGATGGACTTCCGATGAACTACGTACAAATAACTAACATTGACATATAGTGTATGCTCTAGGTATAAAGTCGGCTCTCTGGCGAAGACATTGTGTATGCAAGACATAATCCGGCATAACGAGTTCGAAACACCGCTGCGGACAATTTGGAAGCAGGTCGCCTTGCGTTGGTGTTCATACAATAGTATTTGTGCTTGTCGTTCAGAAAGCAATGGCAAACTATTGAACGTAAAATTGAGAAGACATCACAAACAGCCCAAATATAATTTTCCATCTTGCAAAAGGCTACCTTCCCCATGGCGATTCTTGTTCTAATCTCTTCAAGGCACACCCCATCAGATGTTATGACTGTTTTGAGATAGTTATACCGATTCACTTATTTAAGAATATTCCCATTTACCCGTATATTCCGTATGGTATTTCTTTCCTCTTAGTGGCGACCATAACCTGTGTCTTTTTACCATTTAATACTAAGACGTCCCGTAAAGGATATGTAACTAACTAGGTATAAAATAGCGCGCGCGCGCGCACACACACACAGAGTGAATTCTCTAATACACGAAATATAAAGTAGCATGCACACAACACACACACACATACACACACACACACACACACACACACACAGGGTGAACTCTCTAATAAACTATGCATACAGTGGCATACACACAGAGTGAATTCTCAAATATAATAGGTATCAAGTTACATACACACATAGTGAATTCTCAATTATAATAGGTATAAAGTTACAGGCACACCCACACAGAGCATTCTCAAATAAACTAGGTATAAAGTTACATACACACACAGTTATGTCTCTACTAAAACTAAGTACAAAGTTACATACACACAGAGTTAATTCTCTAATAAAGCTAGGCGTAAAGTAGCATGCGCACACACAGTAGATGCTCTAATGGACTGGACATCAAGTAGGGATGGAAATAGATCATTTCAGCACGCGCCTTTGGTCAGGAAACTCCGTTAAGACTTATTGATCCCGTTTCTGCTCAGACAGGCGGCCTGGATCTTCGAATTTCTGCATCAATAATGCCAGGCTTCTCCTTCCATGTTCCAGAATGTTTCACCTCTTATTACACTTAAGTTTTAAAATACGTTATATTATTCTGGAATGTTCCTTCTCTCTCTTGTTGTAACATGTTCAGTGTCAGCCGATTATTTTCGCTGTATTGCTGTAATAATTCATTAAAGGTTCTTTTAAGTTCGGCATTACGTTTCAAGGCTGTGATGAACAGAGCGCTGGCGGGAAGAGAAATTGCAATTGATATTATTTGTGTTATATATATATATATATATATATATATATATATATATATATATATATAGTTTATAAAAATATATATAATAAGTGTCGTATATATAGTACATGATGTTATTTTGGGTCAATTGCAGAAATTCAAATATCTAAGCACATGGATAACATCAGATGGAAGATGCATCACAGAGATAACGAACAAAATAGGACAAGCAAAACCTGCATTCTATCAAGTGAAGAACGTTTTGCGCAAATCTCATTGTTCTTAAGAGTTAGAAAAGGAATTCCTGCATGTTACATAGAACCAGTTTTAACATATGGCTGCAAATCCTAGACAATTAGTAAACAGGCGAAAAAAATCCCTGGAAGACTTGGAGATGTGGTTTTGTTGAAGATTGCTAACAATTAATTGGACAGCCGAAATGAGCAATCAGGCCGCTTTAAGGGACGCTGAGTGGCAAAGATAACTTATCACAAACACGAGAAAGCGGCAGTAGCCGTTTTTGACCACGTTATGAGAAGACAAAAACTTGAACATATCGTGACAACCGGAAAGATTTGCGGAAACGGAGATAGAGGAAGACAGCGGAAGAAGATTCTGGACAGCATATGTCATGGCACTGAAGGGAGTCATCACACGAATTGGTCCATGGCTTCGGAGATCGTAATTTGTGGAGAGGCATGATCACCCCGCCAGCCGGCAAGGCACTAGATCATTTTATATATATATATATATATATATATATATATATATATATATATATATATATATATATATATATATATATATGTGTGTGTGTGTGTGTGTGTGAGTGTGTGTTTGTGTGTGTGATCACCATCCTGTGCCATGCCGGTAAGCGTGGGCGGGCACATTTCGTCATCTCACTCGATCACCAGAGTCATGGATCAGCTCAATGTTCTGTCTCGACCGTACCACGTGGCCCCAAGCTATCCAGGTATTTACTTTTCTGCCTTCTTCTTGTTTTCTTCTCCTCGATATTACCAGTTGCCAACAAGTTTTCCAACTGATTTCGTCTCATAGCGTGACCAAAATATATTGAATGTCTACGTCTAATTTACCTCTCTCTCTCTCTCTCTCTCTCTCTCTCTCTCTCTCTCTCTCTCTCTCTCTCTCTCTCTCTCTCTCTCCCCCTCCCTCTCCCTCTCTCCTATCTATCTATCTATCTATCTATCTATCTATCTATCTATCTATCTATCTATCTAATCTACCTACCTGCCTGCCTGCCGACCGACCCACCGACCGACCGACCCACCGACCCACCGACTCAACCACCCACCCACCCAGTCATCCAGCCAGCCAGCCATCCATCCTCCCACCCACCTACCTTTCTGCCTACCTACCTACCTACCTACCTACCTTTCTGTCTGTCTGTCTGTCTGTCTGTCTGTCTGTCTGTCTGTCTGTCTGCCTGCCTGCCTGCCTGCCTGCCGGCCGGCCCGACCCCACCGACCCACCCACCGACCCACCGACCTACCGACCCACCCACCCACCCACCCAGTCAGCTAGCCAGCCATCCTCCCACCCACCTACCTTTCTGCCTACCTACCTACCTACCTACCTACCTACCTACCTTTCTGTCTGTCTGTCTGTCTGTCTGTCTGTCTGTCTGTCTGTCTGTCTGTCTGTCTGTCTGTCTTGTCTGTCTGTCTGTCTGTCTGTCTGTCCGCGCTATTAAATATTGATAAAAGTTACTGGAAAAAACGTCAGGACCATGTGTTGAAAGAGGAAGAGGACTATTGGAGAAAGGATGGATTTACTTTTATGCAACCGAGAGCAATCATCAACCTACTGGAATCGTCCGACACAGATTAAGGTATGAGCAGATCGCAGACATTAATCTACGTACACACTTACTGGGATATTTTGCTCCAACTATTCAGACGAATTGCAGGCCCTAAACATTACAGCATTAGCATCAGCTGAAGAAACAAGAAGGAAATGAAAAATAAGGTAAGAAATATATTCCTTTTACTTTCCTGTTAATTTACAAATTATTTACCCCGTGCTTCTGTAAATTCTCTGTCTTTACTAATATTACACAATGCACCCCTCTCGGGATTCTCCGTGGTGAAGTGGTCAAGCCGTCTGACTCGGGCTCCGAAGGTTGTATGTTCGATTCCGGGCCGCGTCCTTCATTTCACGAGTGCATTTTTTCGGAGACTCCCGAGGGTCGTCACTGGAGCTACGGAGTTCGTGCTTTGTGCGACGCTTTCCGCGCTGCGGAAAGAAACTGAGCCATATGGGATAAACACCCGGTGCAATGCAGCCGACCCTGTCGATTTTAAGCTAATTCTTTCATTGCACCCACTCTCGTACGAATCCGGATACGCCTTTGTGTGTCAACAGAATTGACATGTCTCACATTACCGTAAAAATAACTTCGTTAGCGAGAAATCACTAGTTGTTCAGAAAATGTGAAAAGTGGAAAAGACAGGAGTCTCGACAAACAACAGCCCGCACAGATACACTGTACATAATGCCGCCACCAGAATGTCAACACACCAGTCCCCCACAAAACACCCTGTTCATCTCTGATGGAATCGGCAGTCATTTTCCTATCTGAATGTTTCCTAGATGTTCACCCACACAGTCCACGAAAATACAGTTCATCGCTGATGGCAGTGGCAGTCAACCAGAAGTCCAGCAGCCACGCATTTCTGCATAAGGCAAAAACCGGTCAACTCTGGGACATAGCCACCTGCCATCACTCCGAACATGCAGTCACGTTCCAAAAAACCTCAGGCAGATTCAAAAGCATTTCACACGAAACTCACAGCTCACAGTGTTGCCCCACGCACTCACTCAGTAGCAGGGCGATGGAACCATCAAGCCTCCTTAGTCGCCTCTTATGACATGCGTGGTAGGCTACAGTGTTGCTATTCTTTGCTTCCCTTATGGGGCCCAGCAACACACGGGAGTGATAGTTGATATGTAAGTGCACTAGCTATTTTGACATCTGATTTCGATTTCTCTGTCCAATCTGCCATCTTCTGTGATCATACTTCCAAGATATTTGAATTCTTTAACTTGTTTCAGAGTTGTGCTATTTATCTGTATACTTAGTGGGCCCGGTGATCTGCTAACTCGTATTACTACGGTTTTGGCTGTATTTATACTCATATTGTATCTACTGCATGTTGAACTCAGATTATTAATATGATTTTGCAGTCTACCTTCGTCGCTATAAAACAGGGACTGATCGTCTGCAAATAGAAGTTCATTTATTTCCTGTGGATCAGTTGTTTCATCTGGAGTAAAGAGTTCTAAATTTTCTGAATCTGTTCTGTCAATGAACCAGTATTATAATGTAAATTACCTTTCACTGAGCATTGAAATTGTGGAAGATACCACGAAACAAAACAAATAGCACGACTCTAGTAAGGTAAGATATCGTCCTTCCGTCCAATAAGCAGTTCACATTCGGCGATATATTATCCTTCGGCGCTGAATCACTTAAATCAACATCATCAACATCGCTTTGAGAAATACAATCGAGGACATAACTAACTGGACACTTCAACCGTATGTGAACATTCAAAGAGACAGAACAATCCGGCATCACACATGGGGACATCCCATGGTCTTTAAGAGATAAATAATCATGCTAAGAAAATATATTCCCTTGACCTTATAAGTGGTTGTTGACATTCCCTTGTTACAGAATCCTGTTCTTCAGTGATAACTTTTGCTATGAGTAGTGTTATTTTTTTTTTCTTTTCGAAGGGTCGCTGCAGTCAGCCGGGTTCCTTCCGCCAGTTCTAGTTTCAGGTGTCTGGAAAAATTAGTGTCACTCCCTGCTCGTTTACAGAATCTGTGATTAATCCTGATGGGTCTAGATCTGTGCACTGAGATAGCCAGACTTGAGTGCCATTAATTTGTTGCTGTAATGATGGCGTCGAACCAGACTAGAGTGCCATTAATGTGTTGCTGTAATGATGGCGTCGAACCGACCCACAGTCGATGAAATAGTTCTTGAGACCTAAGAGTAAACTACCACTAGCAGGTCAGCTTGTGCCCTGCCTGTAAGTTCAGGTTTAAAGGCAAACCTCGACTTATGGGAACCTTTGAGAGTCCAGGTATCACGGTAGAATATTCGCAGAAGATGGAATATCGTATTAGTCTTTCTGAAATCTTCCATTATGTGCTTAGTTGTGAACACTTTCTGCACAGAGGTCAACTTGCCAGACCCTGGCTGCTCAATCTCCCACAACCAATCAGACTATTCTTTACATAGAGCATCGTACGCCCATTGATTGTACTGGCCTGAACTGATTCGCGCTGGCCAAATCACATTTCTTATGTGCTTCCAGTCTGAAATTGTTAATGGAATGAATTTGCTGTTAGAGAAACCAACCGAAGACCAGCCAAGGGCAACAACCACTTTTGAGATTGGTGTACATTTGTCAGTTTCATTTTCGAAATTGTACAAAATGTGCTTCCGCTTCTCAATCTATTGTTGAAAATTCATCATTCGTGCTACGTAATCATATAAGTTGTAAAGAGATTGCAGGCTACTTTCTACAATTGAAAACTACAGCAATAAAATAATGCAATCATTTATCGAATAAATGTCACCATCATCAACGTAATCATTAATATAATCATTGTCATCACCAGCATCACCATGATTAGCGTCATTATCACCGTCATTACAAATAAATTGCCAACTGGCGTGGGTAACCACCCTTCGCTACATCTCACGATCCCTGTCAAATGCCTTTTTGATAATGTCTTATGGGATATTGTGCTTCGGAGAAAACCAACGGGTTCAACAATTACATCATAAACAATAAAATGTCAAAAACTAGCACAAATGTCTATATGTGTTTGTGTTTGTGTACATGCGTACGTTTACGCAAGCAGCTTTGAATGTATCATACTAACATAAAGCAAACTGACTTGCACTGCTTTATCAAGCATCCGATTTCGACATGCAATTTTTCTGGTTAGTTTTCCTTACCTTTCTCCTGTCCACAGGCTGCAGGTTTGTGTCTCTCCTCGTCTATAGTGCATTTACATTTGGTTGCCTCCGTTTAAAAATCCATATCTCAGTAACCAACTGAGGGAAAATGATGAGATTTAGCATATAAACTTATCATTATGTTCACCCAACCCCCCAAAAAAATTTTGTTCTGGAGATTGTACAGCAGATTTCAATGTTTGTTTATATGCGGTATATAATTTACGGGTCAGGGATTAAGTCCATAATATTAAATGTATTACACCTTCAGCCAGACAATCAGCATTCAATGTTGAATATTCTCCGTGGTTCACGGGATTGGCCTTATAGCAAGAACCCCGCGCTGTTTAAACTGGGAGTGTTCAGAGGTGTCGTCAATGTGGGTTCTTTCATGAAACCTGATTTTTTTTTTTTTTAAATCTTACCACTTATCACTAACATTGGAATGTGTGAATATTGTTCAATGGGACTGAATGTGAAATTTTGTACACTTCACAGCATCGCTATGAAGCTGTACACATACTTTTGTCAAGAAGCTGATCGCAGGAAACTGTTTCCTACTATTATAAAATAAAAATTTAGTTGCATGTCCTTCACAGGACGTAGCAGTCAACCCCAGCATTTTTGCTGTTCGTGAATCCTGGGCAAATTTTACGTTCAGTAGTTTGCCATTGCTTTTTGAATGACAGGCACCTATACCTTTTTCGAAAAACCAGCACCGCTGTGTTTCGAACCCGGGTATACGGGATCACAAACTGCGTTCGCAAGACCTTAGCCACGGTGACCGGCCATACTATTTTACTATTACTATTCTATTATACTATTGCACTATTATACTATTACTATCCGTACTATTCATACTACAAATTCCGAAAAAAGAACAGTGCATGCATTGGGTTTGAGCAAGCGGTTATTTCGTCGATGGGTGCAAGAATCTGGAATTAAACCACCACGCAATAACCAATCGGTAGGTAGAAAGGCTATTGTAGATAGCTTTGGCAAGGATGTCATAAGGCGAGCTATTATAAAAATGCTGGATGCCAAAGAAACAGTGACTGTAAGAAAACTTAGAGTTTGGTTGAGAAAGAACAATGACATAGAGCTATCCAAAAGAACTTTGTGGAAAATTATTAGGACATTAGGCTTCACTTTTAGAAAGTACAAGGGAGGTAGTAATATCCTTTGCGAGCAACCGCATTTAGGAGCCATGAGAAGCAGATACCTACGTGAAATAAGGAAAATGCGCAAAGAAAATTATTGCATAGTGTCCATGGATGAAACGTGGATCATTGCGCACCACACGAGTGATAAAGAATGGCAATCGGTGGATGGAAAGATAAATCGACATGCCCAGTAGTATAGGACAGCATTTGGTCATGGCCCATGCTGGTAATACGCATAATGGCTTACAACAGAATGCTGGGCTCGTGTTCGTATCAAAGCATACAGACAATAGGGTTTATCATAATAAGATGAATGGTAATGTATTTAGATATTGGCTCGAGAATACAGTGCTTCCATCCATAGATAGACCGTCGTGTCAAATTATGGACAATGCATGATATCAATGTTGTTGCCCAAGAAGACAAAATACCTACAGCCTCGAGCACAAAGGGAGCAATAAAGATATGGCTCCGAATGGAAAACATACCATTTCCAGAAACGTATTTCTAGCTAGAATTGGTGTCCCTTTTAAAACAGATGCCAAAAAGCAAGAAATATCAAATCTATAAGTTGATAGAAGAGCATCGTCATGGGTGCTTGAGACTTCCGCCGTACCATTCTCATTTTAACCCTATAGAACTTGTGTGGGCTAAAATTAAAGGACAGGTGGCAGCT
Source organism: Cepaea hortensis (assembly GCA_963921405.1). Classification (NCBI taxonomy): domain Eukaryota; kingdom Metazoa; phylum Mollusca; class Gastropoda; order Stylommatophora; family Helicidae; genus Cepaea; species Cepaea hortensis. Next base: position 22,035,736 of record OY992892.1, on the reverse strand, counting down.
GACAATACTATATTCAAATTGTCTGACGTCAAGATACCAACCCAGTTCGCGCTATTAAATATTGATAAAAAATGTGAGGACCATGTATTGAAAGAGGAGGATGACTATTGGAGAAAGGATGGATTGAATTTTATGCAACCGAGAGCAGTCATCAACCTACTGGAATCGTGCGACGCAGATTAAGGTCGGAACAGATCGCAGACATTAATCCACATGCACACCTACTTGGATATTTTTGCTCCAACTATTCTGAAGAAGAATTGCAGGCCCTTAACATGACAGCATCGGCACAAACAATACAACTTGTCAATGGCAACAGTTTGTATTCCACAGTGATGAATTTTCAATTCAGTAAGCCCTCAACGGTGACAAACAACTGGCACTGGAAAAAAAAAAACTGCACAGTGTGCTCTATATCCGATTAACTGAGTTGCAGAGTAACATATACGCACATACATCCATGCATACATCTATCCTCCCGCCTGCCCGTTCGCCCAAACACACACACATAACACATACATACACACACATAAACACACACACACACACTCACATAATATAAGCACACACACACATACACACTTACATACACATACACACATAGATACAAACATACACGCATAGAGCACACATGTAATGTTTGGCGCTCATAGAGGTAGAATAAGAAAGTAGAGACTGGAGGATCTACTCATTCATTCATTTATTTAATCATTCATTCAGTAGCATGTCCTTTGCAGAACCTTGCTTCCATAACAACCTTCCGCAAAACTTTTCGATCATAAGTAAGATGTCCCGAGACCGATACACCCATCCGGAGATCATCCGGAACATCCTGCGATCATCTTCTCTTTGGCCTTCCTCTTCCTCTCTTCCCAAGGACGTACAAGACAACATAACAATTGAAAGCTATAGCTATCGACCTGGATTCGAACCTGTCATCTCCAAATGACGACGGCGCCTCGCTGCGGGAACAAGTGTTCTTTAACACATGACCAATTAGACACCCCTACAAAAGGTATTTTCGTTAGCCAGGTCTATCACCCACATGAACCAACAACTATGGAATATGGACAGAATTCGTTCGAATCACGGTTGCTAAATTTCAATTTGTATGTTGTCTTGCGTATCCTTCAGTCTCCGCTTATTTCTTCTAGTACTATGAGCTGCAAACAATACATGTGTGTTAATTTGTGCACTATCTTGATGGCCTGAACGGTTTTACCAATTGCTATTTTTATGTAATAATCTGCTGATGCCCTGGAGCCTGAAAGGTTTTACCAATTGATATTTTTATGTAATAATCTGCTAATGCCCTGGAGCCAGGACCAAGGTATCTCGTCACCTTCACGTGAACAATAAAGTGGAAAAGGCACCAGCCTGCCTAACAAGGAGATTCCACCACCAGACTCACCATTGTGATCAAGTCTGCCTAGGACAGCATATTAGCAGCGTTAGCACATCTGATAGTTGATGTCATGGGCACAGTCGGACGGGATGTTCGACTACTATAAGTATAAGTGATGGACAGATTGGGCAACTATTCCTTCTTGCATCCAGTTCTACAAAATACGGTGGCCTTATCACATCGCACGCCCACAGCCGGGCACTGCTTCTCGTCAAATTAGGTTACACACTTGAAATAGAGTCAAATTAATTCGCCATGGTGAAAAACATCTGATGGCTGCAGAAATGTGGTTTCTGAGACAAATGCAAAGAATACCATGGACAGACAGAAAAACCAATGACCAAGTACTACAGGAGACAAATGAAAATCGTAAATTGATTAGAGAAATTAGACGCAGACAGTCAAAACTTGTTGGACATGTTATGAGAAGAAATGGATTGGAGAACTTAGTGACAACTGGCAAGATCGAAGGGAACAGACAAAGGGGAAAACCGAGAAGAAAATACCTGGATGACTTAGCCACATAGCATGGACGAGACAGGAACACTGAGCTGATCCACGACACTGGTGATCGAGTGAAATGGCGAGTCATGACCGCCCACGTTTTCCGGCATGGCACACGATTGATTGATAGATTGAGTGACGACCATAATCTGTGTCTTCTTACAATTCAATTCTAACCCTAGTTGTCCGCTGTGTGCAACAACCGCATCTATTAAATTTTGCAGGTTATGTTCATTGTCTGCAATCAAGACTGTATCTACATATCTAATGTTATTGATGTCCTTATCAATACAAATAAAAGGCATCTTCATCCGATGTTATGACAGCTTGAAGATAACTGTAGTGAAGGATTCACTTGTCATCAATTCCATCATTTCCCACAAGTGTGGACATGTCGGTGCGATGGCGTTTTGGCAACATTATCATCATAACCATCACCATCAACAGCAGCAGCAGTTGCAACAACAACAGCAACAACAACAACAACAACAACAACAACAACAACAACAACAACAACAACAATCCTGTGATATTTAATTAATAAGTGCCGTAATTCTCCTTCTTGGACAAAAGGGTTCACTTAGTGTCGGACTGGGTCTAAAATATTGGTTGCCAGGAGGCAAAGCTACTAAAAGAACATTACCATTTAAAACATACTGTCTAATGTTCAAAGGGTCCACATTGACCAGGGACCCACAAGGACCACTTGTCATGGGGTCAGCGACTACCACAGTGCAACAGTTCACTACTGGGACAGGCCTGGTATGTTGTGTGTTGTATGAAGGCACGCAACTCTGCGCCATCAAACAGGTGGCGTTGGTGGCTGCCATTAATCACTTGTATGTAATGATGGCGTCGAACCAGGCCACAGTAGACGAGACCGTTCTAGCAGAGGAAGAGAAACCTAAGAGTAAACGACCCAAAGGTAGGCTTCTAGCAAGTCTAGTTGCTGTCAAATGTTTCGTACAGCTATCATTACAATGGTTTGTCTTATGTCAACGGCATTATTCTGAAATAAGCGATCACAGGATTCATAACAAAGGAAGGAATATAAATAAATAATAAACAATTTGATTTCAACATAACAAATATTGAAATAAAGATTAAAGACAATAGAAAAACGCTATCACCAAATTTAGTTTATAATTTTGATCATCATCACTTAGGCACTTGGGTACTTCAATTTTAATTCACCGCAACAAAGAAGAATCCCTTCGAGCCTCATTTGCATCGGTCCGGCAATCATTTTCCTGTTTAGTGTTGGGTGGACTGCTAGACCGATCGATGGATGTTTTTTTAGTTTTGGGCCCTATGGGCCCAAACACTTAAAATCATCCATCGATGGGTCTAGCAGTCCACCGAACACTAAACCGGAAAATGATTGCCGGACCGATGAAATTAGGCTCGAAGGGATTCTTCTTTGTTTGCGGTGAATTAAAATTGAAGTACCGGCACTTGTCCAGTGCGAAACTTTGTCCCCTATTGTTGTAATTAATATTTGTTAATTAGTAATAAATAAGACTCCTGTCTTTTTCACTTTTCACATTGGGCAGTGGGGAGCGTTTTGTGTGATATTCACTGGCACAGGAATGGAGCATAATGGGGACGACCCGTTGCTATGAAGTTGGAACTGCGACTAACTAACTAATAATAAATCACTAATTTAATTAATTACTAAATAAGTAAATAAAAATATTCCCAATATGAATATTAATTAATAATATTAGTTACTGTTTATAATACACCCATTTATTTCTACAATTATATTCTGTCGTATCTCGGTCATCCTCCCCCTGCTACTGTCACAGTTCAGTGTAAAAAAAAAAAAAACATTAAAATGTCACATCTTGAAGCCATCACCTTGTGGTCTTCCTCTTGTCAGCCTCCCCAGCCCATCTCCCATCATAATTATCGAAAACCCTTATCTTGTCACAGGAATTAAGCTTCCTCTCAGTATTCTGACTTTTTTTTTGGTTCTGTTTGTCCAACTCCATAAAGATTTCAATTGCTTTAGTTTAGTTAGATTTTGCAGAGCAGTGTTTCTTCCTTTTTAAATTTCTCCCGGGCAAAACGGATCAATATCACAGCACACAGGTGTAACCCAGAAGTGCTCCTTTCTACTCCTAACTCAAGCCTGAGTCTGGAGAAACTTACTCAGTGCACAAACTCTGTAGCACCGGCAAGGATCCTGAAATACTTTGGGTAGATTTTTAAATCAAAATTTTGCCCGGGCAGCACCATTAGTCTACTCTTTTTCGATTTCCAACTGCCAAGGAATTTTCTACGTGCGCAACAATACACAAGCGTCTGATTTCACAACCCAGAGACCAGGGGAAATTTTGTTACTAGAAGTCCATGTGAAAAAATCCCGGCCCTCACCGGGGATTGAACCCGGGACCTCCAGCACTCAAGGCAGACACCATACCTTGAGACCACTCAAGCTCCTCTGTAAATAACACTGATAGAAGACATGATTCCTGGAAGAAAAAGCTGGAGTCAACAGGTACGGAGATGGACACAGGACATTGCAGACACCTTCGGCTGTATGAGGCAGGAGAACTGGCACAGAATACTGAATCTGTTCAATGGGCCATGTGTGATGGTTTATAAAAGAATTGCTACATTAGAGAAGCTCTTACAGGCTGTGAGACATCAAGTGCCATGCCAGCGAGCATAGGCATTCATGACTCCTTTGGTGTTCTGGATCAACTCCTGATATTCCATGCCACTGCCTCAATCCATCCAGCATCATTTCTCTTGGTCAGCTCTGCCTCTCTTCCCCTTGATCTTTCCAGCTGTCACAATGTTTTCCAATGCCTCTCTTCTCATCACATGACTACATGTGTCTTTCTTATTGTTGTGTATAATGTTCTAGTTTCATTAGCCTCTTTCAGGTAATCATTGTAGTTACTCTGGCAGTCCAAGGAATTTGTAACATTCATCTTAGGATAGGCTATGAGTAGGTGTCATAATTTTGAAATTGATTGATTGATTTAGGAACCAACATCACAGCATTCAGGACTTAGTCTGGGCAACTTCTTATTTCAAACTGATTAGAGCTGCAAAGAGGAGTAAGACAGGACTGCATTCTTACCCCTTACCTGTTCAACATGTGTGCAGTAAATGAAATAAGATTCAACAGACATGATGAGACTAGAGATATGTTTGTGGCTGGGTCGACCCTAGAGCTATACTGGTTGGATTAAATAACCCTGCCTCTGCTTGCGAACCTGGACCACAGTTTTGGCACTAACCACTCTGCCACTGCGGCTCCGTGGGAGGCAGGTGAGACATCCTGGTTTGTTGCCACGAAGGCTTGGCATCCAACTCTGGAGCCAGGGAGAACATAGCATCTTCATGTTGTTCATATGGTTAAAGTACTCATCCATGATAGCATCCTCATGTAGCTCATGTGGTAGAAGAACTCATCCATGATAGCATCCTCGTGTTGTTCATGTGGTAAAAGTACTCATCCATGATAGCATCCTCATGTTGTTCATGTGGTACAAGTACTCATCCATATCATCATCCTCATGTTTATGTGGTAAAAGTACTCATCCACAACTGGACTTCTACCCAGTGCTTGTGAAGCTTGATGCACTGCCTCTCAGTTATTCAGCATTTCTTTTATATGCGAGTTAAATGTCAACAGTGCAAAGTTAAAGGAATGCCGTGAAATAAAGTCTTGCATATGATGTAGCTTTCAGCTAGAGAATGGAGGAGCAGGCTGTAACATTGATGTTCTGATGACTAGAGAATAATTCAGCCAGACATGTATTTATAAGTCCTGCAGAGCATGCTCTATGACAGTGGTTCTCAGTCGGTGGGGAATCCCCCACCCCCCACAGGGGGGAATTTTAGGGTTTTCAGGGGGGGGGGGGGAAATTAAGATTATTTCAAGATCACATTAATACAAGAACCAGTTACTTGATATTGTTTTTCCCTCTAAATTTTACGGTTCTGTACTTCTCGTCCTAAAGAAATTCGCTTTATAACGTAAGTAGACCCGCAAATCATGTTTTATGTAGACGTCTAGACTTAATCTAGTATGTGTTATTAAATTTAGCTTCCATTTTTATGTATACTGTGTAAGGGTGGGGGAGGGGTGGATTTATAGGGAGGAAATTCGAAAGGGGGGAGGGGGAGAATGGCGTTTTGAACATATGGTAAAGGGGGGGGGGGGAATGGGCCAAAAAAGGTTGATAACCCCTGCTCTATGAAATAGAAACTGACATGTTCTGTGTGTGAAAAGATGGTCAAAAGCATATCATGTACGTTCAGCAGACTGGCTGTTGCAGCCGCACCTTTTGATGGCGTGCTATTTTGTGACAAGACCGGCTTAATGGAGGCTCTCTGGGACCTAGTAGAACAGTGTTTCTCAACCTTTTTTGGCCCGTGCCCCCCTCCACCATATTTTCAGAACGTCATTTGTGGGTCTACTTACTTTATAAAATGAATGTTAGAAGGGTGAAATGTACAGAACCGTAAAGTATTAAGGGAAAAACAATATCAAGTAATCGGTTCTTGTATTAACACGATCTTGAAATAATCTTAATTCCCCCCTGGGGGAGAATTCCCCACCGGTTGAGAACCACTGTAGTAGAAAGTGCAGCAAAACAGATAGATAATCTACATTGGGAGAGGCTTATTCAGCCGTGAGTGAGTGGTGGGTCTGGTTGACACTCAGCACATAGAAGATAGAGCAGGCGGATGTTTATCCAGGCTGCCACTTGTACCATCAACATGTGGACTCTAATTCAGGCTGCCACTTGTACCATCAACATGTGGACTCTAATTCAGACTACCACTTGTACCATCAACATGTGGACTCTAATTCAGACTACCACTTGTACCATCAACATGTGGACTCTAATTCAGGCTGCCACTTGTACCATCAACATGTGGACTCTAATTCAGACTACCACTTGTACCATCAGCATGGGAACTCTACATTGGCTATGATGAAGGGGACGGACCACATGTGGGTATGCTCAAGCTCAGTGTGTTGATTCTTGAACTCATAATAATAAACATCAGCACCATTATGAGACTCATGTCTTGTTTTCCCACAGAAACAAAGTTCAAGCAACAGAACTTACCAGCATGGCAGCCAATCTTGACAGCAGGCACAGTTCTTCCAGCATTCTTTGCCATTGGTCTTGCCTTCATTCCATTGGGCGTGGTCCTTCTCATTACCTCAAATAATGTAAGACTTAAGGCTATGGTTGTGCCAGAATGTTTTTGTTGGTAGCTTTTACAGCATGTTGAATATGAGTAAAAGAAAACATTGCAGTTTGATGTGTTTGTATATCACATTCAGGTCTGACTATTTTCTATTTTTATTTTGTGTATGTGTGCGCTTGCTCACTTTGAATTCAAGCATATTCCATACTTATGATAGTGCTGAACTGAATTTTACGAGTGGTTTAGCTTTCCCTGTTAACAGTGTCCTCGCCAAACCCAAAGGCAAACCCACTCCAACTTCAGAGGTACTTGTAATTAACACCCTCAAGTCAAGGACAATAGGTCAGCATTTTAGTGCATCTGTCCAGTGTAGGGGTTGAACCCCTTACCTCAGCATCAGCACACCAGATGTTTAAGAACACGCATTCTCATCCATTCGGTCATGCTGACCTACCCTATTTTCCATTTCGTTATAGTGATAGAGGAGTGGCTGGCCGAGTGACTAGAGTGCCAGGTTCTCCTTCGGGAGACTCAGGTTTGAATCCTCGGTAAGGTGTGGATCTTTTTCTGTCGAGGGCAAAAAGAAAACTCTAACCTGCACAGTTCGTGGTGACTGCACTAGCCAGGTGGCTTTAATTCCTCAGTCACATGAACCCCTTTTTCTACACAGCAAGATATTTTAGGCAGTAGATGACAGACATATAACTGGCTGTAACAATTATTATCCAAATATCACTTACACAGAATTAATACCCGAGAGATAAGATGCTTGAGGACAGCTGTCAACTTAACTATCTGAGACCAAATAAGAAATGATGTTATCAGACAGACAGTGGGATCAACACCTTGTGCCACCTATATTGAAAGACAGAAGATCAAATGGTTCGGCCATCTCATTAGAAAGCAACACCATCAACTACCAGCACTGGCCCTAAATTAAAGAAGATCTGATTTGAGAGCAAGAGGACACCCGAGAAGAAATTGACTACATCAATGACTTAGTACAATCACATGGAATGATACTATCCAGTGCCACCCATTGGGGGCTGGAGCGTTGACTATTCCTCCCCACGACGCTTGATGGCAGAAGTGGAAGATGATGATGATGGTGACCACATGCATGATGTATTTTCACATGATGTGTTTACAACACTCATATGACAATGTTTTTTCCTATGTGAATGTATCATGCACTATTGATGAATTATAGATGAGTGATTGGAAGGCCAAATGTAAGATGGGCCTGCGTGCCCAATTTGTTACCCTTTGAAAATAAAGTTTGTTCATTCATTCATTCGTTCGTTCATATAGTAAAGTTGGGACACTGTTGTGAAGTGATGACGGCATCTGCCTCATGCTCATAAGGTCATGGGTTCATTTCCAGACTCTGTTATTTGGTTCGCATGTGCAATATTTGTGGATTTCCCTGGACTTCCTCGCCGGAGATGCAGTTTGTGCTCTGTGAGACAATTCCTGCAGGCATGTGCAATATTTGTGAATTTCCCTGGGCTTCCTTGCCGGAGATGCAGTTTGTGCTTTGTGAGACATTTCCTGCAGGCATGTGCAATATTTGTGGATTTCCCTGGGCTTCCTCGCCAGAGATGCAGTTTGTGCTCTGTGAGACATTTCCTGCAGGCATGTGCAATATTTGTGGATTTCTTTGGGCTTCCTCGCCGGAGATGCAGTTTGTGCTCTGTGAGACACTTCCTGCAGGCATGTGCAATATTTGTGGATTTCCTTGGGCTTCCTCGCCGGAGATGCAGTTTGTGCTCTGTGAGACACTTCCTGCAGGCATGTGCAATATTTGTGGATTTCCCTGGGCTTCCTCGCCGGAGATGCAGTTTGTGCTCTGTGAGACACTTCCTGCAGGCATGTGCAATATTTGTGGATTTCCTTGGGCTTCCTCGCCGGAGCTGCAGTTTGTGCTCTGTGAGACACTTCCAGCAGGCACTTGTTGCTCTGTGGAGAGAACTGAGCTATATGGGATTGGAAAGAATAACCCAGTGCAGTGAAGTTGATCATCTTGACTGTTAACCAGTTTTCTAAAGGAAGCCAACTGAAGGGTCCTTTCAATACACATTGGCTATATGGTGCTGGCCCTTTTTGTTTATAGAAGAATTTGCAGTTGATGTGTCATGTGGTCAGTATTACCCCGGCCACCTGCAGTTTCCACAACTCCTCTATCCATTTTAGGCTCAGTCAGTCTTGAAAATAGTGTCATGTCAATTAGTCACATCTAGTTTGCTGTTTGTAAGAAATTGTTTAGAATAGTCACGTTGAACACACAACTGAAGCCTGTCTATGTGATTTGTGTTATTCAGTGTTATACTAGGGTGGTGATCATTGCTGAGATGTTGAAATTAAGATGTTTATACTTTCAGATCAAAGAGTTCACTTATGACTACACTAACTGTAAGAGCATAGACAATCCTAATGTGACATGTGCAGAAGTTGTTTCAAATAATACCGATCAGACGTGTAGATGCCAGATCGTAGCAGATCTGGATAAATTTGATGTAAGTAACATGCTTTATAACGTTACAGTTTTTGTTACTTAATTAACTCATATATTGTTGCATTTGTCGCACAATCAACTCATACACTGCTGTAATCGTCGCAGATTGTGTTCACTGACTCCTGCTCCAGGTGAGATTACTTAGTCTGGTGTCCATTACTTTTACTCCCAGATATGCTAGCAGGGAATGCACCTCTTGGTGGTATCTTGCCTATGGACAAGGGGGAGGTGGTCGTGCGCTTGTGGGACCAGGTGGAGAAGGGGGAAGAACAGATTGAGAACCCATATGAGGAAAGAATAATGAGATTGCGGGGGATCGGCAGTGGTTCTGGAAGAATCTCAAAACTGAGTGGGAAGACCAGGAGAACTTTTAATCAGATAGCGGTGGGAACGATTAGTAGTATGACTCTTCGCTGGCTGTTGAACGAGGGGACGGAGCACGTATGGGAATGTCCTGAGTGCAGTGATGTTGGTTCTCAACTCAACTCCCAGGTTAATACACATAATCTCGTGGCAGTCGTGGCTGAGAGGTTGTGTTTTCCACCTCCGACTCAAAAGGTACCAGGTTTGATCTCAACATGTTGATGTCAAATGATGTCAGGCAACGTCAAGAGATGTCAGGCAATGTCAAGTGATATCAGGTGATGTCAGGCAACATCAGGTGATGTTAGGCAGTGTCAAGTGATGTCAGGTGATGCGAAGTGATGTCAGGCAATGTCAAGTATTGTCAAGTGATATCAGATGAAGTCATGTGATGTCAAGTGAAGTCAGGCAATGTCAGGTGACCCCCTGACCTCTTAGATAGTGAGATCAGATATGTCACCCATTCAGATAAGGAAAAAAAAACAGTAGGTCCCAAGTGTACATTAAAAACTCTATAGTAGTTGGAAATCACAAAAGAGCAGGCTGTAAGGCAGCTGCCTTAATGAAATAAAAGACATCACCAATCCCTATACTTATAATCACAAATTGTTTGAACACTATCTCAGTACGGATTACCTTCCCCCTTAATAATAGAAGTAATAGTAATAATAATAATAAAACCCTAGTATAACAGCCAGTCCCCTTTTGGTAGGCCAGTATATTCCACATAGCTAATAACAAGTGCCACACCAGTTATTACTATCACTGAGTCGTGTAGTATTGATTTTTCATTTTCCACATGCCTTTATAATGCATATCTTTTATATTGTTGCTGTTTTCAGTTAGCCTTGAATGATGTGTGAATGGTATAATGTATGAAAGAGAGTGATAAAAGGGCAGAATGTTAGACGGGCCTGCGTGCCCAATTCTTAACCCTTTGAAAATAAAGTTTTGTTGTTGTTGTAGTTAGGGAGCTTATTACCTTGGATAGCATCTATCAAGAGACGGACAACCTGATACAAACACATGTGGAAGTCAGGCACACTGACCTGTACAGGTGCATAACTAGATGTCACACACTGACATGTACAGATGCATAACTAGATGTCACACAGTGACATGTACAGATGCATAACTAATGTCACACACTGACATGTACAGGTGCATAACTAGATGTCACACACTGACATGTTCAGATGCATAACTAGATGTCACACACTGACATGTACAGATGCATAACTAGATGTCACACACTGACCTGTACAGGTGCATAACTAGATGTCACACACTGACATGTACAGATGCATAACTAGATGTCACACACTGACCTGTACAGATGCATAACTAGATGTCACACACTGACATGTACAGATGCATAACTAGATGTCACACACTGACATGTACAGATGCATAACTAGATGTCACACACTGACATGTACAGATGCATAACTAGATGTCACACACTGACATGTACAGATGCATAACTAGATGTCACACACTGACATGTACAGATGCATAACTAGATGTCACACACTGACATGTACAGATGCATAACTAGATGTCACACACTGACATGTACAGATGCATAACTAGATGTCACACACTGACATGTACAGATGCATAACTAGATGTCACACACTGACATGTACAGATGCATAACTAGATGTCACACACTGACCTGTACAGGTGCATAACTAGATGTGACACACTGACCTGTACAGGTGCATAACTAGATGTGACACACTGACCTGTACAGGTGCATAACTAGATGTCACACACTGACCTGTACAGGTGCATAACTAGATGTGACACACTGTACAGGTGCATAACTAGATGTCACACACTGATGTGTGCAGGTGCAAAACTAGATGTCACACACTGACCTGTACAGGTGCATAACTAGATGTCACACACTGACCTGTGCAGATGCATAACTAGGTTGTGACACACTGACCTGTGCACATCTCCTGTGTGTTGCCGGGGCCCATAAGGGAAGCAAAGAATAGCAACACTGTAGCCTACCACGCATGTCGTAAGAGGCGACTAAGGAGGCTTGATGGTTCCGTCGCCCTGCTACTGAGTGAGTGCGTGGCGCGACATTGTCAGCTGTGAGTTTTGTGTGAAATGGTTTTGAATCTGCCCAAGTTTTTTTTTTTTGAACGTGACTGCATGTTCAGAGCGATGGCAGGTGGCTATGTCCCAGAGTTGACTGGTTTTTGCTTTATGCAGAAATGCGTGGCTGCTGGGCTTCTGGTTGACTGCCACTGCCGTCGGTGATGAACTGTATTTTCGTGGACTGTGTGGGTGAACATCTAGGAAACATCCAGATAGGAAAATGACTGCCGATTCCATCAGAGATGAATTGGGTGTTTCGTGGGGGACTGGTGTGTTGACATTCTGGCGGCGGCATTATGCACAGTGTATCTGTGCGGGCTGTTGTTTGTCGAGACTCCTGTCTTTTCCACTTTTCACATTGGGCGGTGGGGAGCGTTTTGTGTGATGTCCACTGGCACAGAAACGGAGCATAATGGGGACGACCCGTTGCTGTGAGGTTGGAACTGCGACTAACTAACTAGGTTGTGACACACTGACCTGTACAGGTGCTTAACTAGATGTCACACACTGACCTGTACAGGTGCATAACTAGATGTCACACACTGACCTGTACAGGTGCATAACTAGATGTCACACACTGACCTGTACAGGTGCATAACTAGATGTCACACACTGACCTGTACAGGTGCATAACTAGATGTCACACACTGACCTGTATATGTGCATAACTAGATCTCACACGCTCCCTGAAAAGAGGCACCAAGAAGCAGACATTATAACTGCTTTCAATTATAAGAAGTTTTCTTAAATGCTTCATATTTTTAACACAAATGAATGTGTGGCTCTTCTTCTTGCTTGTTTGCCCTCAGACCTCTCTAGTAATATCTAATAAAAATCATTAGTTTCAAGTTCATGAATTTCTGTAAAGTTTTGGGTAGAATGATAGTACACTTGAAAAATAGCCTATCACACATGATACATTGACTGGCAGTCACGAAGAACACCCTCCCACACTGACTACATTGACTGGGACACAAATACCATCATGAGTAAGCTATCACCCAAATTTCCTGTCTAGTGTTTAGGCCAGTCCCAACACTAAATCAGTCGTCATACACATCAGCAGTGCTTTATAGCTTCTGCTTCCTCCTCATTCCCTTCCTCCTTGCAGGTCTGAAGGTGATTGGTTATTATGACTCTCCAATCCTCTCTGTGCCGGCTTCGTGGCTTAGAGGTTATGACTTTTCTCCGTAATCTCGTATACTCTCGTCGGTGGCGTGATGACGGTGAGAATCAGCAGTGGTTCGAATCGCATTGGTAACTTACAGGGTATGTGAGCCGACCGCTCAGAAAGCAATGGCAAAATACTGAGCGTAATCTTGCCAAGAAATCAACATACAGCTGAAAGATGCTGGTGTTGACAGCGATGTCCTGTAAAGGATATGCACAAAAAAAAAAAAAAAAATTCTCTCTGTCATTTGATATTTAGATGAAGTTTATGTTATTATTATTTGTTGCCCAGAAATGGAGAATGCCTGCAAACAAAGCTCAAAGTCTACAAAGCAATCATATTATCCACACTGCTATTTGCTTTTGAAACCTGGACTGTTTACCAGCGACACGCCAGGAAATTAAACCACTTCACACAGTCTGCCTTAGGAAGCCACTGAAGATCAGATGGCAGGACAAGATCCCAGACACTGAAGTCTTAGAAAGAGCATCCATGCCCAGTATCCACACTCCACTAATGAAGAGTCAGATTCACACATGCCAGGTCACAGGCTCCCTAAACAATTTTTTACAGTGAGTTGTGTTGTGGTAAACGCTCCCAAGGCGGCCAGAGGAAACGCTTGAAGATATAGCTCAAAGCTTTTGGAATTCATCATGACACATGGGAGACTGCTGCCAAAGACCGAAATTCATGGCGTACATCATTATGCAAGGGTGTAGACACTTGTGAAGCAAACAGGATTGCAAGAGCTGTGAAAAAAAGACTCGACACAAAAACCTCCACATCAGATCATCCTCCTGGAACGTCAAGCATTCTTTGCCCACATTGTCAAAGAACATTTCCAGCCAAAATAGGCCTTGCCAGCCATCTTAGAACTGACAGCTCTAAACTTTCAAGCCTCACTGGATGAAATGAATGGTCATCATCATACTTGATGGACAAACATCACCGTTATTTGCTCAGCTGTTTCCGCATACATTTTTTCTCTGCCTCTCTTGCCCCGTACTTTCCTCTCAGGCTTGTACGAATTTTACACTCATAAATAATTAATGATGTTCAATCAATCAGGTGCCGTCTCCACAATGAAAGTTGGCTGTAATTGATCTCCAACACTGACTCTCTGCCCTGACTGTACATTCTGTCAGATTGATGTTCGTCCATCTCTTGATGTTATCTTCCTCTTGTATCATTGTCTACCTCTTACTCGCTTGCCTTCAACCTTGCCCTTCAGTATGGTTTTTATAAGAGTTTTATGTCTTATAACGTGACCAAAATATTTCACTTACTTCTTTTTATATTTCTTTCATCAACTCTTTTTTCATTCCCAGGTTTTCTAGAACCTATGTATTTAATTGTTTTTGTTTCCAAAAAATACGACATATTCTTCTGTATATCCACATCTCCACGGCCTCTATTTGACTTTCTAATTTTTTGTTCAATGTCCAGGCTTCTGTGCCATATAGTATTGTTGAATATTCATACCATTCATGATATAAGCTTAACACATAGTACACATTTATTATATTACATATATATTAGTATTTAGCTAATAAATAGTTAATTTCCCGTGTCCTAATACACCATTTTTAAATTACTGGCGCAAGCAAAATAATTGATAACAATCATGTGATAAAACTAATATGCAGCTGTTATTGTGTATTTGAACATATAACAGAACATATGCTTTAAATGAGGAGTATATATTTAATCTCTTCTGCAGTGATGCACTCATTATGTTTTGTGTGAATACTGTCCCCTTAACTGCTTGCTGGAAATGTTCGCAGCATAGTGATTAATACATAAAGGGGAGTCTCCGTGGTGAAAAAGTCAAGCCATCTGACTCAGGCTCCGAAGGTTATGGGTTTGATTCCGGGACGCGTCCTTCGGTTCACGATTGCATTTTTTTCAGAGACTCCTGGAAGTCGTCACTGGAGCTACGGAGTTCATGCTTTGTGCGACGCTTTCTGTGCTGCTGAAAGAGGCAGCCATATGTGATAAAAACTCGATGCTATGAAGTCGACCCTGTCGACCTTTAAGCGACTCTTGCTAACAGCAGAGAGCACCCCAGAGGTGTCCACTGGTCCTTGTGGCTTGCTGTATGTAGAATAACTTAAATCAGTGTTAGCCATTGTATAACATCAACTATCAATAGCACATATAAAAAAAACATCCAGATATCATCTTACATACAAACAAGACATGGTCTCACTAGAATGGCATCTTCTGAGATGAGATGCATATTATACATAGCTGGAAATAGAAGAAGAGATGGAGAGGCAAATGAGAAACTATGAACATGTGTAGGGATATGATCAGTTACTGACTTTATAGAACAACAAAGCATTCAATGGTTTGAACATTTAGCTAGAATGAAAGAAGATTAGCTAGCTGCTAGAGCATTCATCAGAATTCAAGGTGAGAGGGTGACCCGAATAGAGACAGATAGATGGAGTAAAAGAAACATTGAAGAAATCAAATTTCTTCTTCTTCTGCGTTCATCCAGAGTTTTTTTTTTCCGGATGTGATTGCGTTGTGCCTGTTTACAGCAGAGCTGCATTCTTGCGGTGTTAGGCCGACACATCCGACTTCTGTGGGCATTTGTTGACCCGGTTAACCTTCCCGGGGGAAATCAAATTTGACATTAGCACAGACAACAAGACAAGCGAAAAACAGTAAATTACATCCAGTACCTCTCTGTGACAATCCTTGGCAAAAACAGTAAATTACATCCAGTACCTCTCTGTGACAATCCTTGGCAAAAACAGTAAATTACATCCAGTACCTCTCTGTAACAATCCTTGGCAAAAACAGTAAATTACATCCAGTACCTCTCTGCGACAATCCTTGGCAAAAACAGTAAATTACATCCAGTACCTCTCTGTGACAATCCTTGGCAAAAACAGTAAATTACATCCAGTACCTCTCTGTAAAAATCCTTGGCAAAAACAGTAAATTACATCCAGTACCTCTCTGTGACAATCCTTGGCAAAAACAGTAAATTACATCCAGTACCTCTCTGTGACAATCCTTGGCAAAAACAGTAAATTACATCCAGTACCTCTCTGTAACAATCCTTGGCAAAAACAGTAAATTACATCCAGTACCTCTCTGTGACAATCCTTGGCAAAAACAGTAAATTACATCCAGTACCTCTCTGTAACAATCCTTGGCAAAAACAGTAAATTACATCCAGTACCTCTCTGTAACAATCCTTGGCAAAAACAGTAAATTACATCCAGTACCTCTCTGCGACAATCCTTGGCAAAAGCAGTAGACCAAACATAGAAGATCATTGAATGTACTTAACGATTTGCAATGGTTTATATTTTCAGGAATCAGTTTATATTTATTATGGTCTGACTAATTACTACCAAAACCATCGACGCTATGTCCGCTCTCGAGATGACAATCAGCTGCATGGAGACGGCGTTTCACCCGGGAGTCTTATTGACGACTGCGACCCATACAAAACTACCACCATTAATAAGACACAGTTTGGTTATGCTCCATGTGGTGCCATTGCCAACAGTCTGTTTAACGGTAAGCTGATTTGGTTTTTGTATGATAATGATACACACATTAGTTTGTTGTTTGTCCGGTGTTGCCAAGAGGACCAGCTTGTCATCTGTCAGTCCCATAGGGTTTTTCTGCTCCTGTTCCAGCAGACATTGGGGATCATTCATCTTGTCCTCTCTACCATTTGATATTGTGATGAAGTTGGTGTTACTTACATCATTATTTGTTGCCTAGCTGTTTAAGCTTTCTACCATCTTTCTCTGCTTCTGTTGCCTAGTACTGCCTACACAGCTATCTATATGTTCTACATACATCTTTCCCTGCTTCTGTTGCCTAGTACTGCCTACACAGCTATCTATATGTTCTACATACATCTTTCTCTGCTTCTGTTGCCTAGTACTGCCTACACAGCTGTCTATATGTTCTACATACATCTTTCTCTGCTTCTGTTGCCTAGTACTGCCTACACAGCTGTCTATATGTTCTACATACATCTTTCTCTGCTTCTGTTGCCTAGTACTGCCTACACAGCTACCTATATGTTCTACATACATCTTTCTCTGCTTCTGTTGCCTAGTACTGCCTACACAGCTATCTATATGTTCTACATACATCTTTCCCTGCTTCTGTTGCCTAGTACTGCCTACACAGCTACCTATATGTTCTACATACATCTTTCTCTGCTTCTGTTGCCTAGTACTGCCTACACAGCTACCTATATGTTCTACATACATCTTTCTCTGCTTCTGTTGCCTAGTACTGCCTACACAGCTATCTATATGTTCTACATACATCTTTCCCTGCTTCTGTTGCCTAGTACTGCCTACACAGCTATCTATATGTTCTACATACATCTTTCCCTGCTTCTGTTGCCTAGTACTGCCTACACAGCTACCTATATGTTCTACATACATCTTTCCCTGCTTCTGTTGCCTAGTACTGCCTACACAGCTATCTATATGTTCTACATACATCTTTCTCTGCTTCTGTTGCCTAGTACTGCCTACACAGCTATCTATATGTTCTACATACATCTTTCTCTGCTTCTGTTGCCTAGTACTGCCTACACAGCTATCTATATGTTCTTTTGGATCGACCTCACAGAACTGTCACTCTTACGGTTATCACCATATACAATCGACACAATCGTCGATAAATCTTGGCCGCATTTTGACCTTCTGCTTGAAGGAAATGAACCACACCATGACTTTCACAGCTGCTTATTCGTTCGTGATTCGTGAACCATTAAACAAATGTTAGTGTAGGTTGATGTGAGCTAAAGACTACTGAATGATGCAAACAATGAATGATGTTGCTATGGCCACCAGTTTATGTTTATCAGCCAATCGGCTGTTGATTTTGGAATAGCCCACATATATTTTCAACATACATCTTTCTTCGCTTCTCTGGCCTAGTACTGCCTACACAGCTATCTATACGGTCTGCATACATCTTTCTCCGCTACTCTGGCCTAGTACTGCTTACACAGCTATTTATATGTTAGCAGAAATAATTTATAGTATTGGTATAATAGCACTCAGAAATAGTTTATAGTATTGGTATAATACATATTGTACAGGTCACCATTGTTTCACATACAGTTATAATCTGTTTTGTAGAAATGGCATTTTTGCCAATGTTTATAATCTTTTCCTAGATAAGAAAACTATTATTGCAATTATTATGAAACTGAGTATACTTATTTTATTTCCAACACCTTTAATGAGGACATATGAAAAGAAAGTAACACTATTATTATTGTAGTTCATAAAATGCTTGTAAAGAAAAACATATGTTTACAGTTGGTTGGTACTAGATGCTTTGGTCGGGGGTTTAAGCCACTTGTCTCATGATGCGATGGTCATGGGTTCATTGTTGAACTCTGTTATCCGGTTCACAAATACAATTGTTTCCGTGGCCCCTGAGGGTTATCACTGGAGCTATGAAGTTCATGTTCTGTGTGATGTTCTCAGCAGGCTGCTCTGCAGAAAGAAGACAGCCATATGACATAGAACCCGGTGCAATGCAGGCGATCCTCTTGTCTTTAACCCCTATAGAGGATGCACTAGACAACATAACAATTGAAATAGCACCATAGGTTGGATGCAAATTCTGCCCATATTCCATAGTTGTGGGTTCATGTGGACCTGGCTAATGAAGACACCTTTTTTAGAGGTGTCTAGTTGGTCATGTGTTGAAGTACATTTGTTCCTGCAGTGAGGCGCTTTTGTCATTTGGAGGTGACAGGTCCGAATCCCAGTCGGCAATTATAGCTTTCAATTGTTATGTTGTCTAGTGTTGTTGTCTAGTCTCAATTATTTCCTCATACGTCTGAGCGTCAAATAATACGCGTGTATTTATTTATGAACTATCTGTCTTCTAAGAGTTCCCCGATTGATATCGATGGTAGTGTGGTTCAAACATTTGCCTCTATCTATTTTTGTTTAGCACCATATACCCCATATACCTCAAAGCGTGGAAGAGGGACCTCTACTTGACTCCTTTCTTTAAGCCATACACCCAGTATATGTGTGTCTCATTTAGTGAAACATGGTACTTGACTCTACATTTGACTCTTTCCTGCAGACACATTTGTCATAAAATATCAAGGAAGTGCCACAGTCGGGCTTCTCAATACACAGATTGCTTGGGTTTCGGACAAGAATGTGAAATTCAGGAATCCAGATAGTAAGTTAATTGTGTATCTGTAGAGTTTGTGCTTTGTGCAACACTTATGGCAACCGGTGTGAGGGAAAAAAAGTGAGCTATATGGTGGAAAACTCGGGGGGGGGGGGGGGGGGGGGGGGGGGTCGATTCTCTGTCCGTTTAAACTCCCTTAACATTTACAGCTACATTGTGATATTTACAGCTTTTGGTTGACATACCATGGATCAAGACTTTTGGTTGACATACTGTGGATCAAGACATACTGTGGATCAAGACATACTGTGAATCAAAACTTCTGGTTGACGAACTGTGGATCACAACTTTTAGTTGACATACCGTGGATCAATACTTTTGGTTGACATACTGTGGATCAAGACTTTTGGATGATATACCATGGATAAAGAGGAGTGGCTGGCTGCGTGGCTAGAATGCCAGATTCTCCTTTGGGAGACCCAGGTTCTAATCCTTTGTAAGGTGTGGATTTCTTTCTGTTGGGGGAAAAAAGAAAACTCATACCTGCACAGTTTGCGGCAACAAAACTAGCCAGGCAGCCTTAATTTCTCAGGCTCAAGACTGCCCCGCCATACACCGCAAGGTACCACATAGGCCGTAGATGACAGTTTGACAGACAGACTGTCGATCAAGACTTCTGGTTGACATACAGTGGATCAAGACTTTTGGTTGACATACCTTGGATCTTCTGGTTGACATGCCATGGATAGAGAAAAGACAAGTACTGCCGTCTTTGATATGACAATCAGAGAAAGCTGACTGGTCAGCAGCATAACATCTTGGCAACTGAAATACTCCCGGAAGAAGAAGCTGGGGCTGACCAATACGACAGTGAACACAGGATGTTCAGAGCACTCTGGGAATGAAAATGCATGAAGCAGGTGAGCTGCAGAAGGATCAGATCTCTCCGGCGAGTTGTGAAGAGAATCGTACCGGCGGGTTGAGATGAGAATAATTCCGGCAGGTTGAGATGAGAATCTTTCTGTTGGGTTGTAATGAGAATCATTCTGGTGGGGTGTGATGAAAATCTGTCTGGCAGGTTGTGGTGAGAATCGTACCGGCGGGTTGTGATGAGAATCATTCCAGCAGGTTGAGATGAGAATCTTTCCATCGGATTGTGATGAGAATCTTTCCATCGGATTGTGATGAGGGCAATTCTGTGCAAAGGACTTGCATTATTAATTATGGCAGATGAGAAATGAAATTGATATTGCAGTAAATCTGTGAAATTACAATGAGTAAATCATGAAAAACGTGGAGTGGAATTGATCAGAGTTACAAGACTTGACTGACATGAGTGATGGATCAACCACAGCTAAATAACTATTATACATTTCTAGGTAGTTATATCAGTGTTTGTTAGCTGATGAAGGCTTTAGCCTCAACGTCCACTTTGTGGATTGTGCTTGTGTTCTTGTAAAGCTTTCCAATCCCACTTTTCATTTTTCGCTGATTGATTCATTTAATTCTAATGGTTATGTGTGACACTCATATCTCATTTTTCTGGGCTTGAGTTACCTTTCCTAGACCTCACACTTAGTAGTAAATATTGTGTTGTGAGCAGGTTTTGTAATTTTGAAATTTTGCCATGGAAGTGTCCTTTTTGGCCTACTTAATGATTGCCAACTGCCAGGGGATCGATAACATGTTGAAAGTGCTGACAGGGCCTCCTGTTTATTGACACTTGTATGAGAAGGTTAGATAGTCAGGCAGCTACATTCGTGGGGAGTGTGGCATCACTTTGTTTTAAATGGAGTATTGTCCTGAACCAGGATATGAATATGAAATGTTTAAAGCTGCAGGGGTATACTGTTAGTTAGGTGCATATCCTTTACAGGACATTGCAGTCAACCCCAGCATTGTTTGGCTGTTTGTGATTTCTTGGCAAGTTTACTTTCAGTATTTTACCATTGCTTTCTGAATGGCTGATACTCATACCATTTTATAAAAACCAGCACCAGATGTTTTGCTGCCAAATCTCCTGCAGCTGTGTTTCGAACTGAGTATACGGGATTCAGAATTGCATCGGTAACCCCTTCGATCCGTGCTTGCCTCAAATAATACCCTAAGCAGTGGTCACTGCAGATTTTGTATATGAGAAACTGCCAAGAACAGACATTTTGAACATGAGAAACTGCCAAGAACAGACATTTTGAACATGAGAAACTGCCAAGAACAGACATTTTGAACATGAGAAACTGCCAAGAATGGACATTTTGAACATAACTGCCAAGAACAGACATTTTTAACATGAGAAACTGCCAAGAACAGACATTTTGAACATGAGAAACTGCCAAGAACAGACATTTTAAACATGAGAAACTGCCAAGAACAGACATTTTGAACATGAGAAACTGCCAAGAACAGACAATTTGAACATGAGAAACTACCAAGAACAGACAACATTTAAAGTTACAGGATGTTACTGGATAATGTGAACAGGGGCAGAAGTCCTTTACATTTGGAAGTGGCATCATGTGCCCAATTGGATGCCATGCACAGATGATGCGAAATACCAAGCAGAGTTTGATAGGCAAAAATGGCAAAAAGTGTGCTATGATTGTCTACGCCTAGAAACAAATGAATTTGCTTCAGCGCAGTTCACTGATTGCAGTTATATCTTGTATTTTAAAAATTGCAACAGAATTCCTTATTCCGTTTTTTTAAATTATTGATGTTTACCAGTGTCAAACTTGGATATTATTCATGTCACACTTAGTGTGAATTTTTTGTGTCAACAATAAACAACTTTTTGATAAATACTGGAAGGCCTTGGTTAACGTCGGGGTTATGTTCTTGGGAAACGCGACTTTAAGTGAAACAAAGTATAGCGAAACACTATACAGGTGTATACACAAGTGACGACATTATGGCGGAGTGTAGCGACGTAAAGTGAAGTTATGTCACACTGTGACAGCGACGTTATAGCGTGGCGACGTATAACGGGGCCTTCCAGTACACTAGCATTTGAGTCACGTATAGGGAATGGGTGTGCATAATTATAAACATATTTTGTCAGACAGTAAGATAGTAAAATAGTATAACTGTCAAGGTGAATATATGAAATATTATGGAAAGCATTGGTGTTAGGTGTATGGTGAACAGGGGTGGTGGAGTGGCTAGCACGCTTGCCTGCCAGCCTGGTCTTATTCTATTCAGATTCCCATTCACCCCATAGTGAGATTGTATACCAGATAATGCAGCAGCTATAGAAGCTGAAAATGTGAAATGTCGTATGTTTTATGATACTTCTTTTCTGTTTTGTGGTGTAGCTGATATTACAGATATGGGCCTGTCCTTTATAATAAACAAACATGTGCTTGAAAGAGCAGATATTACCACAGTTCACACCCTCCTCAAGCAGAGACGCTTCCGGTGGCTGGGCCACGTATCTCGATTGGAGGATAAACGTATTCCCAAAGATCTCCTATACGGAGAACTAGCCACAGGAAAGAGGCCAACCGGAAGACCCCAAATGCGATATTGGGATGTGTGTAAACAAGATATGAAAACCCTTGGCATAGATCCAGACACATGGGAAAGAGTTGCAACAGACAGATGTTCCTGGAGAAGAGATGTACGAAACATAGTGGTGCTCTTGGAGCGCAATCTGATCCAACAAACTGAGGATAGGCGGCACAGGCATAAAATGCACTCACTCACAGCGGGACCTGCCTCATTTTACAGATGCAGAAACTGTGGCAGAGATTGTCACTCTTGCATTGGACTATACAGTCACCAGAGGTGCTGCCAGGTACCTCCCAAGTGGCACAACTCTATAGTCCTTCAGGACTGAAAGATGCCTACTACTAGTCCTGTCCTTCACATGTCCCCTTTGTAAACATTACTATTATGTTTAATAAACATTTATTATGTACTTTAATTTCATATTATTTTACTAATATTTGTCTTCGCATTGTTCTTGACAGGTATCAAATTCTGAAATGCCAGATAGTTGTGTTTTATTCATATTATTTTTTTATTCATACGTGTCTTAGTTTTTATTATATTATTTCAATCCATTTTCCCTTCATTGATTCTTCTGTGTACCTAGACAGAGACCCTGTTCAGGTAGGTGACCTGTGTTTGTTTTACCATGGGATCTAAATATACCTTGTTGTTAATGATATGTAGCTGCTGTTTAGTTGTTTAATTCTGACTAGATAGTCTAGAATTGTTTGCTACACATTTCTACCATATAACATTGCTTTTATTCTGTGATGTTTGCTTCTTATGTTGTAAAATGAATCTTCTCAGAGTGGGATTCCTACACACAGCCGCCCAACTGGAAGCGTCCTGTCTGGAAACTTGATGAAGCTAACCCAAATAATAATGGCTATTTAAATGAAGATCTCATTGTGTGGATGCGAACTGCTGCCCTGCCCACCTTCCGCAAGCTGTATCGCCGTGTGAATCACACTGCCCCATTTCATGATGGCTTGCCAGCTGGGAACTACACTATAGAGATTGAGTATAGTATGTCTGTAACTAGCAAATTTTACATAACACCATCATCATCGTGATCATCATCATCATAATCATCATCATCATAATCATCAACATCATCATCATCATCAAGTGATTATCCTTCAATGATCATGCTTCTCCCTATCCCCATTCTTCATCAGAGTCTCTGTTTATTTGCTGACATCCGACCTTGCCACAATCTTCTCTTCCCTCCGTGCCTTTTTCTGTCTCTGTTCGCATTATTATTACCAGATTATGTAATATGTTCCGCCGGCTCCATGGCGAAGGGCTTACAGATGCAGTTTGTTAACCCCCATACCTGCGTTCGATACACAGCTGCGGGTGATTTGGCAGCAGACCATCTCGCGTTGGTTTTTTACGAAATGGTATGGGTGCCAGTCATTTAGAAAGCAACGGCAAACTACGGAACATAAACTTGCCAAGAAATCACCTCAACAGCAAAAAATGCTGGTGTTGACTGCAACGTCCTGTAAAGGATATGCACAAAACATACAAAATATGTTCCAGTGTTTCTCTTCTTATAATGTGTTTTTGTGTTATGTTCCACTGTTTCTCTTCTTAAAATATGATTGTGTACTATGTTCCTGTATGTCTCTTCTCATAATATGTTCTTGTATTATGTTCCAGAATGCCTTTCCTTATAATGTGTCTTTGTATTATGTTCCAGTCTTTCTGTCTCATAATTTGTTTTTGTATCATGTTCCAGTGTTTCTCTTCTCGTGGTGTTTCTGTATTACATAGTCATGGATCCACTCTGTGTTCTTATCTTAACCATGCCATGTGGCCAAGCCATCCATATATGTACCTCTCTGTCTTCTCCATGTTTTTTCCCCCTTGATCTTGCCAGTTGTCACCAAGTTCTTTAGTGTATTTCTTCTCAAAACATGCCCAACAACTTTGACTGTCTACATCTAATTTCTCTACACAGTTAATGATTTTCATTTGTTTCTTGTAGGACTTGCTCGTTGGTTTTTCTGTCTGTCCATGGTATTCTTTGCATTTTCCTCAGGAACAACAATGCACTGCCATTAGATGTTTTTTAGCTTGTCTGCTCATTGTCCATGCTTCACATCCATACAAAAGTACAGGTTCTATGTAACACTTCAACAATCTTTTTCTCATTGCAATGACATCTTGTGTATATGTTGCTATTAAGTCAGCTTTATTCAGTTCTGAGTCTAAACATTGTAACTTTTCCAGTCCTGTCTAGTAGATTTGAGACTTTCTGAGTGTTTTATGAGGTATTTCTTTTGTTAACATGTAATGTTTGTGATAAGTTGTCTTTATGGTTTAACTTTTTTCAGCTTACTTAAATGACTTAATTTGGCTGTCCATCAAGTTTATAATATTGTTCTGGATTAAATCTCTGTAACATTTCTTCTTGTGTTTGTTCCCAGATTACCCTGTGGTAGCCTTTGATGGAACCAAGAGTATCATCATATCAACTACCTCCTGGCTGGGAGGCAAGAATCCATTTTTGGGCATTGCATACATCGTTGTTGGTTCCTTGTGCATTGTGCTTGGGGTTGTATTCCTCATCATCCATCTTCGCTGGGGAAAGAAGTGAGTAACTTTCTGTGTAATCGGTGTATATGTTGTCTGAGGTCTGTCTTGGTGTATTAGTTAGTGCAGTCACTTTTCAATGCTGTGGTCCTGGGTTCGGTACCCAGTAGTGGTAGGGTTGCATTTGTTCTGACCAGCACAGCTTTGGGGTCCACCCCAGACTTATGAAATGACTATCATGAAATCTGGTTAAACTTGGGAAGGTAATCCAGCCAACTGTTGGCCGGAAGAAGTTGGATATGTCGGCTGAAAGGTGCAAATATTGCAGTAAACAGGCACAATGTAATTACATCTAAAACAACATTCTTGATGAACGCAGAAGAAGAGGAAGAAGAAGAAAAAGATCTGGTTAAAAGGCAAGTAGATGGACTTCATTTCACCAGATTTGATCCCATATGGCTGTCTTGCTGCACAGCAGCTAAACCACCCGCTGTAAGTGTTGACTGGTATGATGCTTTGGCTCTGGCAGATTATGAAATTATAATAATGGGAAGATTTTCATTGGAGAGTAAACGTGCAGTGCCAGTTAGGTAGCTGGCCCAATCAGGGGATATGTTTTAGTGTTGTTCTAACACCTGCTATGATGGTTGTCATTTTTGTGACTACAAAATTGGCTACCTGCTCCATTCTTATAAATTGAAAATGTAACTTTCTTCTGTCAGGTTCTATTCTTTGATTGATTTAAAACAACTGAAAAGTTGCATATCTTTACAGGACGTCGCAGTCAACCCCAGCATTTTTTGGCTGTTTGTGATTCCTGGGCAAGTTGACGTTCAGTAGTTTGCCATTGCTTTCTGAACAACCAACACCCATACCATTTCATTCAAAACCAACGCAAGGTAGTCTGCTGCCAAATTGCCCACAGCTGTGTTTCGAACGCGCTATACAGAATTACAAACTGGGTCTGTAGCCTCCTTCACCACGGACACAGTTAATTATATATATTCCAAGAACTTATGTTTTTTGCCCATTATTTTATTCATTTGTATGCCTATTATCTTGTTTATTTTTGCGTGAGTGTAATGTCCCATTGTTTTTGTTGTGTGAATGTGATGGCCTAAAGTTTTTGTTGTGTGGCTGTGATATCCTGATATCTCTATCATGTGACTGTGGTATTCTGATATCTCTGACATGTGACTGTGGTATTCTGGTATCTCTGTCTTGTGACTGTGGACTTCTGATACATCTGTCTTGTGACTGTGGACTTCTGATACATCTGTCTTGTGACTGTGGGCTTCTGATACATCTGTCTTGTGACTGTGGACATCTGATACATCTGTCTTGTGACTGTGGACTTCTGATACATCTGTCTTGTGACTGTGGACTTCTGATACATCTGTCTTGTGACTGTCATGTCTTAAACTGTCATGTACCGCCAATATAGTACATTGCGGCGTATGGATGGAGAGGGGGGGGGGTGTGTGTCTTGAGCTTGAGGAATTAAGGCCGCCTGGTTAGTGCAGTTGCCGCGAACTGTACAGGTTAGGGTTTTCTTTTTGCCCCTGACAAAAAAATACTCCAAACCTTACCGATGATTCGAACCCGGGTCTCCCGAATGAGAATCTGGCATTCTAGCCACTCGGCCAGCTGCTCCTCCGGTGTGACTGCTCATCATGTGACTGCTATTCTGATACCTCTGTCATGTGACTGTGGTATTCTGATATCTCTATAGTGGACTGTGGTATTCTGATACCTGTCATGTGACTGATATCCTGATATCTTTATCATGTGGCTGTAGTATCCTGTTATCTCTATCATGTGACTGTGGTATCCTGATATCTCTATCATGTGACAGTGGTATCCTGATATCTCTATCGTGTGACTGTAGTATCCTGATATCTATCATGTGACTTAGTATCCTGATATCTCTATCATGTGACTGTAGTATCCTGATAGAACTATCATGTGACTGATATCCTGATATCACAGTCATGTGGCTGTGAAGTCTGTATTTGCAAGCACTGTAGTAGTTTGTGCACAAGGCAGTTTGATTCTTGTGGCTATGTATTGGGTCCTGAATGAGATCACCAAGTTCACCAAGTTGTATCTTTATTTGCCTGGTTGAGTTAAGATTCACTGAGTAAGGGAACTGGCCACACTACCTAATAAACTGTGATATAGTCAATGTTAATTTATGAGTGTTTCATGTCCCCATAACTGTGTATATTTATATTTGCCTGCTATCTGTATTATTGCAGCAGTGAACTTTGCTCCTGTATTCTCTGTTTATTGGTCAGTTCAAATATTTATTATTAGGTACTAGTGCCCCCTCCCCCAATTGCTGTCATTAGTATGATGCAGGCCTTCTTTCTTTACTCATTAATTACCACATGGATTTATCTGTTGTGTAGCATCTCTGTGATTCTTCTGCATTGTTTCAGTATTGTTGTGTTGTCTCTGGCATATTCTGATATCACAGAGATTGAAACAACAACTGAGAATGGGACTTTTCTTGAATTTTGATAATATTCTAATGAATAATGCGCTTCAGTTTGATGAAGTTATGCCACTTATATTATTCTCCTTTTTCTCTTGTCTGTGAATTATTGTTGCCCGGGAAGGTTAACCCGGTCAACAAATGCCCGCAGAAGTCGGGTGTGTCGGCCTAACGGTGCAAGAACGCAGCTCTGTTGTAAACAGGCACAACGCAATCACGGCCGAAAAAACTCTGGATGAACGCAGAAGAAGAAGAAGAATTATTGTTGATAATTTAGACAGCAGAATTATAGATGTGACCAAAAACAAATCATTTCTTTTCTTTCCCTCCGCTACAAGAGTCCTACCCAAACTGGATGTCAATTTCCTGAACCAAGCACATTACAGTCTATCAAAACTGCTTGCAAACAGTGTTGGTGATCTCAGCCACGTGTATTTATTTGAAACCAGTGTTAGGGGGACAGTAGCTCATCTTGTGTGTGCCGAAGTGGACAGATGTGAACACACAGATAAAAGCGTGTGTGTCAAGGAGGACATTCCTCTCATGCAGAGAGTGCAGCCAAGATATTCCAGTTTTGACATGGTTCGTAATGATGCATTTAGTTTTGTGTAAGCCATAGACACTGTTGGATCAGTGGTCGGAGTGGACAGAACTGCCTGAAATACCATTGGGTGGCAGTGGTCACATGTCAGCCAGGCACATACTACTGTTGTCCAAGTGACGTAATGAATGTAAATAAATATGGCATACATGAACTTCTTGCCACCAAAAACTGGACGAGGATGCCATCAACCTGTAACAAACTACTATTATTGGATCACTACTGAGAGCTAGTTGCATGTCCTTTATAGGACATTGCTGTCAATCACAGCATTTATTGGCTGTTTGTGATTGTCTAAGTAATGTTACGTACAGTAGTTGGCCATTGCTTACTGAATGACCAATGCTTGTAACTCTGTGAAGATCAGTGCATAGCGGTTTGCTCCCAAATCACCTGTAGTTGACTTCAAACCTGGGATTGTGACACAACACTCACTACCCTTACGCCACCACAGAGGCTGATGAGGCAGTGTTGCTGAGAACACTGGTATATAAATCACCTGATGAGGCAGTGTTGCTGAGAACACTGGTGTATAAATCACCTGATGAGGCAGTGTTGCTGAGAACACTGGTGTATAAATCACCTGATGAGGCAGTGTTGCTGAGATCACTGGTGTATAAATCGCCTGATGAGGCATTGTTGCTGAGAACACTGGTATATATATCACATCACTGGATGTCACAGGCTGAAGGGGGGAAGCACAGGTTCTGGCTGGATAGATAACACCATTGGAATCATTAGCATGGAAGTCTAATAGCAAATGGGGGGAAAAGAAGAAAACACTATCTGCTGGGTAGATAACATTGAAATCATTAGCATGATGGTCAGATTTAAGCATAGGAAGAAGAAGGAAAATTGTTGCATTGATTCTAGCTCAAACTGATACTTGTGAGATCTCTGTAAGAATACTGTCTGAATCTTGTCAACATAGAAGTGGAGTACGATTCATTGGGTATAAACGGAGACAGACAGATGTTTTATTTGGGAGCAAGCACTAACGTGTGAAAAGATGTCTCTCATAATGAACGATAGCCTTTACACTGTAACATGGTTCTAAAACGTAACGGTCAAGACTTTCCAGTATGACAGTACAGGGCAAGATGTGGTGAGTAAAATAAGATGTGACAAGCGCAGAAAGCTTCAGGGCAGGAAAAAAAGCTGGGAGCAGCCACCTTAGTGGAATTGCGAGGTGGAGAAGGTATGGGTGGATAAGCATAGTGTTGTAAGGAGATGGCAAAATGCCAAAAAGAACAGAGCTGGCCATCCTAGTCCCTGCATGCACTTAGAGAGATGCACACAAAAGTAAGCTATTTAAAAAAACTGGTCAAGGTGGTTAAAAGTGAAAAATGGGCAGAGGTGTGTCAATGAGTAAGCACAGACAAGTCGGAAATTGGCGACTACATAAAAGCATAAGTGGGGTACTCAAGAATAAGAGCATTTCTGACTTCCAAGGTGCTGACCTCATCTGGCAGAGGACTGATGAGGACAAGGGCAAAGCCCTCTTTGAACGCTATCTAGAGCAGAGTAACCAGACAAACATGGGAGGCCGAAATCTTGCCAAGGAGGTCACCTCAGACAGGTTCAAGGCCCAGAACACTTCAGATGAAGACACAGTGACAGTGAAAGAAATCAACTTCGGCGATCAAAAAAACAGTGCACCAGGGCCAGATGGCATAAGATACGACAATATCAATAGGTGTACCGACAACGAACTAGAGAAACTAGCAGACATGTACAACAACAGTATAGGGAGTACTAGCATCAAGGAGGAATGGTTACACAGCTATCTGATTCCCTTGCCAAAGCCTGGCAAAGACCACAAAAAAATTCAGGGATATCGAATTATAACCATGCAGAATACAATAGGCAAGCTGCTGGAGAAGTTAATTGCCAGGAAAATGTCAAGCCAGCTAGAGAGGCAAGGTGTTTTCCCACCTACCCTTGGTGGGTACCGTTCAAAAAGAGAAACCTGGACCAATACAGCAGTTTTTGCCCATGATGTCTATGAAGGTTTCCACTCAGGCATTGAAACCTTTGCTGCAGCGATTGATCTTGAGGACGCGTACAACAAAGTACCATTGGATTTTTTTAATGCTTCAGCTTCTTGAACTTAAAATAAGTCCATTCCTCCTTAGTTGGATCGCTGCAGCCCTCTTCCAACGGAAAGTAGTTTTTACATGTGGCAGTTGGACTTCGGAACCAACAACAATATATCCTGGCCTACTACAGGGATCACCATTATCTCCGGTACAGTTAAATGCCTACACAGTGAGAATCACCAGTGAGCAGATCACTGGACCTGGTAGGACATTGTCATATGCCGACGATGTTTTAGTGTATCGTCAGGGTAAGGATAGAGATCAGGTTGCTGTGGAACTACAAACCGAACTCAATCGCATAAGTACTTGGTATGTTGAAGCTGGGGCAATGGTCAACCCAACAAAGGCAACAGTGACTTGGTTCTCGTTGAATAATCATATTGTCAAAACTCCAACACCAACTGTTAAGCTGTGTTCAGAGACGTGGAAAGAGCGCAGGCAATGAATTACCTGGGGATACGGTTTGATCGAAGCCTTGCTTATAATGAGCACATAGACCAGATGACAAAGGCCAAGCGGGGTTTGGCTGCGATGTGGGTGATGGCGGCAGCAAACTGTGAGCAGCACCATCTATGTCTTCTATACGAGGGGCTGGTCATGTCTGTTTTTGAGTATGCAATGGCAATCCTGACTCTCAGCCATAAGGAGATAGAAAGGTTGGAAAGGTTACAGAATGAAATTATGCGTATTATTCTTGGATGTACAAGAGATACAGCATGCAGGGCGATGCGCAACCTTCTTGATTTTCCAACCATTGAAGAGAGAATACAAGGTTGCAGGGCACGCGCCTACCTCAGAGTTAACGCAAACACACAACATCCACTGCATAGTGAAATTTTGAAGGTGAAGGGCAGCAGGTTAAAAAGAGGACGGTTGTGGATGGGTCAAGCCGAAGACATTCTTCAACAGGTGTGTTCACTTGAGGACTTAGAACCTGGTGAGGAGTGGGTACAAGTGCCAACAGATTTCTGCACATCCTTTTCAGTTTGCATCCAGCTAGATAGAAAATGCAGGCAAGAAAATCTGGCTGCTGTGGAGGCGGAAGTACAAGCGTTGATTTTCGAGAATTCGCTAGACGGCGATGCTGTCATTTACACAGATGGGTCAGTCGTCCAACATGTGAAAAGCTCATGGGCCTTTACGGCTCAAGCCGGAGGGAGAATTGTGAAGGAGGACTCTGGTGCTTTTGCTGAGACCACAAGTAGCCTGACTATGGAAGTCACGGCTGTAAGTAAAGCAATAACATGGCTCGAGACACAGACATTCACTAGGGCATGTTTCCTTAGTGACTCAATGAGCATGCTCAAGAGGATAGAGATGAGGTGGATCCGAAGAGAATGGTTGCTGTCTCGGCTGGCAAAGATTAGTTTCATCTTCATGCCAGGGCATGCGGGAGTACAAGGAAATGAGCGGACTGACAAGCTCGCAGGTAAGGCTACTGTGGAGGGCGAATGCGCCATGGACCAGGCTGACATTCTGAATGCTCTACAAGAAGTAAGACTTTTGCAAGAACCAAGTGATGACTGCGAATCTACAACCATGGTCAGACTGCGAGAACAGCAAATTAAAAGAGGGGTGGCCAAACAAGAACACTACGTAGGAAGCCAAAGAAGATTGATAAACCAACACAGAAATGGTGTCGTTAGCCGCTACACGCTGCAGGATTTGCTTCGGAGGGTATCCAAGCACTTATGGACTGAATGGTTCGATGTGCAGTGAGGATGATCTGTCAACTAACTAACTATGGTGCTAAAAAAAACATGAAAATGAGCAGCATCACTCATGGAAAACATGTAAATGGGCACAGTATCAATGAGGGAAATCAGGAAAATAGGCAAACTGCCAGTCATGGAAAACATGTAACCTGGCAAAGTGTCAGTCATGGAAAACATGTAAATGGGCAGTTTCAATGAAGGAAAACATGTAAATGGGCAGTTTCAATGAAGGAAAACATGTGAATGGGCAGTTTCAATGAAGGAAAACATGTGAATGGGCAGTGTCAATGAAGGAAAACATGTAAATAGGCAGTGTCAATGATGGAAAACATGTAAATGGGCAGTGTCAATGAAGGAAAACATGTAAATGGGCAGTGTCAATGAAAGAAAACATGTAAATGGGCAGTGTCAATGATGGAAAACATGTAAATGGGCAGTGTCAATGAAGGAAAACATGTAAATGGGCAGTGTCAATGATGGAAAACATGTAAATGGGCAGTGTCAATGAATGAAAACATGTAAATGGGCAGTGTCAATGAAGGAATTCAGGGAAATAGGCAAACTGCCAGTAATGGAAAACATGTAACCTGGCAAAGTGACTATCATGGAAAACATGTAAATGGGCAGTTTCAATTAAGGAAAACATGTAAATGGGCAGTGTCAATGATGGAAAACATGTAAATGGGCAGTGTCAATGATGGAAAACATGTAAATGGGCAGTGTCAATGAAGGAAAACATGTAAATGGGCAGTGTCAATGATGGAAAACATGTAAATGGGCAGTGTCAATGAATGAAAACATGTAAATGGGCAGTGTCAATGAAGGAATTCAGGGAAATAGGCAAACTGCCAGTAATGGAAAACATGTAACCTGGCAAAGTGACTATCATGGAAAACATGTAAATGGGCAGTTTCAATGAAGGAAAACATGTAAATTGGCAGTGTGAATGAAGGAAAACATGTAAATGGGCAGTGTCAATGAAGGAAAACATGTAAATGGGCACAGTATCAGCCATGGAACACATGTAAATGGGCACATTGTCAGCCATGGAAAACAATGATAGAAGACAGTAAAGACTGAACTGCTAGTCATGTATCGTAAACTTGTGAGCAAATATCAGACTATGTATACTTTGCGTGCCATTACAAATGTGAAAGTTTGCTCTTTGCCTGCCAAAGGAACCAATGTGATATGCAACATTTGAAGACTCTTCTGCTGACATACAGTGTTCTTCTGCTTATAATAAAGCCAGAAATGTATGATCCAACATGTCTACCATCTCTGTGTGGTTATAATATATACAGCTAGGAAAGTCCCCAGTAGAAGAGGCGGACCAGGACAATTGATGCTAGGTGTCCTAAGATGGTGGCATGCAGGAATTCATCAGTGGAATTGATCTAGAGCACCGACTGTGGAGGTGTATCAAAGCCTGTATGATTTGGCAGGATGCATGGGGTACTGATCAGTAAAGTAGAACATAAGTTCAGCATTTCAGTTACAATGCAATTGAAGAGTACTA
The DNA here is from genome assembly GCA_963921405.1 of Cepaea hortensis. NCBI lineage: Eukaryota > Metazoa > Mollusca > Gastropoda > Stylommatophora > Helicidae > Cepaea > Cepaea hortensis. Next base: position 22,001,862 of record OY992892.1, on the reverse strand, counting down.
GCAGTACAAGCTGGAACAGAGGAGAAATCAGGAAGAATATAAGCTTGTGAATGGGACTGGTCAGTAAAGCAGAAAATAAGCGTTTCAGTTACATTGCAACTGAAGAGTGCTAGCAGTAAAAGTGTGAACAGAGGAGAAATGGAAAGAATATAGGCTTACACAAAAGGAAATTGCTGTGTACAAGAATGAACATCAGTAGGTGGTTTTGATTAGTTGAGAAATGGTGTTGCCTAGTGACATAGTAACCAGTGAGTCTTGTGTACATTGTAACTGTATTTGTTGCTTTCAAACACTGCTGTTTATGCTTGGCTGTTTATGTATTATAATTCTGGTTGAACTAATCACTTCTGGTGTTGAGTAATGAAATTGTTACCTTGCAGTTCTTATCTGTTTCTGATGTTGAGTACTTAAATTATTACCTTTCAGTTCTGAAACTTTTCTGATATTGCGTTATTAAATTGTTACCTTTCAGATTTGATACATTTCTGATTATGCATAATTGTTTCATTTCTGTTTTAATATACTTCTGATGTTGAGTGATTGAATTGTTATCTTTCAGTTCTGATCACTTCTGATATTGTATAATTAAATTGTTACGTTACATTTCTGATGTTGCATAATGAAATTGTTTCCTTTCAGTGTTGATACATATCCATGTTGAGTAATTAAATTATTACCTTTCAGTTATTTGTTTCTGATGTCGAGCAGTTGTTACCCTTCAGTTCTGTAACATTTATGATGTTGCATAAACCGATTGTTACCTTTCAGTTTTGATACATTTTATGATGTTTGGTAACTAAATTGTTACCTTTCAGGTTTGATACATTTGTGATGAGTAATGAAATTATTACCTTTCAGTTCTGATCACTTCTGATGTTGCCTAATTAAATTGTTTCCTTTCGATTCTGAAACATTTCTGATATCGCATGTTACCTTTCATGTTTGATACATTTGTGATGTTGCATAATGAAATTGTTTCCTTTCAGTGTTGATACACTTCAGATGTTGAGTAATTAAATGGTTACCTTTCAGTCCTTATCTGTTTCTGATGTTGAGCAGTTGTTACCCTTCTGTTCTGTAACATTTCTAATGTTGCGTTATTTGATTGTTACCTTTCATTTCTGATACATTTAAATTGTTGGGTAATTAAACCTTTCATTTCGAATACACTGCTGATGTGGAAGCAAGTTGGAATAAGTAAAGCCAACATAAATGTAAACTTCTGATGTAAATATGACACTAAAATAGGGCAGTTCTGTTTATCAGCCGCAAGCAGGAGCTATTATAGGAAGTGACATGATTCTGCCTTCGTTTTGTTTTTAAAACTGTAAATAAGGGTATGGTTTGTGGGTACAAACAAGTAAGTCATTGGTGGTCACTGAGATAAATCAAGCTGAGAGCAGTGAACCTGTTACGTATTTACCTCATTACCAGACCAGTAACTGCTACTGCAATAACTTAATTAAGGTATACTGTAGTTAAATGTTATAATTCATAACAAAGTCCTTTCTTATAAAGCATAACTCAAACCTTTGATTTTGTTTTGTTATGTTGTGTATCCCTTACAGGACGTTATAGCCAACACCAGCATGTTTCAGCTGCTGTTGATGTACTAGGCAAGTTTTACGTTCAGTAGTTTGCCATTGCTTTCTGAACAACCGACTCACATACCCCCATAAGTTACCAGCGTGGTACGATCTGCTGCCGAATCTCATGCAGCTGTTTTCCCCACGTGGATATACAGGATTACGAACGTCATTAATCCTTTGGCCAGGGAGACCGGCTTTGATTTACTGTTGTCCAAATTACATTTCATGTTGATACAGCTTCTTACAACATGTTTATTGTTTTCAGGAGACATCAGAAAGCCACAATTTATATATACTGTTGTGCTAATATAAAATTATTCATGTATTCTTTAGTAGGTACATTTTAACAGAGAAAGCACCATTTCTCTATCTTTTTTATTGTTCTTCATTTATTTTTGTGTAAACCTTGTATATTTCTAGTAATGACAGCATCACCGTGGCCTTCATTTAGGTTTGACCGTGTTTAATTTGCATGTGCTCTTTTATGCCACCCTCGTCATTTGGTCAATTCTTTTCTTTTGTATTTATCATTTAATGACAGGGTTATCAGTGTTGCTCCTTTTCATTTTCTGTCTGGGATATAATTTGCAACAATATTGCTACATGTTTTACTCTTCGTGTGGAGTTCTTTCATGTGGAGTTCTTTATCTGGGTTTCATTTCTTTGCTTCCCTGCACTCTTTATTTCTCATTTTTATTTTATGCACAAAAATTTGCTAATTCCTCTCAGTTCCACTGTACTACTGTCTCACCTCATCTCCACTGTACTACTATCTCCCCTCAGCTCCACTGTACTAATATCTCCCCCCAGCTCCACTGTACTACTATCTCCCCTCAGCTCCACTGTACTACTATCTCCCCTTAGCTGTCTTGTGCTACTATCTCCCATCAGCTCCACTGTACTACTATCTCCCCTCAGCTCCACTGTACTACTATCTCCCCTCAGCTCCAATGTACTACTATCTCCCCTTAGCTGTCTTGTGCTACTATCTCCCCTCAGCTCCACTGTACTACTATCTCCCCTCAGCTCCACTGCACTACTATCTCCCCTCAGCTCCACTGTAACACTATCTCCCCTTAGCTGTCTTGTGCTACTATCTCCCTTCAGCTCCACTGTACTACTGTCTCCCCTCAGCTCCACTGTACTATTGTCTCCCCTCAGCTCCACTGTACTACTGTCTCCCCTCAGCTCCAGTGTACTACTATCTCCCCTTAGCTGTCTTGTGCTACTATCTCCCCTCAGCTCCACTGTACTACTGTCTCCCCTCAGCTCCACTGTACTACTATCTCCCCTCAACTCCACTGTACTACTATCTCCCCTCAGCTTCACTGTACTACTGTCTCCCCTCAGCTCCACTGTACTACTATCTCCCCTCAGCTCCACTGTACTACTATCTCCCCTCAGCTCCACTGTACTACTGTCTCCCCTCAGCTCCACTGTACTACTGTCTCCCCTCAGCTCCACTGTACTATTATCTCCCCTCAGCTCCACTGTACTACTGTCTCCCCTCAGCTCCACTGTACTACTGTCTCCCTTCAGCTGTCTCAGTTAACATTTCTGCCTCAATCTGAAAAGTTAACATGTCTGCCTTAGTCTGAGAAGTAACCAGGTTTAAATCCCAGCATAAGGTTGAGAATTTTTACCAGAAATATTGGTCTCCAATGAAATCTTACTTCCCACCTGATCTCTTTGGTAGTGAGATGAATTGATGGGGAAAGACTTGTAAAAACATATATTGAAAACAACAAGCTGTCATAAAGATTGATAATGAAGTAGGTCAATATCAGCCTATTAAGAGAGGTGTGAGACAGGGATGTGTAATGTCTCCAGATTTGTTGTTCCTGTACAGTGAAAATATTTTCAGAAATGTAGAAGATGTGAGAGGAATCATCATTGGGGGACACATAACATCAATAACATTAGATATGCAGATGATACAGTATTGATTGCAGACAATGAGCAGGATCTGCAAAATTTAGTAGATGCGGTTGTTGCACACAGTGTATAACTAGGGTTAAAATTAAATTATTATAAGACACAGATTATGGTTGTCACTAGGAAGAAGGACATTCTGTTTTTGCATTTCCTTTACAGGACATTGCTATCAACATCAGCATCTTTCAGCTGATTGTTGATGTCTTGGCTAGATTACGCTCAGTAGTTTGCATTGCTTTCTGAGCGACTGGCTTACATACCCCATAAGTTACCAACGCCACGAGAACCGCTACCGATTCTCACGCAGGTTACGTTCCTCATGTGGAGACACAGGATTAGGGAGAAAGACATTAACCCTTATGCCAGGGAGACTGGCAAGAAGGAAATACCACAATGTAATATACAAGTAAATGGAAATATTCTTAATTAAGTGAATTGGTTCAATTATCTTAGAACAGTCAAAGCATCTGATGGGAGATGCCTTGAAGAGATTAGAACAAGAATCGCCATGGCAAAGGTGGCCTTTTGCAAAGTGGAAAACATACTGACCATTAAAAAGATGTCATTTGCAACACGAAAAAGAGTGTTGAGGTACTATATAGAACCTGTACTTTTGTATGGATGTGAAACTTGGACAATGAGCAGACAAGCTGAAAAACATCTGATGGCAGTGGAAATGTGGTTTCTGAGAAATATGAAAGAATACCATGGACAGACAGAAAAACCAATGACCAAGTACTACAGGAGACAAATGAATACCTTAAACTGATTAGAGAAATTAGACATAAACAGTCAGTTTTATGGCCACGTTATGAGAAAAAATAAATTTGAGAACTTGATGACAACTTGCAAGATCAAGAGGAAAAGAACAAGTGGAAGGCAGAGAAGTAAATACCTGGATGGCTTAGCCACGTGGTGTGGTTAAGACAAGAACACGGAGCTGATCCAGGACTCTGGTGATCGAGTGAGATGGTGAAACATGATGCCCACGCTTATCGGCATGACACATGATGATGAAGATGAATGAGATGAATATTTAATATGTTCGGATTAGGGTGAAAAAAAAAATCAGGAATGCCTATGTTCAACTTGTGTATGTTAAAAATACAATTGCATGTCAAAAAGAAGACTAAAAGGTCATTGCCCTAACAAACTTGTTAGGCGAGAAAACCTAGCCATGGTTAGATTGATCTCATTACCGTGAATGGAACTTGTCTTGAGAAAGTGAACAGGACACACAAACAATCCAAAGTTGAACACTGATCTTGATCTAAAGAGGTGCATACTTGGGTGTGGCAGACCTTCATTCAGAGGGTCATGAAGAAGAAGCCAAGTACCTAAGAAATCAATAGGATGTGTGATTTTATAGGAATTCAGTCGTTTGTGTGTTTATGTTGGCGAAATGATCAGTCCTGTACTGGGGAAACATGAGTTAACTTCAGACAAAGGTAGACAGCCTCCCTTCCTATGTTTGGGTGTTTAATAAAAACCCATATTGGGAATTTGTAATAAATAATTACATTTTCTAGTATTTAATATTATTCCTCCCCATGACCCTTGACGGCAGAAGTGGAAGATGATGATGATTTCAGTTGCTTAACTTTATGTTTAGAAGTTTTATACATTTCATCTGCAAATATAATTGGCACGCCTTATGATATTTCTTATATAAAAGAAAATTTACTTTATGTATAGTGTTTTGTTTCTCTTTCTTTCTTCTCACACTTACAGAAGAGTGTTTCGTTTCAGTAGAATATGCCGGTTTAATAATAATTTGTAGTTCAAATGTGGTTATATGCTCCTAACTCTCCCTATAAGTTTTGGAATTTGCTGCACAAGTGTCTCACACATACATGCTCACACATACACACAGTCTGTCTTCCTTCCTCCCTCTCTCCCCTCTTCATTTAAAAGGTAGAAAGGTTATAACTGTTCTGTGGCAGTTTATTATTTAAAGCTTTGTTTTATTATTTAAAGCTTTGATTGTATTAAAGTTTTGATTTGTCTTTTGTTGTAAAGTTAAAGTTTTAAAGTTTAGCATGTCAGTACAGCACCGTTGTGTTACTGACATGGAAAGCAAAGAATAGTATCATTGCAACTTACCATGCATGCCACAAGAGGCTCTCTATGGGACAGGCTATCTCATCTCATAGAAAACTGGTTGCAAAGTCCTTGTAGCATGAGCAAACCAGTAAAGATAGGATGGTTGACATGAGGGCGAGGTCTGCATTGGGAGATTAAAGAAAAAGATGATAATCCCAATGAAAGCAATATTCCTTTCAATGAGGAGCATTCTTTGTCATTGAACTCTGCCCATGGAAGCATATGAGCCCCTGAAACCTCCGATAAAACACCAGAGAAGAATACAATGCATGTTGTTATGTACTGTCCATACTGCTGTAAGCAGGTGTTGACACAGTGAGTACAACTGAAAACAGTTGGAGGCTGCAGGGATGTGGTTTGTGTTGAGTTGAGTTGGGCTAAGAACCAACATCACTGTGCTCAGGACATTCCCATAAGCACTCCGCCCCCTCATTCAACAGCTAGCAAAGAGTCACACTACTAATAATTCCCACTGCTATCTGATTAAAAGTTCTCCTTGTCTTCCCTCTCAGATTTTAGATTCTTTCAGAGCCCCTTCCAATCCCCCACAATCTCATTCTTTCCACATACAGGCTCTCATTCTGTTTCTCCACCTGGTCCCAGAGGCGCACAACCACCTCTCCCTTGTCCATAATAATCTAGCACCGAGAGGTATATAGAATGCTAAGAATCCCAAGGATAACTGAGAAAACTAATATCCAAGCGCTGGAAGAGTACTATCAAAAATCCATCAGGACAAGACATCTGTCATATTTGATCATGTGACCAGTCAATAAGACCGCCTTGCATTGTTTTTTTTATGAAATATTGTGGGTGCCGGTCGTTCAGAAAGCAATGGCAAACTACTGAATGTAAACTTGCTCAGGAATCACGAACAGCCAAAAAATGCTGGGGTTTACTGCAACATCCTGTAAAGGATATGCAACTAGCTTTAACCAGTCGATAGAGCTTGGAGAATGTTGTGACGACCATAAAGATCAACTGTTGTGACAACCATGAAGATCGACAGTGTTGTGACAACCATGAAGATCGACAGTGTTGTGACAACCATGAAGATCGACAGTGTTGAAAACAAATTGGCGTCATCTTCATGTATCCAGAAACATAACGTTTATATTGAAGTGTTTCTGGATTTGTCTTTGCTGTACTGAATGAATTTGTTATGGAGTACTTCATAAACAGTGTTGTCTAGGAACCTGACATAGTGTTATAAATTATATGTTAAATTGATTATTATTTCTTGTATGTACCTAGTTAGTGAACTTTATTTATATTTACTCACTTATTATATATGAATGTCTGTTTGTGTTACATTGTTAGTGGTTCTCTAATCTAGGATAACTAAGCATGGCTTGTGGCTGCTCGCACATGTACCATCATGAATTGAATAGTTCAGTCACACAGAAATTCTCTTCTTCTGTCACATCAGCACAGATCATTACTTCAGTTAGAATTACATGACAGTGTGGAGACTAGACTTATGTGGCACTGTATTGGATGAAGTTAAATTAGGTGTCTGTAACATTGTTACATGAGTGGTTTTACAGAAGGAAGCTGAAAATACCATGGAAAATCAAAATGAGTCATCTAAATATTTCAAAACAGTCCAGACACAGAAGAAAATTATCAGAGACATTGATATGAGACAATTATTTGGTTACATAGTGTATAGAGGAATCTAGTCTCTTGGTCTCTAAGAACCAACATAGCACTCTGGGCAATCCTACAGGTTCTCAATCTATCTGGGCAATCCTACAGGTTCTCAATCTATCTGGGCAATCCTACAGGTTCTCAATCTATCTGGGCAATCCTACAGGTTCTCAATCTATCTGGGCAATCCTACAGGTTCTCAATCTATCTGGGCAATCCTACAGGTTCTCAATCTATCTGGGCAATCCTACAGGTTCTCAATCTATCTGGGCAATCCTACAGGTTCTCAATCTATCTGGGCAATCCTACAGGTTCTCAATCTATCTGGGCAATCCTACAGGTTCTCAATCTATCTGGGCAATCCTACAGGTTCTCAATCTATCTGGGCAATCCTACAGGTTCTCAATCTATCTGGGCAATCCTACAGGTTCTCAATCTATCTGGGCAATCCTACAGGTTCTCAATCTATCTCGGCAATCCTACAGGTTCTCAATCTATCTCGGCAATCCTACAGGTTCTCAATCTATCTGGGCAATCCTACAGGTTCTCAATCTATCTCGGCAAACGTAGGGTGTAGATGTTGATGGTTCCAGTAACACACTGGTTGTAAACATGTCAGATTTGTCATCTCGGACATCCCTCCTTGCTGGAGACACACTTTAATCCTATATTCAAGCATCCTTAAATATGTTGTTTCGTGAAGAATATCACAACCGCTGGTAAGATTAATGGAACATGATATAGTTGAAGACAATGAGAATCGATTTTGGACAGGAGTGAATCTTGACATCAACATATGTCTTGTCGGGTCACGGAGTCTGAAGACAGGGTTGAAGTATCTGAACATGTCACTCCTGCATTCCAGACCGTGACTGGCTCATACATTTATTCTTGGAAAGATATTTTGTGGTTGTTTTCCCTTGTCCTCCACACAGATGTGACCTTTGCGTTTGACAGCAATTTCAGCTGTCAGAACAAGTGAGTGTCCTGTTATGCTCAAATGCAGTTATCCATTTATTCTGGTCTCTGTACTGTGTTTGTCACACTCGGTGCATTGCCTGTCATCCGTAACTAGAAGATTAAGTTCCCCCTCATAGAGCTACAAACGTTGGTCATGCACTTCAGCATTTAGACAACTGGAAAGATATCAGCATGTCAATGAATACATTATACTAAAAACAGGATGCTCAGGCAAAAGTATCAGCGCTAGTGCCACTTGGCATGTCACTTGATTGTGATGAATATAGCAATGACAGTTTTGTATGTACATGTTATCATAATACATTCTAGTATTGTAGACTTCTGTTCATTTGTTATATGTGGTCAATCTTGTTCCCCCAGATCTACAGATGTCATCAATGTCACACCAAGAGACAACTACTGACAGGCATCCTGTTGACAGATGACAGCATCTAGATGATAGTTTCAGCATGAGATGACCTGGTTTGATGATGTCACAACATCCCAGCCCCACAATTCAAGCCTGTTTATACTGTGATGTGATTTTGTCATATATTTATAAATGCTGTGACTTTATGTTTATATCTTGTATGTTTCAGTATGTATCTGTGAGTATAAGATAGTAATAATTGTCTCATCATTGATTGAAGCACCTAGTTTGCTGTTGTCAGAGTAAGATTTTGCATTCCATTTTGTTGATGTTTACAGTTTCCAAATGTTTGTGCGCTTCATTGAAACATGTCCTGTCTTGTTTACTGCATTGAAACATGTCTTGTCTTGTCTACTACATTGCAACATATCTTGTCATGTCTACTGCATTGAAACATGTCTTGTCATGTCTACTGCATTGAAACATGTCTTGTCTACTACATTGAAACATGTCTTGTCTACTGCATTGAAATATGTCTTGTCTACTACATTGAAACATGTCTTGTCTTGTCTACTACATTGAAACATGTCTTGTCTTGTCTACTACATTGAAACATGTTTTGTCTACTACATTGAAACATGTCTTGTCTTGTCTACTACATTGCAACATGTCATGTCTTGTCTACTACATTGAAACATGTCTTGTCTTGTCTACTACATTGCAACATGTCTTGACGTGTTGACTGTCTACTGGTGGGCAGAATGCAGCTGTGCAGGTTATCTTCCGGTTCTTGCTGCCTTTGAATGTTGTGGTGTCTTGTTGAGTGTTTTCACTTTTGCCAGGTAGGTTGCTGTGACCATTATGATACCTGACTGATGTTGAGTGTCATTGTTGTCAGCAATCCATCTGAATTGAAGTCTTCTTGAGGGTAAGATATGTTGCTGTTGTAGGCAGACAGGGACAGTTGGTTAGGCTTCATTCTCATAGGATGTCCCAACCTTTCTACTTTCTGTCTGGCTATTTCTTCTATACATGAATTGTTTCAGTAGTTCTTGTGTGACAGGATCTCATTCTCTCTCCTGTGGTGACATACAGAGCTATTCTCAAGCTTATCTATCTTGTATGCCTCATATTCTGTTTGTCCTTTCATCAGAGGCCATGTTTGACACCGATCACATAGCGTTGTCATCTACAAATTCTCTTGTTTATTACTTTAGCTTCCAAATGGATGTTTGGGTGCTAGGATAAAGATGATAACTGGTTGAAATTATTGTAACCAATTCCAAATCACTTAACTAGAAGAAGAGACAACCAGATGTACTTGTGTTGATGCTGTAGATGTTACTTCACATCGGTGTATGTTGCTTTCTTGCTGCTGTCCACCATGTTAGCACACGTCAGACACATTTAATTAGTACTGGCATACTGTCTTTGCGTATATTTATTGCTTAGTTGCAGTTGTTTTGTTTGCAACTCTTGTGCCCTGATGCTTTGTCTAGATGTTTGTTTTACATGTTTTACAGACTCTTGACCCGACTTTAATTTGAACATTACAAAGAATCTAGCGTGTGTGTGCAGGATGAGGTGTTTGTCATTTCCAGCACGATTAACTTTTCTTTGTGAAAGTTTGTGTTATTATTGTCAGGTACATTCTGTGAAAATTACTTTTATATTTCTGAAGTATTATACATTTAAGTCTCATGTAGAAGTCCAACATTGCTTTGTCTGCTCAGTTTTCTACATTTGTTAGTATACAAATTTATGTAAAGAATATTTTATAATTGAGTTTTTCCAGTGTTTGTATTCTTGTAAATGAGTTATTGTAAAATCATGCGAAACAAACATTTCATGTGTACCATTGTATGGGGAGTCCAGATATGGACTTGATGTAGGAAAGTGTACAGTCCAACGATAAAATTTGATTTTGTCAAGTACTGTGTTGGACATTAGCATGTGGTAGAAGAGTCCAGATATGGACATGATGTAGGAAAGTGTACAGTCCAACGATAAAATTTGATTTTGTCAAGTACTGTGCTGGACATTAGCATGTGGTAGAAGAGTCCAGATATGGACATGATGTAGGAAAGTATAATCCATGCTGGAGGAGAAGCCAGCACCCGTATCTACCATCCACTGTGTGACGATCTGGAACAGCGCTGTTTGGTCACAAAGAGTGGAAGAGAACACTTTTCATCACTCATTCATTACTTCTTTCTTTGTTTCTTTAAGTGTTGACCACGAACTATGAATTCATTTCTTGTGTTATTCCGATGGCAGATGATGCGGTCTTCCTCGCAAATAGTGCTAAGGAATTAGAAAAATTAATCCTGTCTGTAAAAAAAAAACTGAATATCAAAATCTTTTTCTGAACTTGATGTAGTAAAGTATAGAGTCCAACAGTGAACATGTGTTTGTAGAGTACTGTGTTAGATGTGAACATGTAGCAGAGAGCTAAGCTCAGTGATGATGGTGTCAAGCACACATGTCCATAGATACTAAAATAGGCTCCAGATACTCTGTATATAAAGATGAAAAAACTGGGCAGTTAACTTGTGTGCATTGTTAGGTTTCTTTACTGCTGCTCAAACAATCTTATGCAGTTAGTTGGTTAGTAGACTTCATGACGTGAACCCTGTGTGATGACTGACAGTGAGTGTAGTAGACACTTGACATTTGTACATTGAATATATAATTAGGGTGTCTCCATGGCAAAGAAGTCAAACTTGTCTGCCTCATGCTCTGAAAGTCCTGGGTTCTGTTCCAGACTGCATTATTCATACCTTGAGTGCAGTTTTCCTGAGTCCCCGTGCAGGTCATCACTGGAGCTACGGAATTTGTGTTTTTGTAAAGCTTTTGGCCAGCGGATGGTCATTCTTTGATGAGAGACCAAGCCACATGGGGAAAAATATTGAAAACTGTCCTCTCGCCTTGAACTTTTCTCCTGGGATTTAGCTCAGTACTTTATATTTTGCTCGGTGTCCTTACTCATTTCTGCTGATCACTGATTTGTTATCAGACTTTGAAGATGAGTGTCTGACCAAATTTGTATGTAGTAAAATCATGTTAATAGGCATCAGTATTGTCACTGATAACTGCATACACACTCTTTAACATCAGATACCTGTCACAACATATGTTGTATGTTCATCACATCAGCTACCAGTCACAACATATGGTGTGTGTTCATCACATCAGGCTCGAACAATAGATACTGCATACTCAAACACTAATCTTGTGACAAAGAACAGGTGACATTCAACATGCTTGTGCCATCTGGGGGATATACTGTTTAATTACTGTGTGATATCATGTTAGCTGCACCCTGAGTAGAGATCTGATGTTATCTTGTTACAGTGGCTGTTGAGTTACTGTGTACCAGATGACTACATTGACTCTTGGTCGTAGTGTAACATGTTTTGTGTCGGTCATCATGCCAGTCCACAGCCTCCTGTCTCATCATTTCATTTAGTCCAGGCCATATGCCAATGAGCATCATGTTGTTTAGTTTAGTTAGTCGACGGATCAACATCATGGCACATAGGTGGAACCCATAAGTGCTCCGTTTTCCTTCTAATTCAAACCTGAGTCCGGAGAAACTCAGCTCAGTGCACAAACTCCGTAGCATCGGCGAGGATCCTGAAAGTACTTTGGGTAGATTTTTTACTCAAAACTTTGCCCCGGCAGCGCTGTTAGGCTACTCTTTTTCGATTTCCAATGGCCAAGGGATTTTTTACGTGCGCAACAATACACACAAGCGTCCGATCTCACTACCCAGAGATCAGGGGAAATTTTGTTACTAGAAGTCCACATGAAAAAATCCCGGTCCTGACCGGGGTTTGAACTCAGCACCTCCAGCACTCAAGGCGAACACCATACCTTGAGACCACAGGCATTTGTGTCACAATCATCTACAATTGATACGTATGTTTCACAATGTCAAGTTGTCTTTCTTCTTCAATTGTCCTGTTGTCCTGACATATTCTTGTTTACTCATTCTCATAACATGACTAAAGAATGTGGATTGTCTAGTTCTGAGAGTAACTAGTACTCTTGATGTGTTTTCCTTCAAGGTGACTTCATTACTGTGGTATCTGCTTGTCTTATCTTGTAGAACTGTAAACTTGTCAACCAGTTCAACTGTCGACAGATTCATGCCCACACAGACATCGTGTGTGGTCAGTGGAGCTGTAGATGTTGTTACCTTCAAATATGTTTGTTGTGTATGTGGTTCTGATATATGCATGTTGGGATCCTTGCTGCTGCTGCGGAGTTAGTGCACTGTGTTGAAATTCTCCTTGTGGGAGAATCTATTGAGGTATCCATGTGCAATAAACGTGATAAACGCCCATGTGTTGCCGGGGCCCATACGGGGGAGCAAAGAATAGTAACACTGTTGCCTACCATGCATGTCGTAAGAGGCGACTAAGGAGGATATGGTTCCGTCGCCCTGCTACTGAGTGAGTGCGTGGCGCGACACTGTGAGCTGTGAGTTTCGCTTGGAATGCTTTTACATCTGTCTGCAGTTGTGTGCAACGGGAACTGCATGTTCAGAACGATGGCGGCCGGCTGTTGCTGGATTGACTGGTTTGCCTTTTCGGCTGAAGAGTGCATTTTTCAGGAGACTCCTGGGAGTCGCCACTGGAGCTACGGAGTTCGTGCTTTGTGCGGCGTTTTCGGCGGGTCGTCCTGTGGAAAGAGACCGAGCCATATAGTATAAAACCCGGGTCTATGAAGTCTTTCTGGTGACTGCCATTTCCATCAACGATGAACTGTATTTTTCATGGAGGACTTTTGTGTTGGCATTCTGGCGGCGGCATTATGCAGTGTACCTGTGCGGACTGTTGGCTTGCCGATACTCCTGTCTGTTCCCTTGTTCACTTTTGGCAGTGAGGAGCATTTTGTGTGATATTCACTGGCACAGGAATGGAGCAATATGGGGACAACCCGTTGCCGTGAAGTTGGAACCACGACTAACTAACTAACTAATAAACGTGATCCTTTACTGTTATAGAAACGTTAACCATGCTTGTCTGACAGAATTCTAGAGTGGGATACAGTTCTGTGCTCACAGCATTTGTCATGTCTGTTAGTCTGATGCTTCAATGCAGTTAAAACAATGGGCCAGCTGTCTACATAGCATTAGGAAGTCGACACTAAGTGAAGGTGACAGTGATGCAGTCATCTATGTGATGTGATAGGTAGAGCAATCTTTTGTCTTACATCTGTATCAGAGGCACATTTGCATCTGCTGCAGTACAGTTCAACACAACTCTTCGCTGGCTGTTGCAGATGAGGATGGAACACATAAGGGAATGTCCTTAGTACTGTGATGTCAGTTGTGGGTTCAACTTGGTTAAACACAGACTGACTTTCTGCGTTCTGATCAGAGACAGCAAGAGTGGCTTATTATACCACCATGTGGGGTCATCATGGCTGAATGGATAAGAACATGCGTTATTTAGCATTCAGTGTGCTGATGCTGAGGTTAGGGGTTCAACCCCTGCACTGGCAGTTGGATTAACATGTTGACTTCTCATCCTTGACTTGGAGATGTAAATTACAAGTAGCTATGAAGTCAGGGTGGGTTTGCCTGTTGGCGAGAGACACTGGTAATAGGGGAAAGTTAATCCATATGCTAAATTCAGTCCAGAAGTAGTGTGTATGGACTGCTTGAGTTCATAGTGAGCGAGCACCCCAAAAAAATACCACATGTAAGTATAATGAACAGTTGTATATGTGCGAGTCCCTAACATACCAGCACAATGATAGCACATGTAAGTATAGTGAACAGTTGTATATGTGCGAGTCCCTAACATACCAGCACAATGATAGCACATGTAAGTATAGTGAACAGTTGTATATGTGCGAGTCCCTAACATACCAGCACAATGATACCACATGTAAGTATAGTGAACAGTTGTATATGTGCGAGTCCCTAACATACCAGCACAATGATAGCACACATCTTGCGATAGAATATCTCACTTGTCAGTGTCTTGTTCTGATGCCCTAGTACATGAGGAGATGTGAAAGCTGATGTGAGGTCTTGCTTGTTGCTGAGCTTCCTTTGGCTAATGATTTACTGTTGTTGTATTTCTCTTTTACTTTGTATATTTCTTGTGACACATGTTTTTCTTTTGCAATATTTTAGAGTATTTTAAGTAAAAATATCTAGCTTTTTTAAAATATATAATTCTGCATATGTGGTATTTGTACATTCTTGATATTTAATTTATTTCTTATGTTGCATTTATACCAGTGTTTATATGATTTTTTGCTTTGTTATAATGCCACTGTTTCAGTTACTATTACCTTCAGATTTGAGTATTTCTTATTAATTACATTTCATGTTTTCTTCTGAAAGTCAGCGTCCTGCTAGACAGTTGTAATTTTGATTTCTTTGTGACCTCCATTCACAGAATTTACTTTTCTTTAGGTGCCCTGACTAATGATGATGTAACAAGCTTGCTCGTTTATTAGGGTAGAGTGTAACAGTCAGTGGGTTACAGAATAAAATGTAATGGCCTGTGGGTTACATGAGAGAATAGACCAGTCAGTGGCTTATAGGATAGAATATAACAGTCTGTGGGTTACAGGGATTTAATATAACTGTCAGTGGGTTACTGGGATAGAATGAATATCAGTCAGTGGGTTACTTGGATAGGATATAATATAACAGTGAGTGGGTTACTTGGATAGGATATAATATAACAGTGAGTGGGTTACTTGGATAGGATATAATATAACAGTCAGTGGGTTACTGGGATAGAATATAACAGTCAGTGGGTTACTGGGATATAATATAACAGTCAGTGGGTTACTGGGATAGAATATAACAGTCAGTGGGTTACTGGGATAGAATATAACAGTCAGTGGGTTACGTATAGAAACACGTCATACAGATAACGCTGTGAGATTGGGGGGGGGGGGGTGGAAGAGGGATTTCAACTTGCTAGGTGATGGGAACTGGCAGACCAGGCAGTTCTGTGAATATACAATCTGATCGGTTGGGGTAGGGTGTCTTCAACTGTTCACTGGAACATCTCCAGTGGTGTTAATACACGCCAGAGAGAGATTGTATCTCCTTGATGCAGCCATGTTGCTGAATATAGGGTATGCGTGTTGATGGTTGTGTGTGCATGTTTGATGTACAAAGCATTGAAGCCTGAAATAACCAGCATTTATTTGCTCCATTATGTGTCTCCGAAGTCAGATTTGATATATTTCTTCTTATATATTAAACATAATGCTGGTGGCAATATATCTGGTTTGTTGTGTTGATTGTCTTCTGACCTAGAACATTACCACGAGAGATGCAGTGGGTGAAGCCAGCACGAGTTACCTTGAAGACGCAGGCGTCAGTCATGTGTGGTTCGTCGGTCCGAGAACTAGTACGGGATGTGTAAACATGTCACTCCGTCATGTCTGTCTGTGTAACTTCGTGTCGCCTTAGCCTTGGGAAACTGCCGTGTGTCGTCTTGACATTCACATGCATACTGAACACATAAGTCATGTCTTTCTTTCTTTCTTTCCTTCCTCTTCTTCATCATCTTATTCTTCTTCGCCTTCCTCACCCTCTTCTACCTATTCCTTTTCTTCCTCTTCATCTTTATCTTCTCCTTCCCCTTCCCTTCATCTTATTCTTCCCCTTCTTCTTCGTCTTAGTCGTCTTCTTCATCTTCTCTCCCTCCTGTACTTGAGAGGACATTGATGATCATGACTCTACAAGTCTGTCTCTTATATACTTATATCTAATGTGCTAATGTTTTTTTTTTTTATTTGCATTAGCTCGGTTTGAACTCAAGTCCACTGGACAGATTTTTGCAAGTGAATTGATTGATTTAGGAACCGACATCACAGCATTCGGGGCATTCCCATAAGCGCTCCGTCCCCATCCTCGGAAGCCGGCGAAGAGCCCCAACCCCAATAGTACCAGTAGCAATCTGATTATATGTGCGTCTCGCCTTTCCTCTAAGCGTCACTCCTCGCTGTCGTATTCTTGCCAGACCATGGTGATCCATTTGCTCCTTCGAGGTGTACACTTGCTCCCACAAGGCCGCAACCACGTCTGCCTTATGCATCAATACTCCACCAAGTTTTGCAGAGCCAGTCAATCTGCCTGTTCATTCCCCAACAAACCAGCATGTCCCGGAGAAAAGATCCAGACGATGCTTGCCACCCGTGACTTCCGAAGCGAAGCAAGCCACTCTGCACGAAGTTTGCCTGTCCTCACCCTACTCGGCATGCTTTCTGAGTCAGTTACAATTACGATGTGTGTGTGTGTGTATCATATTCTCCATTCAACGGAAAGCTGCACTGACTGCCTCCACCTCCATTCTGAAGCTAGATGTGGTATCATATGCCAGGCTCTCCTGCACCAAACGTCGACCATTAGCCTTTGCCAAGAACCCCCAGGCACTTCTACTACCTCTCAACACAGAACCATCTGTGTAAATAATCACATCACCCGGGCGAGCATTATCCTAAATTAGTTGCTGGATTTCCACTTCCGTGGCCACTGCTGGCCACTCCCGGCTCAATGTGATTATAACTGCACAAGTGTAACTGCTCCGCTGGCACTCTGACCCACTCTTCTCCTCGCCTAATGTTCTCCGAGATGCACACTTGTCTGATCGTATCCTCCGCCTGAGCCATCTATGATTTCCCTCTTATCAGTCGCTGGCCCTTAACTGCGTCCAGCGCCTCATGCAACGGATGATCTGTGTCAGCAGCTACTCTGAGGTATGCCTTCGCCTGCATCACCATGAGCCTACCAGCAACAGTCGGCAAACCAAGGATGTACCGCATACACACCACTGGGGTGTCTCTGGTACATCCCAGAATGACCCTCATAGCCTCGTTCTGTATGCGCTCCAATCTCACCAGCTGACTCTTTGAGACAGTGAGCAGTCCTAGTCCATAATCAGTCACTGAGAGGGTCAAGTGCTGGTATAGTCTGAAAAGCATTCTCTGCTCTATGTCCATTGCAGCCATAGTTTTAACTGCATTGTGTCCCTTTTGAGATCTTGTCACAACCGTCTCCACATGATCCTTGAAGGACAGGCTCCTGTCAAATGTGATTCCCAGATATTTCAGTTTGTTCTCTCTGTCGACGCTTCCACCATCTATCGCGAGGCTTGGAACATCAGCTCTCTTCTGTTGTCCAGAGAGCACCACAAAACAGCTGCCTTTTCCGGGTGGATGACAGCACCCATTTCAGTGCACCAGTCAATCACTTTGTCTACTGTCGCCTGTAGCTCCTGGGCTGTTTGCCCCCTATCTCTCCCCTGCCTATATGCAAGAATATCATCTGCAAATGTTAGTATCCTTCCAACCCCTGGTGCTTCTAGGTTTGCAATTTTGCTCGTATACATGTTAAAGAGCACCGGTGTGATTGCGGATCCCTGTGGCAGTCCCGGGGTTAAAATATGTGGCTCTGAGGTCCATACACCTAGACGGAGAGCAATCCGACGAGAATGTAGGACGGCCGCTATCCAGTTCACCAACCAGGGATTGACCCCCCTTTTCCATCAGTGCGGTCATCAAAATATCATATCGAACTATATTGTAAGCATCCTTGCGCTGCCGCCATCGTTTCCTGTCTACTCTGGAACCCCTCATAAACGTCAAAGGCAAAAGTGGCTGCATTTGACCAGGTATCTTTTCCTGGCCTGTAGCTTCCCAGTCCTCTTGGAAGAAGCTTCCCCCTTTCCAAAAACTCTTGCAGCTTGACAGCGACTATCTTCTCTAAAACCTTCCCAAATGTATTTTGAAGGGTGATGATCCTAAAGCCGCTAAGCTTTGAATGATCCTTGAATGGTTTTGGGAGAGGGATGAGATAGCTGTGCACCCAATCCTGGGGTACTGATGCTGTCCTAATGCTCTGGTTAAAGCAGTCGGTCATCTTCTTCAGGTCTACATCGCTCAAAGCCTTCATGTGGCCATACCTGACCCCATAGGGCCCTGGTGCCGTATCTTTTGCCTTTTTCAAAATATGTTTAACATCTTCCACCCGTATGATGTCTTCTTTATGGTGCCAGATAACTCCTCTTTAACTGCATCGCTGGTGTCCGCATCATTATGAGTGGTCTGCTCTAAAAATCTCTGGAGAAACGCCTCCCGTTTCTCTTTGTCTGTTGTCACGCGCACACCATAATCTCTATAAATTGTTCCCACTGTCATAGGCCGATCTTTTCTTTGTATTTGTCTGTGCAGTTTCCAGAATTTTCGCAGTGTTTTATCACCTCCAATCTCATTCATGAGACATTCCCATTTTGCCTTTTTGACCTCTGCAGCACAGCGCTTGAAGACCTCCACCTTGTCTTTCTTGACATTTTCCGCCGTGTCCACTTCCTCTCGTGAGCTTCTGGGTGTCTGTCGCACTTTCCTTAGCTGCTTCACTGCAGCTCTCTTTGCTTTCCAAGCCTGGTCTACTTCTGGGGTCCACCATGAGGGTTGCAAAAAAGGAGTTTTAACAGTCCAGTTGCATGCTCTCTGTCTGAGGCGTCTAAGAAGGCTATCGGTCCACTGATACCGGAAGGTCTTACGCGCTCTCCCAGCCTTAACTTTCCTGGATTTAGAGATCAGAATTGAGCATGGCATGTGATCACTCCCATGGTCATTCAAAACAGTTCACTTTACATCATGGACTGATGACTGGGAGACAAGTGCCAAGTCAATAGCTGTGGCCGCATCGCCAGGCCTCATTGCCATTCTAGTCGGCGTACCATCATTTATGAAGACCACATCGGAGTCCACCATGGCATCCGCAAGGGCAATTCCCTGTCGGTTTTCTCCACTGCTGTCCCAAACTCTAATCCTCGCATTGAAGTCTCCACATATGAGTAGCCTATAACCTGGTAATTCCTCCAATTCCTTAAGCCAGTCTCATTGTTCCTTTCTGACAAAACAGTCCACTGTGGCATATACATTTATGATGTTCCAACTTAATCCCCCCAATCTCCATTTGTATACGATTCTTGCAAGTGGATTAGCTTTACCTATTACCAGTGTCTCTCGCCATCAGGTGAACCCACTCCGACTTCGGAGGTACTTGTAATTGACATTCCCAAGTCAAGAACAAGAAGTCAACAATTTAGTCCAACTGACCGCCGTAGGGATTGAATCCACTACCTCGGCAAGTTATTGTTATTTATATTATTAATTCTTGCCCAGTTGTGTAAAGTTTCTAACCATAATTTCCGTTGCTTCTCTTTCCTGGTATTTCCTGACTTGAGGCTAACTAAATGTCTACTCCATCTTTTCTGTTTATGTGCGGAATACATTTCACTTGTCTTTCCGTGTGGTTTTGATGAGTGGTCTAGAAACAACTCCAGCTGTCAATACCGCAGCCGTGTCTTCTTTTCTGTCAACGAAATTCTGGACATTCTTCTATAAAGTGTATCGACGCTGGAGGACTTGCATTGAGCACAGTGGTGACTACATCGATACGTTTGATCTTTACTTTTTCAGAATATATTCTCTCTCTCTCTCTCTCTCTCTCTCTCTCTCTCTCTCTCTCTCTCTCTCTCTCTCTCTCTCTCTCGCACGCACGCGCGCGCGCGCGCACACACACACACACCATTTAAATTTAAGGTTTTCACGTGAAGCCTCCTCGTACATTCATACATACAACAATATGTGGTATTTCCCCAGCGTGGAAATGCAGAGAGATGATGGAAGTAACAAACAAGAGCCATGTCAAAGTTGATGGCCTCATTGACAGCGACACTTTCTAACAATCAGTTCGCGGGAGGCGGGAGACAAGTGGTCAACAACAACAAAACATGACGAGATAACAGCAAAGGCTGAGGGAAGGGGGGCGGGCAGCTGTCTGTCAATGTGTACAGCCAAAGCGAAAGTATTTGGACTAGCCAATCGTGACGGTGGAGACGGCACTTGATTGATAGATAGTAACGTTGTAAGTGATGCAAAATGAGAAACATGAAGTGCAAGTGGCAAGTACTGCGTTGAGATCGCAATATTGTGTTATTGCCAATTATCGATGGCAGTGAGGCCTCGAGACTTTTAGATTATCTTCTGTTATCTTGGCCTCATTTGCTTTTACAGTCGGTACGTTCCGTGAAAACGTGCCACGCGGGTGATGCGGGTTCGATTCAAGGTCGATGCAATCGAATTTGAACATAAACTTGCCAAGAAATCATAAACAGCCACAAATTATGGGGTCGGCTGCGACGTGGGGTCGGCTGCGACGTCATGTAAATGATATGCAACAAATTTTTAACATTACGTGAGATGGCCTCCGTCGCGAAGGATCTTTAACAATGGTGTGAGTGACGGTCTTTCAGAGAGCAATTGCAAGCTTCTGAATGTAACAGTTGCCAAGCAAATCACAAACAGCCACAAGTTATGGGGTTGGCTGCCATGTCCTGTAGAGGACACGCAACTAACTAACTGTCCGTGAACTCTTGTAATATAACACTGTAAACTAATTAACTAATTTTACATGAACCCTTGTAATATAACAATGTAAACTAATTAACTTACTTTACATGAACCCTAAATAGATAACACTTTAAACTAACTTTCAATGAAGCCTTGTAATATATAACACTGTAAACTAACTTTCAATGAAGTGTTGTAATATAACACTGTAAACTATTTAACTTTCCGTTAACCCCTGTAATGTAATACTATAAACCATCTTTCCATGAACCCTTGTTATATAATACCATAAATCAACTTTCCGTGAACCCCTGTAATATAATACTGTACTATAAACCGTCTTTCCATTAGCCCTTGTAATATAACACTAAACTGCCCCATTCTTTGTCCTGCACACCCAGAAAGCTAATCTAAATGTACCCCCAATCATCTAGATCAGTGGTTCTCAACCGGTGGGGAATTTTAGGGTTTCCAAGGGGGGGGGGGGGGAATTAAGATTATTTCAAGATCGCGTTAATACAAGAACCGATTACTTGATATTGTTTTTCTTTTCATACTGTACGATTCTGTACGTCTCACGCTTCTAAAATTCAATTTATAAAGTAAGTAGACCCACAAATCATGTTTCATGTGTACATCTAGACTTGTTTTAGTATGTGCTATTAAATTTAGCTTCCATTATTACATATACTGTGTAGGAGCGGGGGCGGGATTTTTAGGTAGGAAATACGAAAGGGGGGAATGGCGTTCTAAAAATATGGTGAAGGGTGCACGGGCCAAATTTTTAGGTAGGAAATATGAAAGGGGGGGGGGGCGGAATGACGGTCTGAAAATATGGTGAAGGGGGGCACGGGCCAAAAAAGGTTGAGAACCACTGATCTAGATGTTAGTTTACTGCCGATAGGGCTAGACATGCGCTGATTCAGTCATCATATTCCATAGTTGTGGGTTCAGCTGTATGATAGATCTGAGACCTGGCTAATGAAGATACCTATTGTTTTAAGGGTGTCTAGCTGGTCATTCGTGGAAGTACACTTGTCCCTGCAGCGAGGTGCTGTCGTCATTTGGTGACTACAGGCTCGAATCCCGGCGGGGGATTATATAGCTTCCAATATAGCTTTCAGTTGTATGTTGTCTAGTGGGTCCTACAGCTTTCAGTTGTATGTTGTCTAGTGGCTCCTCTGGTCTCACCTCCTTTCTTCTACTTCTGTGAGCGCCAAACAAGACATGTGAATTTATTTATGAACGAATTTCACTGGTCTACTACAGGCCATAGCTACTCATCCCGCGCGAGTACTGCTCCGATATTGTATATATACACAAACTATATATACACAAACATCCACAATATACCAATCACAATCTTTCATCGCAGCTGCTTCCCAAATATTGATCCGTGGGCATGCATACCTGTTGATAGCTCACAACTACCCGCACCCTACCCTTACCTATGTATTGTACTGAACCCCTCAACCGTTGCATCAGTAGCCTCTTTTCTGTGTGTCTGATTTAATCAGTCAGGAGGTTTGCCTCCAATTGTAATTGTCTAGTTTACCTGGCAGATCTCCGTAAGCTGTCAACACACTACCGTTAGCCGCGCAAGATTTTGTAGCATTTGCTGTCACACGTGTGACTGGACTTGGCAGTGTGTTTATCTCGGTTTGTCTCGCTCTACTGTTCTCGATGAAAACTTGAGCTAGAAAACTTGACGTAATATAACGTTGACACATTTCACAGGATATTGTTGAAGGTAAGTGAACTTTCAGTATCTCAAGCAACAGCTAGGCGGCGTTTTACCTGTTAATATATATTATGTTAACATAAACATCGAAATATCATTTGGGTGTGATGGTATGCAATAAGAGACTGCATGTGTGCTACATATATGGACACAATAAATGCACACGCACAAGCGCGTACTCACACACTCACATAAACGTTCGCGTGTATGTGCGAACATTCGATCACAACTACATATGCATACATACACAAGCCTAGGTAAACCCATATACATTGATGTACAAAGACACGCATTTGACACACACAGACCTGGCACACACACACGCACACACACACACACATACACACTCACATACACGGACACAGTTACCTACATATACCTATGGACATATTAGACACATACTTGGCTGTCCATGTGCTGTCAGCAATGCAGTAATAGAGTTGTGAATGAATCACCAAAACAACAAGAAGTAGATTGTGAGCTTTACTAGAACACGATTACAAGAAACACAATGGACGTTGCAGTCAAAGCCTTCGTCAGCACAGAACAAACAAACACACAAACATACCTACATGAAAAACACTACATGAAAATACAAAGGTTACTTAATACTGGTGTATATATTCCTGCTCCGTGGCGAAGAGGTTATGCACACAGTTCGTAATATGGCATCCACGTTAGAAACAGCTGCGGGTGAGTTGGTAGCAGACCGCCTGGCGTTGGATGTTTCATAAAATGGTATGGGTGCTGGTCGTTCAGAAAGCAATGACAATCTACAAAACGTAAACTTGCAAGGAGGCCACAAACTGTCAAAAAAGGCTGGGGTGTACTGCAACGTCCTGTAAAGGATATGCAACTAACAGTAAAACACACACACAAACACACACACAAACACACACACACACATATATATATATATATATATATATATATATATATATATATATATATATATATATATATATATATATATATATATATATATATATATGAGCGTGTGTGTGCAAGCTGGATATGAACCGTGCGGATTTGTTTGACTAACAAGGGCACATACATTCTGAGAACATTCATTCATTCATTCATTCATTCATTCATTTATTCATTCAGTAAGTCATTCATTCATTCATTCATTCAGTAGCATGCCCTTTGCAGAACCTCGCTCCCATAACAACCTTCCGGAACACTTCTCGGTTATAAGCAAGATGTCCCGAGTCAGATACACCCTCCTGGAGATCATCTGACACATCCTGCACCTATCTTCTCTTTGACCTTACTCTTCCTCTCTTCCCGTCCATGCTTGATTGAGAATATTAACAGAAAGATTTAATCGATACTTTGGGCATGTCAAAGTTTCACTGAACATTTAAGGCGATACTTTGGGTATCTTATAGTTCAAATCAATGTTTAACTCGATACATTTAACATCGTATAATCCCAATGAATGCTTGCATAACGGATCTAGTGTCGAGAACATCTAGGAGCGCTCTTTGATTCTAAATGACAAGGTCTTGTCCATTGGTTTTGTCTGATCTAAGCTGGTAGAGGACCTCACGTTAAGGGTCTCAACGTTAGCCCATGCACGGTTCCTTACATCATTCACAGACTGCCAATTAGCTCTCTTGTTAATAAGAAACCCAACTTTTTTTTTTTTTGGGGGGGGGGGGGGGGCGCCATACCCGTTGTGTTGTTTTTGGTATTTAATTCTGAGCAGATTAAGTGCTATGAGATGATAAATCGTCTCTAGCGGCCTCCCGTTTCTGCCAAGGGCTTATTTATAGTAGTTTTCCTTGTGCATTTTGATATGTAATACAAAATTTCTGCTAACATATTAACAACTTTTAAGTTATAACTGTGACACACCCCTACTTCCCATTTCTCCCCATCCATTTTTGTGTGGTGGAAATCTACATTTTGTTTGGTAGCGAATCTGTTAAATGCGCGGAGCCAGCAGTTGGGGCAGACATTTTCAAGAACAACTGACACGATAACTTCTATTTACAGTTGTCTTTGTTTTTTATGACTGTCTATGGTTTTAAGCTTTATATATTTCATTTATTGTCATTTCTGAAATCAATATAGTTGTGAAACAGCAATAACAGCTTTTAACCTGTGATGGCTCATTAATATCCAGAGAAGAAAATCCTTCACGAATTCATCACCTTCTTTATGATTTAGTACGGCAAAGAATAATATACTGTAAATAATGATATACGACAAAGACTGACATGGTTGTTTGTCCATCAAGAATAATGATGACCATTCATTTCATCCAGTAGGGTTGAAGGTATGGAGCCGTAAGTTATAAGATGGCTGATAAGGCCTATTTTGGCTCGAAATGTTCTTTGACAATATGGGCAAAGAATGCTTGACGTTCTTGGAGGAGGATTTTCTGCAGTGGTTTTTCTGTCCAGCCTTTTCTTCACAGCTCTTGCAGTCCTGGTTGCCTCACATATGACTGCACCCTTGTGTAAATATGCACGCCACGAATTTCGGTCTCTGGCTGCAGTCTCCCAGGTGTCATGATGAATTCCAAAAGCATTCAGTGAGATTTTCAGTGTCTTTAAAGCGTTTCCTCTGGCCGCCTTGGGAGCGTTTACCACAACGCAGCTCGCCGTAAAAAAAAAATTCTCTTATGGAGCCTGTGATCTGGAATGCGAGTTAAATGACCAGCCCAGCGAATCTGATTCTTCGTTAGTAAAGTGTGGATACCGGACATGGTCTCTGTTTCTAGAATTTCAGTGTCTGGAATCTTGTCTTGAAATTTAATCTTCAATAGCTTCCTAAGACAGACTGCGTTGAAATGGTTTAATTTCCTAGCGTGTCGCCGATAAACAGTCCAGGTTTCACAAGCATATAGCAGTGTGGATAATACAACTGATTTGTAGACTTTCAGCTTTGTTTGCAGGCTTATTCCATTTCGGTCCCATACATTCTTGTACAGTCTGCCAAAGGCCGAGCTGGCCTTGGAAATTCTTGCATTCACTTCGTTATCAATTGTGGCAGCTTGTGACACAGTGCTGCCAAGATAGGTGAATTTGTTCACAATACTTATCTATAACCATTCACCTTGATATTCGGCACGGTTTGATTATTCCCTAGAGCTGGCTGGTACACAACTACAGTCTTCTCCAAGTTGATATTGAGCCCAAAGTTGGCACAGGCATATGAGAAAGCAAAAACATTGTGTTGCATGTCTGCCTCTGAGTTGGCGTATAGAGCGCAATCATCAGTAAACAGCAGCTCTCTGACGGCCTCGCTGTCAGTTTGGTTTTAACTTTCAGCCTTCTGAGACTGAATAACTTTCCATCCATGCGGTCGTTGATGTCTATTCCAATGTCGTTGTTCTCGAAGGCATTTGTGAGCATAGTTGAAAACATGAGGCTGAACAGTGTTGATGCCAGGACACATCCTTGCTTCACTCCATTGGTGACAGGAAAGGGTTCAGACAGTTCACCATTTTCCTGTACTCTTGCCTGCATACCATCATGAAATAGCCGCACTATTTGGACAAACTTTCGTGGACAGCCATATTTTGCCATAATCTTCCACAGTCCTTCTCTGCTGACTGTATCAAAAGCCTTGGTAAGGTCAATGTAAGTGGAGAACATTTCGCAGTTCTGTTCCTGATATTTCTCTTGCAGCTGCCTTGCAGCGAAAATCATGTCAACAGTTCCTCGTTCTTTTCTGAAGCCACATCGACTCTCAGGAAGAAGACCTTGATCGAGATGGGCTGTGAGGCGATTGAGAAGAATTCTGGCGAGTATCTTCCCTGCAATTGAAAGCAAGGAGATGCCTCGGTGGTTGTCATAGGATTGGCATTTTCCTTCACGTTTGTAAAGGTGTACTATTGACGCGTTCTTGAAATCTTGTGGCATGGTCTCGTTGACCCATATATTTGTAAAGACTTGGTGAAGCTGCTCTATTAGGACCGGCCTACCTGTCTTATATATCTCTGCTGGGATGGAGTCAGGACCAGTTGCCTTACCGCTGGAAAGTTGCTGGATGGCTTTGTTTACTTCCACTATGGTTGGCAGGTCATAAAGTGTATCATTAGTGGGAACCTGAGCAAGGAAGTTGATGGTTTCATCATCGAATAAATGAATTTGCATTTAAGATGTTGCTGAAATGCTTTGCCCAGCGTTGTAGGATTTCTTTCTTATCGGTGACCAATGTTCCCCCATCTGCACTGAGGAGAGGAACTATGCCTGGTGATGAAGGACCATAGACCGCTTTCAGTGAGTCGTAGAAGTTTTTCATATCATGTCTGTCAGCAAAGCCCTGAATTTCATCAGCTTTGCTGCTCAGCCAGGAGTCCCACATATGCCGAAGTTTCTGCTGCACTACTCTCTGAATGTTCTCGAAAGCATCTTTTTTGATATTGACTTCGGTCATCCAAATGTGCCTTGAGGAGAAGATGTTTCTTTTCACGCAATTTGTTGATGTCTTCGGAATTTTCATCAAACCAGTCTTCATGCTTTCGGGTGCGCTGGACGTAGGATTTCCATAGCAGTGTTGTAAATTATGTCCTTTAAGGCTCTCCACTCTATTTCCGCATCCTGTTTAGCTGCAGCATTAGACTTGAGGCTGTCTTCCAGCTTATTGTTTAGGCTGGTGACATTTAGTTGTTGTTGTTTTTGCTTTTTTTCTGTGTGTGCATTTTTACCCCTCGAGAACACCGTGATGGTTTCGTGTGTATGTTTATTTTCGAGATAATGAGACGATGGTCTGTTCAACATTCGGCACCACACATGGATTTTGTCACCCGAACATCTTGTCTGTCACTCCTCCTGACGATGACATAGTCAATGAGGTGCCAGTGTTTCGAGCGAGGGTGCATCCACGATGTCCTATTTCTCGTTGGAAGACGGAAAATTGTGTTGGTGATCAGGAGATCGTGTACGGCAAAGGTCTGAAGGAGGAGGAGTCCATTGCTATAATAATTTCCGACTCCGTACTTTCCAATCATGCCACTCCAAGAAGCGGTGTCTTTGCCTACTCTAGCATTGAAGTCCCTAAGGAGTATAAGTTTGTCTCCTTTGGGAACAGATGTTAATACGTTGTGCAGGTTCTCATAAAACTTGTTTTTGACGTCATCTTCATTGGTCATGGGTGGTGCGTAGACACTCACGATGGTTGCATGCCTCTTTCCTTTCAGCAGGGGTAACTTAATGGTCATAAGCCTGTCATACATTTTTTTTTATTTTTAAAAGTTGCGTATCCCCTACGGGACGTTGCAGTCAACACCAGCATTTTCAACTGCTGTTGATGTACTAGGCAAGTGTTACGTTCAGTAGTTTGCCATTGCTTTCTGAACGACCGGCTCCCATACCAGCACGTTATAACACATCGCGACACGGCCTGCTGAACAAATCGGTCGCAGCTGAGCTTCGAACGCCTGGTATCCGGCTCACGAACCGCGTTCGCAAGCCTTTAGCCACGCAGCCGACATGTCATGTATAGTCTTCGGAAATTCAGCTAGTTTGCCAACCAGGTTTGCCTAACTTAATGGCAAATCCCACACCGGATTGGCGTCTTTCCTCGCTTTTTCTTCCACTCAAGAAGAATGTGTAATTGGCACCTACTTCACAGATTTGGCCTTCTTCTGCAAGTCGTGTCTCGCTCAAGGCTGCAATGTCGTGGTTGTACCTGCCCAGCTCTCTCCCAATCAGTGCTGTTCGTCTCTCTGGGCCCGACGTGCCGTCTCTATCAAGTAGGGTGCGTACATTCCAAGGTCCGATTGCCAAGGGAATATCTTTTGCTCTTTTAGCTTTACCTGTTTTTTCTTTGTTTGTATGTCGACCGCAGTATAGGGTACCCACCAACCGCGGCTAACTGGTTAGGTAGTGATGGAGCAGACAATGTTTAGGGCACCTTTTCTAGCCCCTTCCTCATGCTATGGAGGTGAGCAGTGTATTCCTATAGAGGGCTGCTCAGTCGCTCAGGGGGCTGCCGAATCCCACTGCTGCTCCGGTCAGTAGAAGCCGACCATATGGCCTGAGCCGCCTGTGTGCAGGTCTGCGACTACGACTGCCAGCGTACCAACGCCTGCCGCTTCGCCGCTCGCCCATCGTCACAGGGCTTGCAGGTGATATATGAAGTTGGATGAAGAATGACTTGCGGATGAATTGGATTAAAGTGAGGAAGAGTTGCGCAATACGTCGACCTCACTCTCTCGACTGAGTCCATCTGAATCCAGTGGCAAGACAAGTCAAGACGACTGGAGACGAATACAGGTGCAGTGAATGACCAGGGCGCTCTACGTGCCTTGCCGTGCTCATTACGTTCCACAACGCTTTGCAGGTAAACGCCGTCTTGCCCGTTGAATCAACAATGATTTCTTCCGCGCAGTCTGCCGAGTCCCGTCTTCACATGCTGAGTAGGCATAACCTAGTTCACCTATTGGTTTGACACCAAATCGGCTACTCCCGCCTGGTTTAGCCAACCTGTCACAGCTGTTGCCCGGATGGTGGCCGCTGTCGCATGCTGACAGCTACTAGGAGCTACAGGCGTGGGCTGGATGTCAGGCTTGGACCAGTTGGGGATGGGCCCTGAAAAGAGCGTGACAGTCATCCTTACCTAAAGGTAAAGCTTTCTTGTTGTTGTTGTTTTTAAAATACTGAAGCATGCCACTCTTTACAAAGCATGCCGGTCTTCGCATTTCTCATCATGCTCCGTGAATCCGTTACAATAAGAACATGTGTGTGCTGTTTGTCATCCAGCCAGAGGAACGCCGCTGTGGCTTCCTCCACTTCCATTCTTAGATTACATGCCGTGGTATTATACGCCAGGCTCTCCTGTACTAAACACCATCCGTTAATCTTCGCCAAGAACCCAAAGGCACTTCTTTTACCTCTTAGCACAGAGAACGAACGAACGAACGAACGAACAGACTTTATTTTCAAAGGGTAACAAATTGGGCACGCAGGCCCGTCTTACATTCGGCCCTTCCAATCACTCATCTTTCTTTCATCAACAGTGCATAGGAAAAAACATGATTACATCACCAGTGCGCGAAATGACATAAAAAATTGTTGCACTTTCCAATGAACCAAGTCAATAAATTTAAATATCTAAGGACACTCATAACATCAGATGAAAGATATATGACAGACATTAAGAGCAGAATCATCCAGTGCCTTGCCGGCTGGAGTGGGCGATCATGCTACTCCACAGATTACGATCTCTGACGTCATGGATCAATTCATGTTTTAAATCCTTTCCGTGCCATGACACAAGATTATCAAAAATCTCTTCATGCTGTCTTCCTCTATTTCTCTTTCAGTAAATCTTTCCGGTTGTCACAACATGTTCCAGTTTTTGTCTTCTCACAACGTGGCCAAACAACGACGACTGTCTCTTTCTGATGTTTGTGATAAGTTGTTTTTACAACTCAGTTTCCCTTAAAACGTCATGGTTGTTCATTTTGGCTGTCCAATTAATTTTCAGCATTCTTCAATAAAACAACATCTCCAAGGCCTCCAGGGATTTTTTTTCGCATGATTACTAATTGTCCAGCATTCGTAGCCGCATGTTAAAACTGGTTCTATGTAAAAATCAAAGGACAGTGACTAATAATAGGTCACTTTCATTAACTGCCTGAAGGAGAATACTTTGACAGTAAATCTTGGAATGTGATAGAAAAATTTAAGAAGACCTGGAGGCAACAGAGATAAGATTTCTATGATAAAGTTGAAAATACTTTGGACGACCAGAGTAACCAACAACGATTGCCTGGAAGATGCCAGCAGAATGTTATATACACATATAAGAAAGAGGAAACAAATGTTCATTGGTCGTATAGTGAACAAAGATCCACATTTCTCCTCGACTGGAAACATCAGTAGTAGAAGATGTATAGGTATATAGAGAGATATGATGCTTGATGGTATAAGATCATGACGTTCAGGAACATCATCAATAGAATAGATCTAGAACACCAAAGACGAGATCTGTGCAGAGACATGAACACTTGTGCCACTTGATGATGATGCATGTAGTCGCGATGAAGCTGTGATATCGACATCCACAAATGTCGATATTGTGTGACGCATCTGTACAATTCACCTCACCTTAATCTGCACTTGGATTATTGAAATGTATGCTGGTAATCTGTAGGATGTTTCCTTAACTCTTAAACGACACACGATTGTCTCATTTTGACAACTTATGTTATATTTTTTCCATATTTACTTTATTTTCTTTTGTCCATAAACTTTCAGATTTCTTTAGTCGTCCGTTTTTCATAGAATTTTTGGTCTTGTTTTCGTTCAGAATTTTAAGTTGATCATTTATGTTTGATATTTTAGGTATGTTTCCGCTCTTAGGCTACATTTATTAACTGATTCACTGCCAAACAAATAAAAAATGGGTCCTGACCAAACTGAAATTCATGGCAGAAAATGGGAAGAAGAGGTATGTTTCAATAATCATTCGAAAACGGTTACAATTGTAGCAAATATATTGCATGACATGTCAAATTAAAGGAAATTGCACAGGGAACATGACAGTGTTAACAATTATGTGAGATGTTTAAAAATGATAACAATATTGATATGTTTTGTAAAAGCAACTTAAATAAAAGGAGTGACAATTATTACAAATTTCGACTTGCCGAGGCGTTATTTCTTATCCTTTGAAAATAATCCTGTTAAATTCACTGCATTATGATAAACACACCACTTTTGTTCACAAATATCATTAGGATTGCTCCTTAAAACCATCCAAAAATAATCATAACTGCATACTTTGAAGCATGTCATTTTCACACAAAATTGAGAAAATCAGGAAAGCACTTGGCAGATTTGTTCTCAATAGTATGAGCATTAATATTTACACATTTCTGTTTATTATTATTATTTACAATCCTGTTAAGCTTATTTGTGATAGGCTACAAAGCAAAATGTGGGGGCACAGGTGTGATCAATTAGTGCAGCCAGAGCTTAGTAGTAATTCTGACATCCTAATATTCACTGTCAGAAACCTTATTTGATGACAAACTTCCACTCTCATTGTTGTTTTCCCTATCATCACGTGCTGAAAAACTAGACTCACTATCAGAATCTTCCACACAATCGTTCATATCGGCATCACTATCGTCTAAAACCGTTTCAAACAACAATCTTGCTTGATCTGATGTCAATCTACGAGGTCGCAAACTAGAAAGCGTTGCCATTTCTAAAATAATCAAAACAAACTACTTAAACGCTCGTTTTCACCTAAATAAATGAATCCGCGCGTCTTGTCTGACACTGGCCGAAGGGAAATCTTTTATGTGTGTAAATCGTCATTTCCGGGCACTAAACTTGCGGAAAATAAGAGAAATGAAACAAATAACGCGCAGTCTATACCAAACCGAAGGATCGGCTTCTGCAGACCAGCACCGTTCCATTGCGCTTATCTATCGGCTCGCGGCATGCAATCAGTCTTATTACTTGTCAATCATTCCTAAATCTTGTATTGATTAGTGCTCTTATCGGAGCTTTCACATGTGTAAATTCATCTCTTGTATAGGTGTTCCCAGACATCGCATCTTATATTTGATCATTCGATCATTGAAAAAAAACAACAATCATCTTTCGTTTCTTTTCCTAAACTATTGTCACCAACTACTACATCTTCTATTCTGTCCTCGTCTACATTTGCATTAGAATCTACAAGCACTAGTTTGATTTGTGATTTGGTTTGAGAGATGTCCAGTTCTATTTTATCATACA
Source organism: Cepaea hortensis (assembly GCA_963921405.1). Lineage (NCBI taxonomy): Eukaryota > Metazoa > Mollusca > Gastropoda > Stylommatophora > Helicidae > Cepaea > Cepaea hortensis. Next base: position 21,969,396 of record OY992892.1, on the reverse strand, counting down.
ATTCTTCTACCTCTTCTTCACTACTGCTTGTTGTTGATGCACATACTTTAAACTCTCGAGTATAATACGCATAATCTTTTACGCAGTTTTACCCGTTAAAACTCGGTTGCGTATCATACTCGAGTATTTAAGTGATTCAGTGCTAAAGGAAAACATATCGCTAAATGTGACCACCCATCTGTAAAGAAAGACGATATATCGCCATACTAGGGCCGTTGTGTCGTTTGTTCTGTTTCTTGGTATCTTCCGCAAATTCAATGCGCAATGAACACAAATTTACATTAAAATACGTGTTTGTTTGATTGCGTATCACGTTTGGTCTATCTTACTGTGTTAGTTTACCATTGAATAAGTTAAAAATATGTCATTTTCCGTATCGAAAGTAGCCTATATCCGAAAGTCTGCTAGGTTTTTGTCATAACAGCGTAACTATGGTTCCGTCGCCCTGCTACTGAGTGAGTGCGTGGCGCGACACTGTGAGCTGTGAGTTTCGTGTGAAATGCTTTTGAATCTGCCCGAGGTGTTTTGGAACGTGACTGCATGTTCGGAGCGATGGCAGCTGGCTATGTCCCAGAGTATCTGTCTTGATATTATCCTACAGCGGAAACCATTTTGGTATATCGCATCTTTTTCATTTCATTCTACGACATGATCTAGTATTTCGATATTTGCTAATGTCCAGAAATTTCTGCATTATTATTCTTTTGTTTTTTTTGAGTTCGCTTGCATTTTACTCACGCGTAGTCCATACATGTGCCACTTTTCTATTGCACTGTACTGGAGTTTTGCGTGTGGATTAGCTTCTGGTGTCACGTGTGGCTCATGACAGTCCCTACAGAACGAGGATGTCTCTGGATAGCCATTACGTAGTTCTCTGACTTTGAAATATGTTAGTTAGTTAGTTAGTTAGTCGCAGTTCCAACTTCACAGCATAAATACTTGAGAAAATAACGTAATGATTTCTTCTTTCCTTTCACATCACATAGGGGTATGTTACCTGTGAATTGACAGCAATTTCCGACTTTCAGAGTGATTGCTTTGTCGTGCTCATTTGCAGAGTTGTCAATTTGTCCCATAAATACTGGCTATGGTCGGAGCATAGTAAAGTAATAAATAAAAGACCTAGTGCCACCCCCTTGAGATGAACTGGTTATACGGTAATAGCCATAAAGTGTAATAAACTAATCGACACCCGATTCATAATGTGGTAGTATCACGGTGGCCGCCCGCACTTTACAAAACATATTCTGGTACTGGGATTAGACTGGGTCGAGCTGGGAACCCAGGCCAATTAAAAATGAATTCTTCCTTGATGGGGATTCGAACACATGGCCACTGGATCAGCTGGCGGCTGTGCAAGCCAATTCGCTACAACGGCTGTTATGGTATGTCTCAGTATTTCAACAGGTTAGATTATTGGCCAGCACGAGTTGAGTTGATCTGAGCTAAGAACCGACATCACTGCACTCAGGACATTCCCATATGCGCTGATTGAAAGTTCTCCTTGTCTTCCCTCTCAGTTTTAAGATTCGTTCAGAACCCCTACCGATCTCCCGCAATATCATTCTTTCCACATATGGGTTCTCAATCTGTTTCCCCGCCTTCTCCAGCTGGTCCCACAGGCGCTGGACCACCTCTCCCTTGTCCATAAGTTATCTACTAACAAGAGGTGCATTCCCTGCCAGCCTATCAGCCTGTTCATTCCCCTGCACTCCCGCATGGCCAGGGCCAACAATACATACACTTCTCACAATGTGTGACCTCTGAAGCAAGGATAGCCATTCCACACGAAACATTCCTTTCTCCACCTTACTTAGCGTACTCCTTGAAATGGCCGGCACCAAAGGTACTACAGCCATTGACACGTCTTGTTACAAAAGTATGTTACAAACACCACGGACAGTCAGACTGAGCAATTGAACTGTTTTCACAGAGAGCAAAAGAAATATTACAGACATCAGACGGTAATAGTTAATGTGTGCTTTGGTAACTTCGCGAGAAGAAGAAGAGGAAGAAGAAGAAGAAGAAGAAGAAGAAGAAGAAGAAGAAGAAGAAGAAGAAGAAGAAGAAGATGAAAACCCAGCAAATTGCAATAAAGAGGACGACAGAAAGAAAAGCAACTTAGCAGTCGTGCATAATGAATGACAAGGAGAGGTATCAGCATAGAGGTTGATCAACAAGGCCACACGACACCAGCCATCAAGAGACTCGTTCGCCAGTATTAGTTGTCTAAGTATTTGAAGACTCTTTGCAATGTTTATGTTGCGCGTGCGCGTGCGCCCGCCCTCCCGCGCACACACACACAATCACACACACACAATCACACATAAAAAGAGATACAAAGACACATGCCTACATGTGTAAGTTAGCTTCGTGCAAGTATGTGGGTTATAAGTTGTGTTAGCACACATATATACCCCTGCCCGCTCCATACATACACATACACACACACACACACAGACACAGACACATATCTTACTTTGAAACAGATGGTGATTGATTGATCAAGCCAATGGATTGCGTCACGATAGAAGAATGTATTGGATCGTCGTCACGTTGATGTTTGTTGATCTCCGAATTCCTGTACCAATGTTTATCGTATAGTCAGTGAGTGGAACCTAATAGTGATGTACTTTATTTATTAGCATGCACTTGTCAAGGACGCTGCAATTTCCCAGGGCATTTATTGATTATTTGTGATTTACTAGGCAATTGTTACGTTTAGTAGTTTGTCAAAGTAGTTTTAGAAAGAAATGTCAAAATACTGAACGTAACCTTGCCCAGGCATCACAAACAGTAAAAAAAATGCTGGATTTGACTGCCACGCCCTGTAAAGAATAGGCAACTAAAGAAGTTTGCAAATGCTTTCTGAATGACGCTCATACTATTGAAATAAACGCCACCTCCTAAGTTATCCATCACTCATATCCCTCACGTGGGCATACCTAACCACATAGGGCCCTGATGGTGTGTCTTTTGCTTTCTTGCTATACATGTTTGATATCTTCCAGCTGTATGGTATCTTCATAGTAGTTGTCTTTAATGGTATCTGATAGATCCTCTCTAACTAAGTCTCTGATGTCTCCATTGTTCCGATCTGTCTGTGCTATAGATATTTGCAGGAAAGCTTTCCCGCTCGCTCTATCTGTTGTCAATGGCGAATCGCTAACCTGTATATTGTACCCACTGTGGCAGGACGATCTTTCCTTTGCATGTGCCTGTGTACTGTCAAGAACTTTTCCTGTGCCTTATATCCTCCAATCTCACTCATAGAATGTTCCCGTGTAGATCTTTTGGCCTCTGCTGCACAGCGTTTGAAATCCGCCACCTTATCTTTCTTCTCTTTCGAAGCTTTCTCCATTTCCTCATGGGAACTTTGGGGTGTCCGCAGCACTTTCTGTACCTGTTTAACCGCCGCTCTATTTGGTTTCTATGATCGTTCCACCTCGGACGTCCACTATGGAGGGTGTACATAAATGGGATTGCATGTCCTCTGTCTGGGGCGTTCCAGAATAGTGTTTTCCTTCTCATATTTAAAGGACTTACGTGCTCTCACAGTCGTGGTCTTGTTGGACTTAGCAATCAATACTGAACAGGGTTGACTGTCACTCCCATAATCAGCCAAGACAGTCCATTTTACATTTGGTCACAAATGCCAGGTCAACACTGTGTCTGCATCACCAGGCCCCAAACCCATTCTCGTTTGGCCTCCCATCGTTAATGCAGACTACTTCTGAATTCGCCATGGCTTCCACAAGGGCATTTCACTGTCGGTTTTCCCCAGTATTGTCCCACTCTCTGTGACGTGCATTAAAGTCCCCACAAATTAGAAGCTCGGGATCTCCTCCAGCTCCTCAATCTATCCCATCTTTCCTCTGTGACAAAAGAATCCACCGAGGCATATACATATATTCAGTTCCAGGTCAGACCCCGAATCTCCAAAGTTATAGTCTGAACCTCTCTGGCATTGTTATTCCACTGACTTAGGTTTAGAACCTCATATTTTAATCCCTTCTTCACTAACAGATCCTGCCCATGTCTTCCCTGTCCAGTCGGATTACTGTGGTTGCCATATCCATGGCACCGGTAATCATCTCCATTCAATTCTTGCCGCATGATGACGTCAACGCCGAAAATCAGTTTCTCTATTACAGCCTCTCTCTGCCTGGCACTGCGGCAATTCCAATAGCCCACTCTTATATATTTACATCCTTGGCGTTGTGTTTTTGTCCTTACTCTCCTGACCCCCACCCTTCTATTTCTATGCCTTCTTCTCTCTCCATTCCCTGGCCATTTCCTCATCACTCCATCTACACTGACTGCTGAAGACGATATCTCGCGCGAGCACGTACTCCATACCCCCTGCGATGATTCTGGGGAACACAAGTTAAGGCCATATGTAATGTAGTGTAAGTGAGGGTTCATACACGGTCACCCCAGTAGTGCCCTTATGCTGGGGAAAGGGCCCGGGACAAGATGTCCATCAGCCAAGCGCCGCCCTTTCAACAGCTTGACTGCCTCCGTTAGCGAATGTACTCCCACAGACAGTTTCTCGGCACGGAGGGTACATCTTGAACTTGAGACATAATCCTGATGGAGGGGCTAAAGGGATACGCCTCCTTGCCCAAGGGTGTCCCGTAGCTGAAAGTCATAAGCTATAATAAACCTATAACCATTACATTTATGAGGATCGTAATATTCTTGTAAATAAAGCCAAAGTCAGGGATATTGGAGCACCCATGTGTTGGAACTAAATTAAAATGTTTGCATATCCTTTACAGGACATCGCTGTCAACATCAGCATCTTTCAGCTGATTGTTGATTTCTTGGCAAGATTACGCCTGATTGTTGATTTCTTGGCAAGATTACGCTCAGTAGTTTGCCATTGCTTTCTGAGTGACCGGCTCACATTCGCGTAAGTTACAGACGCGGTTATAACCGCTACCGATTCTCGCCGTCGTCACGCTACTCACGAGAGTATACGGGATTACGGAGAAACTCACTAACTCCTAAGCCAGGGAGACCGGCTGTATTGGAACTAGGGATAGGTAATGCAGGAGCTGTATTTATACAGAGAATATGGTCAAACTGATAGAGAGAATGTCAGGGGGCCACACTGAAAGAATATCAATAAATAGCATCAAATATACACATGATGCAACTTTGTTGACTGAAAGAGAACAAGATGCCAATATAATTAGCAAACCAAGTACAAACACTAAGTAAAGACAATAACTTAGCCATAAATATAAAGAAAACAATGATTATTAAAAATTGGAGTACAGTTCCAAACCAATTTTGAAAATTAAAGTGGACGCAAAGATACACGAAGAAAGCAATGGTTTTTCTTGCTAGGACAATACATAACAAAGGAAGGCAAGTGTGAGGCAGGAAAAAATAAGTAAAAAGATCAACCATAATGAACAGCCTCTCTCATTTAAACAACAAAGTTACGAATTAGAATGATCAAATGTGGTTATATAGATAAATGTGGTTATATAGATAAATGTGGTTATATAGATAAATGTGGTTATATAGATAAATGTGGTTATATAGATAAATGTGGTTATATAGATAAATGTGGTTACATAGATAAATGTGGTTATATAGATAAATGTGGTTATATAGATAAATGTGGTTATATAGATAAATGTGGTTACATAGATAAATGTGGTTATATAGATAAATGTGGTTACATAGATAAATGTGGTTATATAGATAAATGTGGTTATATAGATAAATGTGGTTATATAGATAAATGTGGTTATATTGATAAATGTGGTTATATAGATAAATGTGGTTATATAGATAAATGTGGTTATATAGATAAATGTGGTTATATAGATAAATGTGGTTATATAGATAAATGTGGTTATATAGATAAATGTGATTATATATATAAATGGATAAATGTGGTTATATAAATAAATAAAATGGACTGGGGCTCACCGTTGTCAAGTGATTAAGCCGTCTGCCTCGCTGTCTGAAGGTCGTAGGTTCGTTATTCGGAACGGACGCTCTTGAGAGTCATGGCCGGAGCTGCGGGGTTCGAGCATGTGTGATGTTTTCGGCAAGCATTTTGCCGTTCTGCAGAAAGAGACAGGGCCTGATGAGGTACAACCTGGTGCAATAAAGTCACCCCGCTCGACTTGAGTATTTTGTGGGATCAGTATCACAACAGCAGAGAAAACGGGGACATATTACAACACCTGGACTACAGAAGACAAGACTGGATGAGTTCAAGATTCATTCATTCCTTTAATAGCATGTCCTTTGCAGAACCTCGCTCCCATAACAACCTTCTGGAAAACCTCTCGATCATAAGCAAGACGTCCTGCGTCCGATACACCCATCTGGAGAACATCCGCCACATCCTGCACCCATCTTCTCTTTGGCCTTCCTCTTCCTCTCTTCCCAGGCAAATACCCCTCCATTATTGTTCTCTCCAAACTTTCGTGACGTTTCAAGTGACCAAAATATTTCAATTTTCTTTGTTTTATCGTCTTTAATAGCCAGCCTTCTTCAATATACAGCTCTTGAAGTATAGATGCATTTGTTCTTTTCTTTACCCAAGATATTCTTAGAACTCGTCTGTAACATTCATATTCAAAGGCATTTATGCGCTTTTCAGCTTGTTTAGTAAGTGTCAAGGGCTCACAGGCGTATGTTGCAATGGGAAAGATTCATGCTCTCAAAAATCAAATTTTGTGTAGTTCTGTCTGTCCCACTCCATAATTTATTCAGTTGTTTTAGTCTTTGAAGAGCAATTGATAGTCGTCGTTTAATTTCTTTCATTGTGTCACTGTTGTTGGTAATCAATGACCCCAGATATTCAAAATTTTCCACCACCTCCAATTTGTGCTCATTAACATATATTTCTTTCTATATAGTAGTTTTATCTGTATGCATTATCTTTGTTTTTGCTATGTTAAGATATAAGTTGTGATGTTCACTATTCAATTGGGTTGAGGCTATTTGGTTTTCTATAATATTCTGTGTTGCGGATAGCAATACTGGATCATCAGCGTGCCGAATCTCTGGTATGTCATGACCACCGATATTTAGGGAATCATATAGCTCCATGTGTATATCATCTCTTACATTTCTCATTATATTTTCGGCGTACAGGTTAAACAAATAGGGTGACAGCACATATAGCTGACGGACTTCTTGCTTGATGTCAAACCAATTTGATGTCTCGCCATCTATTCTAACAGCTGCTTGTTGGTCTAGATAGAGCATTCTTGTGGGTTGTATTACATGTGATGGAAAGCCCATATTCCTCATGATTTCCCAAAGTTTCTGATGTTGTACACAGTCAAATGCCTTTGAATAATCCACAAAACACGAGAATAGGTTTACATTAAATTCTCTGCACTTCTCTAGTATTAGATGCATGTTGAGAATGTGATCGATCTCTTGTTCCTCTTTCTTTTCCAAATCCAGCTTGAACCACGTTAATTTCTTCTTCCATTTTCTTACGAAGTCTTCCCATTATGATTGTTAATAGATCAAGGTGAGACAATACATTTACTACGGACACATTCAGTGTCACAGTAATTTGTTCAAGGATATTTTATAGGAAAACGTTTAGGGGAAGCGTGCAAGAGGAAGACGAAAATACAGGCGGGTGGATTACATAAAGAGTAATGCTGGTTTCCTTGGCCAAGGAGTTAACGACATTGTTCGTAATCCCGCATATCCACGTGCTGAAAACAGTAGCTGTGAGAATCGGCAGCGGTTCGTGCCGCCCTGGTAACTTACGGGGATATGTGAGCCGATAGTTCAGAAAGCAGTGGCAAACTACTGAGCGTAATCTTGCCTAGTACATCTTTAGAAGCTGAAAAATGCTGGTGTTGACTGCAACGTCCTGTAGGGGATATGCAACACACACACACACGCAATGATGAAGACTGGATGAAGACTATATGAAGACAGTATGAAGACTGTATGAAGACTGTATGAAGACTAGTTAAAGACTGCATGAAGGACTGTATCAAGACTGTATGATGACTGTATGAAGAATAGATGAAGACTGTTTAAACACTGTATGACGATTGTATGAAGACTGAATTACCACTGTATGAAATGAGGACACTATGAATAAGCTGGACAGATTGTGTTGGCGCTCAATTCAATGGCGATGGCATTTGATGATGATGATGATGATAATGATGATGATGATGATGATGATGATGATGATGATAGTGATAGGTCTGTATTTAAAACACATTCTTAAGAGTTTGACCCAAATATACAAAATAAACTACGCAATTTCAGCCTATTATGATTGATATTGATTACTTTTTATTTTTTTTCCACCAGACTTTTATTAATTTTGTTTATGACGAGACTGTTCACACATATGAAGACAAACACACACACACATACAACACAACACACACATACATAGACACACACGCACGCGCGCGCGCGCCCGTTGTCTAGAACATGGCATTCTTGCTCGCTGACTTCACCGCAGGTGCACACTCACATGACACAGATCAAGCCATACTTGCATTCTTCAGACGCGCCGTTTGGTTGAGAAATGCATCATGACCAGCTAATATCTTCACTGTGACACCGTACCATCTGCACGCCCGGGTACTCCCGTAGCTGCAGTATGTTTTTCAGAGGCAGTGTTGTTGCACCATGTACTCTCGTAGCTGGAGTCTGTGATTTAGAGTGTACGCAGTTTCACAATTCAGCATACCTGGTTCGACATCAGGCGCAGGAGATTTGGGAGCAAACCAATTGGTGTTGATTTTCACAATGGTATAAGACAGGGCAAACTAAAAACAAAACAAAACAAATAGAATGGTGCATGCTCTTTGTAGGATCCTGCGATCAACCCTAGCTGATTTTCTAGGCAAATTTACGTTAAGTAGTTTGCCATTGCTTTATGAACGAGATGTCAACATTTAAGTGCAGTTGTCCGGTGTAGGAAAGGAGCCCACTACCCCGCCGTCAGAGCACAGTTAGACAAAGCGGCAGCGCTATACAACATAGTCAAGCTGAGCCAGTGAACGTACAATTGACTATAGTATGTCCCGATTTGAATGCCTTCATTCACGATCAATTATTTTGAAAACTGTCTGTTGCATCGTTATGAAATTTTTCCAGCCGTCTTATATTTACCCCCCCCCCCCCAAGGAATATGTCTTTGATAGGTCCAAAAGCAACTGAAATCATCGAAAGCGGCGGCATTTCTTTGATGTTTTGCTGAAAAACTAGTGATTTCTCGCTAACAAATTTATGTTTACACTAATTGACGCTCCGCCAATTCAGATGACACACAAGGCGCATCCGGATTCGTATGGGAGTGGGTGCAATGAAAGAAGTAGCTTAAAAGTCTACAGGGTCGACTGCATTGCACCGGGTTTCTATCCCATATGGCTCAGTTTCTTTCCGCAGCGCGGAAAGCGTCGCACAAAGCACGAACTCCGTACCTCCAGCGACGACCCTTGGGAGTCTCCGAAAAAATGCACTCGTGAAATGAAGGACGCGGCCCGGAATCGAACTTATAACCTTCGGAGCCCGAGTCGAACGGCTTGACCACTTCACCACGGAGAATCCCGAGAGGGGTGCAATGTGTAATATTAGTAAAGACAGAGAATTTACAGAGGCATGGGGTAAATAATTTGTAAATTAACAGGAAAGTAGAAGGAATATATTTCTTACCTTATTTTTCATTTCCTTCTTGTTTCTTCAGCTGCTGGTTAATAAAGTGTACACAAGTATTCATATTAGCTTCTTATATTGAGTTCGTGAAAGCTTCCAAATAGCTGTGCGTTAATGTGCGTATGGAGTGACCAGAAATGATATCGAAATTTATTCATCATGTTTCCATTTTTAAGGATCTGTTCAGCTGTCTGTGTAGTTTGTTCACACGTACACATGGGTGACAGACCCGCTTTCTTCTTAACGACTAAAATGTTGGTCCTCTTTTCATTGAAGTTTATAGATTGATTCGTATGCACGTGTTTTGTCCCCTAATTTGACAACGTGTTTGCTCTCACGTTTCTTGTAATGCCACAATACGTCAGTTTCCACCGGAATATTACTCTTCAATGCGTTTAGTGTGTGTGTGTGTGTGTGTGTGTGTGGTGTGTGTGTGTGTGTGTGTGTTTTTTTTTGTTTGTTTGTTTGTTTTTTGGTTTTTTTCTTCAATTCAGTTGTTTGTCACCGCTGAGGGCTTGCGGAATTGAAAATTCATCACTCTAGAATACAAACTGTTGCCATTGACATTGTGCTGATGCTGTAATGTTTAGGGCCTGCAATTCGTCTAAATAGTTGGAGCAACATATCCCAGTAAGTGTGTACGTAGATTAAGGTCTGCGATCTGCTCAGACCTTAATCTGTGTCGGACGATTCCAGTAGATGGATGATTGCTCTCGGTTGCATAAAATTCAATCCATCCTTTCTCCTATAGTCCTCTTCCTCTTTCAACACATGGTCCTCACATTTTTTCCTGAAACTTTTATCAATATTTAATAGCGCGGACTGGGTTAGTATCTTGACGTCTGACAATTTGAATGTAGTATTGGCAGCTGCCACTTGTCCTTTAATTTTAGCCCACACAAGTTCTATAGGGTTTAAATGAGAATGATACGGTGGGAGAATGATACGGCGGGAGAATGATACGGCGGAAGTCTCAAGCACCTATGGCCATGCTCTTCTATCAACTTGTCGATTTGAAATTTCTTACTTTTTTGCGTCTGTTTTACAACTGTAGCTTAAAATATGTTTCTGGAAATGGTATATTTTCCCTTCGCAGCCATATCTTTATTGCTTCCTTTGTGCTCGATGCCGTAGGTATTTTGTCTTCTTGGGCTACCACATTGTGATATGATGCATTGTCCATGATTAGACAAGACGGTCTATCAAGGGATGGAAGTACTGTATTCTCGAGCCAATCTCTAAATACATTACCATTCATCTCATTATGATAATCCCTATTATCTTTCCATCCATTGATTGCCATTCCTTTTCACTTGTGTGGTGCGCATTGATCCACGTCTCATCCAAATACACTATGTCATAATTTTCTTTGCGCATTTCCCTTATTTCACGTAGGTATCTGCTTCTCATGGCTCCTAAATGCGGTTGCTCGCAAAGGATATTTCTACCTCCCTTGTACTTTCTAAAAGTGAAGCCTAATGTCCTTATAATTTTCCACAAAGTTGTTTTGGATAGCTTATTGTTCTTTCTCAACAAAACCCTCAGTTTTCTTACACTCACTGTTTCTTCGGCATCCATCATTTTTATAATTACTCGCTTGATGACATCCGTGTCAAAGCTGTCTACAATTGCCTTTCTACCTACCGTTTGCTTATCGCGTGTTGGTTTCATTCCAGATTCTTGCACCCATCGACGAAACGATCGTTTACTCAAACCTAATGCATGCACTGTTCTTTTTTCGGGATTTGTAACAGTATGAAACAGTTTCCTGCGATCAGCTTCTTGGCAAAAATATGTGTACAACTTCATAGCGATGTTTTGAAGTGTACACAATTTCACTTGTAATCCCATTGAACAGTTTTAACACATTCCAATATTTGCTATTAATATTACATTAATCTCATCTCATCTCAGTCCTGTCATTGTGATCTATAAGTTACAGCGGGAGCGTCATGGTGTAATAGCTAGGACGTCACACGGACAATGGCATGGGAGCGTCATGGTGTAATAGCTAGGACGTCACACGGACAATGACATGGGTGGGATGGTGTAATAGCTAGGACGTCACACGGACAATGGCATGGGAGCGTCATGGTGTAATAGCTAGGACGTCACACGGACAATGGCATGGGAGCGTCATGGTGTAATAGCTAGGACGTCACACGGACAATGGCATGGGAGCGTCATGGTGTAATAGCTAGGACGTCACACGGACAATGGCATGGGAGCGTCATGGTGTAATAGCTAGGACGTCACACGGACAATGGCATGGGAGCGTCATGGTGTAATAGCTAGGACGTCACACGGACAATGACATGGGTGGGATGGTGTAATAGCTAGGACGTCACACGGACAATGGCATGGGAGCGTCATGGTGTAATAGCTAGGACGTCACACGGACAATGGCATGGGAGCGTCATGGTGTAATAGCTAGGACGTCACACGGACAATGGCATGGGAGCGTCATGGTGTAATAGCTAGGACGTCACACGGACAATGGCATGGGAGCGTCATGGTGTAATAGCTAGGACGTAACACGGACAATGGCATGGGTGGGATGGTGTAATAGCTAGGACGTCACACGGACAATGGCATGGGTGGGATGGTGTAATAGCTAGGACGTCACACGGACAATGGCATGGGTGGGATGGTGTAATAGCTAGGACGTCACACGGACAATGGCATGGGTGGGATGGTGTAATAGCTAGGACGTCACACGGACAATGGCATGGGTGGGATGGTGTAATAGCTAGGACGTCACACGGACAATGGCATGGGTGGGATGGTGTAATAGCTAGGACGTCACACGGACAATGGCATGGGTGGGATGGTGTAATAGCTAGGACGTCACACGGACAATGACATGGGTGGGATGGTGTAATAGCTAGGACGTCACACGGACAATGACATGGGTGGGATGGTGTAATAGCTAGGACGTCACACGGACAATGACATGGGTGGGATGGTGTAATAGCTAGGACGTCACACGGACAATGACATGGGTGGGATGGTGTAATAGCTAGGACGTCACACGGACAATGACATGGGTGGGATGGTGTAATAGCTAGGACGTCACACGGACAATGACATGGGTGGGATGGTGTAATAGCTAGGACGTCACACGGACAATGACATGGGTGGGATGGTGTAATAGCTAGGACGTCACACGGACAATGACATGGGTGGGATGGTGTAATATCTAGGACGTCACATTGACAATGACATGGGTGGGATGGTGTAATAGCTAGGACGTCACACTGACAATGACATGGGTGGGATGGTGTAATATCTAGGACGTCACATTGACAATGGCATGGGTGAGATGGTGTAATAGCTAGGACGTCACACGGACAATGACATGGGTGGGATGGTGTAATAGCTAGGACGTCACACGGACAATGACATGGGAGCGTCATGGTGTAATAGCTAGGACGTCACACGGACAATGACATGGGAGCGTCATGGTGTAATAGCTAGGACGTCACACGGACAATGGCATGGGTGGGATGGTGTAATAGCTAGGACGTCACACGGACATTGGCATAGGTGAGATGGTGTAATAGCTAGGACGTCACACGGACAATGGCATGGTAGCGTCATGGTGTAATAGCTAGGACGTCACACGGACAATGGCATGGGAGCGTCATGGTGTAATAGCTAGGACGTCACACGGACAATGGCATGGGTGGGATGGTGTAATAGCTAGGACGTCACACGGACAATGACATGGGAGCGTCATGGTGTAATAGCTAGGACGTCACACGGACAATGGCATGGGAGCGTCATGGTGTAATAGCTAGGACGTCACACGGACAATGACATGGGTGGGATGGTGTAATAGCTAGGACGTCACACGGACAATGACATGGGTGGGATGGTGTAATAGCTAGGACGTCACACGGACAATGACATGGGAGCGTCATGGTGTAATAGCTAGGACGTCACACGGACAATGACATGGGTGGGATGGTGTAATAGCTAGGACGTCACACGGACAATGACATGGGTGGGATGGTGTAATAGCTAGGACGTCACACGGACAATGACATGGGAGCGTCATGGTGTAATAGCTAGGACGTCACACGGACAATGACATGGGTGGGGTGGTGTAATAGCTAGGACGTCACACGGACAATGACATGGGTGGGGTGGTGTAATAGCTAGGACGTCACACGGACAATGACATGGGAGCGTCATGGTGTAATAGCTAGGACGTCACACGGACAATGACATGGGTGGGGTGGTGTAATAGCTAGGACGTCACACGGACAATGACATGGGTGGGGTGGTGTAATAGCTAGGACGTCACACGGACAATGACATGGGTGGGATGGTGTAATAGCTAGGACGTCACACGGACAATGGCATGGGTGGGATGGTGTAATAGCTAGGACGTCACACGGACAATGGCATGGGTGGGATGGTGTAATAGCTAGGACGTCACACGGACAATGGCATGGGTGGGATGGTGTAATAGCTAGGACTTCACACGGACAATGGCATGGGTGGGATGGTGTAATAGCTAGGACGTCACACGGACAATGGCATGGGTGGGATGGTGTAATAGCTAGGACGTCACACGGACAATGGCATGGGTGGGATGGTGTAATAGCTAGGACGTCACACGGACAATGGCATGGGTGGGATGGTGTAATAGCTAGGACGTCACACGGACAATGGCATGGGTGGGATGGTGTAATAGCTAGGACGTCACACGGACAATGACATGGGTGGGATGGTGTAATAGCTAGGACGTCACACGGACAATGGCATGGGTGGGATGGTGTAATAGCTAGGACGTCACACGGACAATGGCATGGGTGGGATGGTGTAATAGCTAGGACGTCACACGGACAATGGCATGGGTGGGATGGTGTAATAGCTAGGACGTCACACTGACAATGACGTGGGTGGGATGGTGTAATAGCTAGGACGTCACACGGACAATGACATGGGTGGGATGGTGTAATAGCTAGGACGTCACACGGACAATGGCATGGGTGGGATGGTGTAATAGCTAGGACGTCACACGGACAATGGCATGGGTGGGATGGTGTAATAGCTAGGACGTCACACGGACAATGGCATGGGTGGGATGGTGTAATAGCTAGGACGTCACACGGACAATGACATGGGTGGGGTGGTGTAATAGCTAGGACGTCACACGGACAATGACATGGGTGGGATGGTGTAATAGCTAGGACGTCACACGGACAATGGCATGGGTGGGATGGTGTAATAGCTAGGACGTCACACTGACAATGACATGGGTGGGATGGTGTAATAGCTAGGACGTCACACGGACAATGACATGGGTGGGATGGTGTAATAGCTAGGACGTCACACGGACAATGACATGGGTGGGACGGTGTAATAGCTAGGACGTCACACGGACAATGGCATGGGTGGGATGGTGTAATAGCTAGGACGTCACACGGACAATGACGTGGGTGGGATGGTGTAATAGCTAGGACGTCACACGGACAATGGCATGGGTGGGATGGTGTAATAGCTAGGACGTCACACGGACAATGACATGGGTGGGATGGTGTAATAGCTAGGACGTCACACGGACAATGGCATGGGTGGGATGGTGTAATAGCTAGGACGTCACACGGACAATGGCATGGGTGGGATGGTGTAATAGCTAGGACGTCACACGGACAATGACATGGGTGGGATGGTGTAATAGCTAGGACGTCACACGGACAATGACATGGGTGGGACGGTGTAATAGCTAGGACGTCACACGGACAATGACATGGGTGGGACGGTGTAATAGCTAGGACGTCACACGGACAATGGCATGGGTGGGATGGTGTAATAGCTAGGACGTCACACGGACAATGGCATGGGTGGGATGGTGTAATAGCTAGGACGTCACACGGACAATGGCATGGGTGGGATGGTGTAATAGCTAGGACGTCACACGGACAATGGCATGGGTGGGATGGTGTAATAGCTAGGACGTCACACGGACAATGACATGGGTGGGATGGTGTAATAGCTAGGACGTCACACTGACAATGGCATAGGTGCGATGGTGTAATAGCTAGGACGTCACACGGACAATGACATGGGTGGGACGGTGTAATAGCTAGGACGTCACACGGACAATGACATGGGTGGGACGGTGTAATAGCTAGGACGTCACACGGACAATGGCATGGGTGGGACGGTGTAATAGCTAGGACGTCACACGGACAATGACATGGGTGGGACGGTGTAATAGCTAGGACGTCACACTGACAATGACATGGGTGGGATGGTGTAATAGCTAGGACGTCACACGGACAATGACATGGGTGGGATGGTGTAATAGCTAGGACGTCACACGGACAATGACATGGGTGGGATGGTGTAATAGCTAGGACGTCACACTGACAATGGCATGGGTGGGATGGTGTAATAGCTAGGACGTCACACGGACAATGACATGGGTGGGATGGTGTAATAGCTAGGACGTCACACGGACAATGACATGGGTGGGATGGTGTAATAGCTAGGACGTCACACTGACAATGGCATGGGTGGGATGGTGTAATAGGTAGGACGTCACACTGACAATGACATGGGTGGGATGGTGTAATAGCTAGGACGTCACACTGACAATGACATGAGTGCGATGGTGTAATAGCTAGGACGTCACACGGACAATGACATGAGTGCGATGGTGTAATAGCTAGGACGTCACACGGACAATGACATGGGTGGGATGGTGTAATAGCTAGGACGTCACACTGACAATGGCATGGGTGGGATGGTGTAATAGCTAGGACGTCACACTGACAATGGCATGAGTGCGATGGTGTAATAGCTAGGACGTCACACGGACAATGACATGAGTGCGATGGTGTAATAGCTAGGACGTCACACGGACAATGACATGGGTGGGATGGTGTAATAGCTAGGACGTCACACGGACAATGACATGAGTGCGATGGTGTAATAGCTAGGACGTCACACGGACAATGACATGAGTGCGATGGTGTAATAGCTAGGACGTCACACTGACAATGACATGAGTGCGATGGTGTAATAGCTAGGACGTCACACGGACAATGACATGAGTGCGATGGTGTAATAGCTAGGACGTCACACGGACAATGACATGAGTGCGATGGTGTAATAGCTAGGACGTCACACTGACAATGGCATGGGTGGGATGGTGTAATAGCTAGGACGTCACACTGAAAATGGCATGGGTGGGATGGTGTAATAGCTAGGACGTCACACTGACAATGGCATGAGTGCGATGGTGTAATAGCTAGGACGTCACACGGACAATGACATGAGTGCGATGGTGTAATAGCTAGGACGTCACACTGACAATGGCATGGGTGGGATGGTGTAATAGCTAGGACGTCACACTGACAATGGCATGAGTGCGATGGTGTAATAGCTAGGACGTCATACTGACAATGACATGGGTGCGATGGTGTAATAGCTAGGACGTCACACTGACAATGGCATAGGTGCGATGGTGTAATAGCTAGGACGTCACACTGACAATGACATGGGTGCGATGGTGTAATAGCTAGGACGTCACACTGACAATGGCTTGGGTGCCATGGTGTAATAGCTAGGACGTCACACTGACAATGGCATGGGTGCGATGGTGTAATAGCTGGGACATCACACGGAGAATGGCATGGGTGGGATGGTGTAATAGCTAGGACGTAACACGGACAATGGCATGGGTGCGATGGTGTAATAGCTAGGACGTCACACGGACAATGGCATGGGTGCGATGGTGTAGTAGCTAGGACGTCACACTGACAATGACATGGGTGGGATGGTGTAATAGCTAGGACGTCACACTGACAGTGGCATGGGTGGGATGGTGTAATAGCTAGGACGTCACACTTACAATGGCATGGGTGCGATGGTGTAATAGCTAGGACGTCACACTGACAATGGCATGGGTGCAATGGTGTAATAGCTAGGACGTCACACTGACAATGGCATGGGTGGGATGGTGTAATAGCTAGGACATCACACTGACAATGACATGGGTGGGATGGTGTAATAGCTAGGACGTCACACTGACAATGACATGGGTGGGATGGTGTAATAGCTAGGACGTCACACTGACAATGACATGGGTGCGATGGTGTAATAGCTAGGACGTCACACTGACAATGGCATGGGTGGGATGGTGTAATAGCTAGGACGTCACACTGACAATGGCATGGGTGCAATGGTGTAATATCTAGGACGTCACACTGACAATGGCATGGGTGCGATGGTGTAGTAGCTAGGACGTCACACTGACAATGGCATGGGTGCGATGGCTAGTAGCTAGGACGTCACACTGACAATGGCATGGGTGCGATGGTGTAATAGCTAGGACGTCACACTGACAATGACATGGGTGCGATGGTGTAATAGCTAGGACGTCACACTGACAATGGCATGGGTGCAATGGTGTAATATCTAGGACGTCACATTGACAATGGCATGGGTGGGATGGTGTAATATCTAGGACGTCACATTGACAATGGCATAGGTGAGATGGTGTAATATCTAGGACGTCACACTGACAATGGCATGGGTGGGATGGTGTAATAGCTAGGACGTCACACTGACAATGACATGGGTGGGATGGTGTAATAGCTAGGACGTCACACTGACAATGACATGGGTGGGATGGTGTAATAGCTAGGACGTCACACGGACAATGACATGGGTGCGATGGTGTAATAGCTAGGACGTCACACTGACAATGGCATGGGTGGGATGGTGTAATAGCTAGGACGTCACACTGACAATGGCATGGGTGCAATGGTGTAATATCTAGGACGTCACACTGACAATGGCATGGGTGCGATGGTGTAGTAGCTAGGACGTCACACTGACAATGGCATGGGTGCGATGGCTAGTAGCTAGGACGTCACACTGACAATGGCATGGGTGCGATGGTGTAATAGCTAGGACGTCACACTGACAATGACATGGGTGCGATGGTGTAATAGCTAGGACGTCACACTGACAATGGCATGGGTGCAATGGTGTAATATCTAGGACGTCACATTGACAATGGCATGGGTGGGATGGTGTAATATCTAGGACGTCACATTGACAATGGCATAGGTGAGATGGTGTAATATCTAGAACGTCACACTGACAATGGCATGGGTGGGATGGTGTAATAGCTAGGACGTCACACTGACAATGGCACGGGTGCGATGGTGTAATAGCTAGGACGTCACACTGACATTGGCATGTGTGCAATGGTGTAATATCTAGGACGTCACATTGACAATGGCATAGGTGGGATGGTGTAATATCTAGGACGTCACACTGACAATGGCATGGGTGCGATGGTGTAATAGCTAGGACGTCACACTGACAATGACATGGGTGGGATGGTGTAATATCTAGGACGTCACACTGACAATGGCATGGGTGGGATGGTGTAATAGCTAGGACGTCACACTGACAATGGCATGGGTGGGATGGTGTAATAGCTAGGACGTCACACTGACAATGGCATGAGTGCGATGGTGTAATAGCTAGGACGTCACACGGACAATGACATGAGTGCGATGGTGTAATAGCTAGGACGTCACACGGACAATGACATGGGTGGGATGGTGTAATAGCTAGGACGTCACACGGACAATGACATGAGTGCGATGGTGTAATAGCTAGGACGTCACACGGACAATGACATGAGTGCGATGGTGTAATAGCTAGGACGTCACACTGACAATGACATGAGTGCGATGGTGTAATAGCTAGGACGTCACACGGACAATGACATGAGTGCGATGGTGTAATAGCTAGGACGTCACACGGACAATGACATGAGTGCGATGGTGTAATAGCTAGGACGTCACACTGACAATGGCATGGGTGGGATGGTGTAATAGCTAGGACGTCACACTGACAATGGCATGGGTGGGATGGTGTAATAGCTAGGACGTCACACTGACAATGGCATGAGTGCGATGGTGTAATAGCTAGGACGTCACACGGACAATGACATGAGTGCGATGGTGTAATATCTAGGACGTCACACTGACAATGGCATGGGTGGGATGGTGTAATAGCTAGGACGTCACACTGACAATGGCATGGGTGCGATGGTGTAGTAGCTAGGACGTCACACTGACAATGACATGGGTGGGATGGTGTAATAGCTAGGACGTCACACTGACAGTGGCATGGGTGGGATGGTGTAATAGCTAGGACGTCACACTTACAATGGCATGGGTGCGATGGTGTAATAGCTAGGACGTCACACTGACAATGGCATGGGTGCAATGGTGTAATAGCTAGGACGTCACACTGACAATGGCATGGGTGGGATGGTGTAATAGCTAGGACGTCACACTGACAATGACATGGGTGGGATGGTGTAATAGCTAGGACGTCACACTGACAATGACATGGGTGGGATGGTGTAATAGCTAGGACGTCACACGGACAATGACATGGGTGCGATGGTGTAATAGCTAGGACGTCACACTGACAATGGCATGGGTGGGATGGTGTAATAGCTAGGACGTCACACTGACAATGGCATGGGTGCAATGGTGTAATATCTAGGACGTCACACTGACAATGGCATGGGTGCGATGGTGTAGTAGCTAGGACGTCACACTGACAATGGCATGGGTGCGATGGCTAGTAGCTAGGACGTCACACTGACAATGGCATGGGTGCGATGGTGTAATAGCTAGGACGTCACACTGACAATGACATGGGTGCGATGGTGTAATAGCTAGGACGTCACACTGACAATGACATGGGTGCGATGGTGTAATATCTAGGACGTCACATTGACAATGGCATGGGTGGGATGGTGTAATATCTAGGACGTCACATTGACAATGGCATAGGTGAGATGGTGTAATATCTAGAACGTCACACTGACAATGGCATGGGTGGGATGGTGTAATAGCTAGGACGTCACACTGACAATGGCACGGGTGCGATGGTGTAATAGCTAGGACGTCACACTGACATTGGCATGTGTGCAATGGTGTAATATCTAGGACGTCACATTGACAATGGCATAGGTGGGATGGTGTAATATCTAGGACGTCACACTGACAATGGCATGGGTGCGATGGTGTAATAGCTAGGACGTCACACTGACAATGACATGGGTGGGATGGTGTAATATCTAGGACGTCACACTGACAATGGCATGGGTGGGATGGTGTAATAGCTAGGACGTCACACTGACAATGGCATGGGTGGGATGGTGTAATAGCTAGGACGTCACACTGACAATGGCATGAGTGCGATGGTGTAATAGCTAGGACGTCACACGGACAATGACATGAGTGCGATGGTGTAATAGCTAGGACGTCACACGGACAATGACATGGGTGGGATGGTGTAATAGCTAGGACGTCACACGGACAATGACATGAGTGCGATGGTGTAATAGCTAGGACGTCACACGGACAATGACATGAGTGCGATGGTGTAATAGCTAGGACGTCACACTGACAATGACATGAGTGCGATGGTGTAATAGCTAGGACGTCACACGGACAATGACATGAGTGCGATGGTGTAATAGCTAGGACGTCACACGGACAATGACATGAGTGCGATGGTGTAATAGCTAGGACGTCACACTGACAATGGCATGGGTGGGATGGTGTAATAGCTAGGACGTCACACTGACAATGGCATGGGTGGGATGGTGTAATAGCTAGGACGTCACACTGACAATGGCATGAGTGCGATGGTGTAATAGCTAGGACGTCACACGGACAATGACATGAGTGCGATGGTGTAATATCTAGGACGTCACACTGACAATGGCATGGGTGGGATGGTGTAATAGCTAGGACGTCACACTGACAATGGCATGGGTGCGATGGTGTAGTAGCTAGGACGTCACACTGACAATGACATGGGTGGGATGGTGTAATAGCTAGGACGTCACACTGACAGTGGCATGGGTGGGATGGTGTAATAGCTAGGACGTCACACTTACAATGGCATGGGTGCGATGGTGTAATAGCTAGGACGTCACACTGACAATGGCATGGGTGCAATGGTGTAATAGCTAGGACGTCACACTGACAATGGCATGGGTGGGATGGTGTAATAGCTAGGACGTCACACTGACAATGACATGGGTGGGATGGTGTAATAGCTAGGACGTCACACTGACAATGACATGGGTGGGATGGTGTAATAGCTAGGACGTCACACGGACAATGACATGGGTGCGATGGTGTAATAGCTAGGACGTCACACTGACAATGGCATGGGTGGGATGGTGTAATAGCTAGGACGTCACACTGACAATGGCATGGGTGCAATGGTGTAATATCTAGGACGTCACACTGACAATGGCATGGGTGCGATGGTGTAGTAGCTAGGACGTCACACTGACAATGGCATGGGTGCGATGGCTAGTAGCTAGGACGTCACACTGACAATGGCATGGGTGCGATGGTGTAATAGCTAGGACGTCACACTGACAATGACATGGGTGCGATGGTGTAATAGCTAGGACGTCACACTGACAATGGCATGGGTGCAATGGTGTAATATCTAGGACGTCACATTGACAATGGCATGGGTGGGATGGTGTAATATCTAGGACGTCACATTGACAATGGCATAGGTGAGATGGTGTAATATCTAGGACGTCACACTGACAATGGCATGGGTGGGATGGTGTAATAGCTAGGACGTCATACCGACAATGGCACGGGTGCGATGGTGTAATAGCTAGGACGTCACACTGACAATGGCATGGGTGCAATGGTGTAATATCTAGGACGTCACATTGACAATGGCATAGGTGGGATGGTGTAATAGCTAGGACGTCACACTGACAATGGCATGGGTGCGATGGTGTAATATCTAGGACGTCACATTGACAATGGCATAGGTGGGATGGTGTAATATCTAGGACGTCACACTGACAATGGCATGGGTGCGATGGTGTAATAGCTAGGACGTCACACTGACAATGACATGGGTGGGATGGTGTAATATCTAGGACGTCACATTGACAATGGCATAGGTGGGATGGTGTAATATCTAGGACGTCACATTGACAATGGCATAGGTGGGATGGTGTAATATCTAGGACGTCACACTGACAATGGCATGGGTGGGATGGTGTAATATCTAGGACGTCACATTGACAATGGCATAGGTGGGATGGTGTAATATCTAGGACGTCACACTGACAATGGCATGGGTGGGATGGTGTAATATCTAGGACGTCACATTGACAATGGCATAGGTGGGATGGTGTAATATCTAGGACGTCACACTGACAATGGCATGGGTGGGATGGTGTAATATCTAGGACGTCACACTGACAATGGCATGGGTGGGATGGTGTAATATCTAGGACGTCACATTGACAATGGCATAGGTGGGATGGTGTAATATCTAGGACGTCACATTGACAATGGCATAGGTGGGATGGTGTAATATCGAGGACGTCACACTGACAATGGCATCGGTGGGATGGTGTAATATCTAGGACGTCATACTGACAATGGCATGGGTGCAATGGTGTAATATCTAGGACGTCACATTGACAATGGCATAGGTGGGATGGTGTAATATCTAGGACGTCACACTGACAATGGCATGGGTGCGATGGTGTAATAGCTAGGACGTCACACTGACAATGGCATGGGTGCGATGGTGTAATAGCTAGGACGCCACACTGACTATGGCATGGGTGCGATGGTGTAATAGCTAAGACGTCACACTGACTATGGCATGGGTGCGATGGTGTAATAGCTAGGACTTCACATTGACAATGGCATGGGTGCAATGGTGTAATAGCTAGGACGTCACACTGACAATGACATGGGTGCGATGGTGTAATAGCTAGGACGTCACACTGACAATGGCATGGGTGCGATGGTGTAATAGCTACGACGTCACAATGACATGGGTGCGATGGTGTAATAGCTAGGATGTCACACTGACAATGGCATGGGTGCGATGGTGTAATAGCTAGGACGTCACACTGACAATGACATGGGTGGGATGGTGTAATAGCTAGGACGTCACACTGACAATGACATGGGTGGGATGGTGTAATAGCTAGGACGCCACACTGACTATGGCATGGGTGGGATGGTGTAATAGCTAAGACGTCACACTGACTATGGCATGGGTGCGATGGTGTAATAGCTAGGACTTCACATTGACAATGGCATGGGTGCAATGGTGTAGTAGCTAGGACGTCACATTGACAATGGCATGGGTGGGATGGTGTAATATCTCGGACGTCACATTGACAATGGCATGGGTGGGATGGTGTAATATCTAGGACGTCACATTGACAATGGCATGGGTGCGATGGTGTAATATCTAGGACGTCACACTGACAATGGCATGGGTGCGATGGTGTAATAGCTACGACGTCACAATGACATGGGTGCGATGGTGTAATAGCTAGGATGTCACACTGACAATGGCATGGGTGCGATGGTGTAATAGCTAGGACGTCACACTGACAATGACATGGGTGGGATGGTGTAATAGCTAGGACGTCACACTGACAATGGCATGGGTGCGATGGTGTAATAGCTAGGACGTCACACTGACAATGACATGGGTGGGATGGTGTAATAGCTAGGACGTCACACTGACAATGGCATGGGTGGGATGGTGTAATAGCTAGGACGTCATACTGACAATGGCATGGGTGCGATGGTGTAATAGCTAGGACGTAACACTGACAATGACATGGGTGGGATGGTGTAATAGCTAGGACGTCACACTGACAATGGCATGGGTGGGATGGTGTAATAGCTAGGACGTCACACTGACAATGGCATGGGTGCGATGGTGTAATAGCTAGGACGCCACACTGACTATGGCATGGTTGGGATGGTGTAATAGCTAGGACGTCACACTGACAATGGCATGGGTGGGATAGTGTAATAGCTAGGACGTCACACTGACAATGGCATGGGTGGGATGGTGTAATAGCTAGGACGTCACATGGTCAATGGCATGTTTGCGATGGTGTAATAGCTAGGACGTCACAATGACAATGACATGGGTGGGATGGTGTAATAGCTAGGACGTCACACTGACAATGACATGGGTGGGATGGTGTAATAGCTAGGACGTCACACTGATAATGACATGGGTGGGATGGTGTAATAGCTAGGAAGTCACACTGACAATGGCTTGGGTGCGATGGGATACAGGTTCGATATTCACTCTCGATATTGCCTACGGGAGGGAAAGACTGGGCACATATTCCTCTGTCCACCCAGGCCTACAACATGTGACGTTTATGGTCATAACAACATACATAACCATAGAAGATTCCTGTTGCAAGTCGTGTGTTGATGTTGGTGTGTGTGCGTGTGTGTGTGTTGTGTGTGTGTGTGTGTGTGTGTTGGCGTGTGTGTTTGTGTGTGTGTTTTGTTGGTGTGTGGGTGTGGGTGTGAGAGAGAGAGAGAGTGAGTGAGAGAGAGAGAGAGAGAGAGAGAGAGAGAGAGAGAGAGAGAGAGAGAGAGAGAGAGAGAGAGAGAGAGAAGAGTGTATATGTGTTGCAGATACTTGACGTTGGTCTCTTTTCTCTGTCAGATCGCTACCACCCCAAAGCTGTGCCTTGAAAATCAGGAATCACTGTAGGCCTTGGTGTGTTTTTAAATAAGTCGATATAAGCTTCAGGACGACGGCAGGCAGACGAACTCGTCTTGAGTCAATGGCTGCGGTCTCCGACCAGTAAGGTCACTGCCATAGAGGAAAGCAACGGCAAACTACCTCTTTAAAAGTGCCTAGTATATCATGATTCGCTTAAAGACCGATCATCGCAAGACAAGGACAGAGACGTTAAAATTAGCAACTTGGAACGTTAGGACGTTAAACAACGACGGAAAATTAGAGATCATAAAACAAGAAATTGAAAGGGAAAAAATTAATATTTTAGGTATGTGCGAAACGAGATGGACAGGAGCAGGCATCAAGATAGAGGAAGATTTCAAGATTATTTATTCTGGAGGTGAAGATCGTCATAGGGGAGTGGCAATTATTCTGGACCGGAAAACATCAAAATCTATTCAAGGATATTGGGCCGTGTCGGACAGAGTTCTACTAGTTAAATTAAGTGGCAGACCTTTTAGCATAAATATTATTCAAGTATATGCCCCAACAGGAGAATCCAGTGAAGATAGTGTAGAAGAATTTTATAATGACATAGAGTCTGCCTTAAAGAAATGTAAAAATTCAGAAATAAACATCATAATAGGGGACTTCAATGCAAAAGTAGGAAATCAAGGAGATAGATACACAGTAGGAAACTATGGTTTAGGAGAGAGAAATGAAAGAGGATACAGACTCGTAGAGTGGGCAAAAGAACAGGAAATGATTGTAGGAAACACCTGGTTCAAACAACACCCTAGAAGATTATGGACATGGAGGAGTCCTGATAGCAGGATTAGAAACCAGATTGACTACATTCTGATTAGCAGAAGATTTAGAAACGCATTAACAATAGCAAAAACAGTTCCCAGTGCTGATTGTTATAGTGACCACAGATTACTCACAGGAACATTGAGGATAAAGTTGAAGAAAGTCAAGTATATAACAGGAAACACTAAATATGATTTGTGTACATTGAGTAATGACAAGGAAATACAAAACAAATTCAACATAGAAGTACAGAACGGATTTGAAATTTTGTCTGATCTAGAGATCCTATTCCAGGATGTGGATGATCAATGGGAAACGTTGAAGAATTCAATCAATGTGGCTGCAGAAACAACTATTCCAAAATTAAAGAAGGTGGGTCGTAAGAAATGGATGACTGAGGGAATTTTACACCTCATGGAAACAAGAAGACTCAACAAAAATAATTCTGTCAAATATGAAGAAATTCACAGACAAGTCAGAACATTATGTAAGGAGGCAAAAGAAGCATGGCTTGAGGAAAAGTGCTTAGAAATTGAAAGCCAACACAACAGTCAAAATACCAAATTAGTGCACAAAAGAATTCAGGAACTTACTAATAAAAGAACAAGTACATCAACAGGGTGTCTAAAAACTGAAGATAGCAAAATCATAATAGAAAAAGACCAGATTCTACAGGTATGGACAGATTATGTGAAACACCTTTATGATGATAACAGAGAAGAACAGTATGATATTAGATTTAATAATGAAGGACCGCCAATTTTGGAGATGGAGGTTCGAAATGTTCTTAAGCATATGAAAGCTGGCAAGGCCCCCGGTGCAGATAACATCACATCAGAAATGATTAAAGCTTTAGAAGAATTTGGACTAGATCAAGTCACCAGACTGCTGAACACATTATATGATACTGGAGATATACCTCCTGAATTATGTAACTCTATATTTATTGCAATCCCAAAGAAATCAGGAACCCTGGAATGTGATCAACATAGAACAATTAGTATAATGAGTCACATCACAAAGATTTTGCTAAGAATTATCATGCAAAGAATGAGGAAGAAGATACAACCTGAAATAGGGGAAGAACAATGCGGGTTTGTAGAAGGAAAGGGTACAGTAAATGCTGTGTATATGCTGCGAACAGTTATTGAACGTGCTTTAGAAGTAAACAAGGATATACATCTTTGCTTTATTGACTATACAAAGGCTTTTGATAGCATTAGACATGTCAGCATGGTGGATATGCTTGCAGATCTTCAAATTGATGGGAAAGACATTAGACTTATAAAAGACATATATTGGAAACAACAAGCTGCAATAAGGATTGATAATGAAGTGGGACAGTATCAGCCAATTAA
Organism: Cepaea hortensis; assembly: GCA_963921405.1. Lineage (NCBI taxonomy): Eukaryota > Metazoa > Mollusca > Gastropoda > Stylommatophora > Helicidae > Cepaea > Cepaea hortensis. The sequence goes on along the minus strand of OY992892.1, from coordinate 21,941,974 downwards.
GAGAGGTGTTAGGCAGGGATGTGTGATGTCTCCAGATCTTTTTTCCCTGTACAGTGAAAATATTTTCAGAAATGTAGAGGATATAAATGGAATCAGCATTGGAGGACGAAACATCAATTACATTAGATATGCAGATGATACAGTATTAATTGCAGACAATGCGCAGGACCTGCAACAATTATTAGATGCGGTTGTTGTACACAGTGAACAACTGGGGTTAGAATTAAATTGTAAAAAGACTCAGGTTATGGTCGTCAGTAGGAAGGAAGAAGTGCCACAATGTAATATACAAGTAAATGGAAATATTCTTCAACAAGTGAATCGGTACAATTATCTTGGAACAGTTATAACATCTGATGGGAGATGCCTTGAAGAGATTAGAACAAGAATCGCCATGGCGAAAGTAGCCTTTAGCAAGATGAAAAACATTCTGACCAATAAAAAGATGTCAATTGAAACGAGAAAAAGAGTGTCGAGGGGATACATAGAGCCTGTTCTTTTGTATGGATGTGAAACTTGGACAATGAGCAGTCAAGCTGAAAAGCATCTGATGGCTGCAGAAATGTGGTTTCTGAGGAAAATGCAAGGAATACCATGGACATACAGAAAAACCAATGACCAAGTACTACAGGAGACAAATGAACATCGTAGACTGATTAGAGAAATTAGACGTAGACAGTCAAAAATTTTTGGACATGTTATGAGAAGAAATGGATTGGAGAACTTAGTGACAACTGGCAAGATAGAGGGGAACAGACCAAGAGGAAGACCGAGAGGAAAATACCTGGATGGCTTGGCCACATGGCATGGACGAGACAGGAACACTGAGCTGATCCAAGACACTGGTGATCGAGTGAAATGGCGAGTCATGACCGCCCACGCTTTCCGGCATGGCACATGATTGATTGATTGAAGCTTCAGGAAAAACGTCGTTGATATGGCGACCATACAGGCCACCAGAAATGTTACACTCTGGCGGATGCTGCTTTCAACGTTTGAGAGTTGCTTTCAACGTTTGAGAGGTGAGTTTAGTTGAGTTGAGCTAAGAACCGACACCACAGCACTCAGGACATTCCCAAACGTGCTCCGTCCCCGCGTTCAACAGCCAGCGAAGATTCACACTACTAATCGTCCCAACCGTTATCTGATTGAAAGTTCTCCTGGTCTTCCCTCTCAGTTCTGAGATTCTTCCAGAACCCCCTGTCAAAGGTCGGTTGTTATCATCATAAACTGTAGCATGTGCCAGTCCGTCATGTCTTCCAAACTGGTTGCACTTCTCACCCTCTGCCAATTCCATATGGCAGCCCTCTTTTCCCTCCATAATCCGGTTTGAGAAACCTTGCCCAGGTGTCTAACTTTTTCAGTAAACGACGGTGATTCTCTGTCCAGATTTGTGCATCTAAGCATTCAGTCCTGCGGTAGAGCAGCGTCCAATACTCTTGCCTACAGACCAGTTGGTCATCTTCTTCTTCTTCTTCTTTCGTTCGCTTGAAATATGTCTATATCTGCAATGTCGTCTCTTGCATGAATTGAACTGTTTTTTTCAGTTCACACAGTGGTCCATAGAGTTTATCTTCCATTGTCGTCTCTCTAGGCCAGAAGGTTTGCCTAGATATGTTATATTTTGGGCAGTCTTGGAGTATGTGCTCTGCTGTCTGCGACGCCAATCCACATGTGCACATGGCTGTTTCACCAATCTTGAATTTTGTATACATGTGGTTGCGTAATCTATTGTGTCCTGTTCTGAGGCGCAGAATAATGACTTGTTCTGGTCTGTCCATAATGTGGTAGTCATCTTGAGCAGGTTTTGGTGGCTTTCTGACTGATTTGATCATTCTTTTCTTTTGGTGGTATGTAACGGGCACATCAGGCTGTTCCTCTTTGGCTCCTTCCTTAGCCAATTGATCAGCTCTGTCGTTTCCGGGTACTCCACAGTGGGATGGTATGCACTGTATGGTGACTTTATGCTGCTGCTAAGTTCAGAAAGTAGTGTCCTTAGTACTGGCAATTTCCCAGAGAGGAGCGCCTCGAGTACTGATTTTGCATCTGTTAGTAGCACCACAGGTTGTGTACCGTTTCTGTTATTTAGTAATTTCTCTGTTGCTATCTTGATTGCCTCAATTTCGGCATCATAGTTATGGCAGTACTTTCCTGTCGGTACTCTGGCTGTGTCCCTAGTATTATTTGGGTATTCTATGTACACTCCCGCTCCTCCATTTCGAACAGCATTTTGTGCTGACCCATCTGTGTAGACTCGGATCCAGAGGTCCTGTGGGTATTCTTCATCAAGGAAGCTGAGAGTGGCTGTTCTGCGCTGCACACTGTTCTGTTCTTCCTTGTCAAATATTCCTCTCACTTTTGTCTGGATTTGTAACGATAGTCTATGCTCATCTTTCCATGGAGTTCGCTCTGGAATAGTTGTTAGGGGGATACCAACTGTGGGCAGATCAGTGGTTTCTCTGCAGAGTCGTTTGGCCTGGTGGATAAAACTACTTCTTTTCAACCGCCCCATAGCTAGGTTTTCAAATCTGTTCTTCATAGGGTGGCCTGGCAAGCTGAAGAACTTTTCTGCTTGTATTAGCGTTTTCGTATCTCTGCGCTCACTCAGTGCCTGTGTCCTTTCCATCTTCTCCATTTCCACTATAGGGGTTGATCTCATCCCTCCTGTGGTGACTCTAAGTGCTTGATTTTGCACCTTGTCCAGCTCTTGTAGTGTGGTATTTGATGCTGAACACCACGCAGTTGACCCATATTCCAGGTGTGGTCGTATGCTCTGTTGGTAAACTTTGCTAAGTATTTTCGTACTGGCTCCCCATGTGGTTCCACTTAGCTTTCTCAGGATGGCTATTTTCCTTCTGGCTTTTGCTACTGCTTTGTTGATGTGCTTTCTCCATGTCAGCTTGCCATCAAATGTTACTCCAAGGTATGTTGGTTCTTTATCTTCTCTTAGGGGTGTTCCATTTATCTGGATGATCCCTGCCTTTTGTTTTGGAGAGAGGGTAAATAGGGTGGTGCTGCACTTGTCAGTGTTTATGCTGACACACCATCTATTTGCCCATGCAGCAAATGTATCTACAGCTCTTTGTAGCAATCTGGTGGCCACTGATGCATATTCATTTGTGCTCCATAGAACCAGGTCATCGGCGTACATTGCCGCTTTAATTCCATGCGGTAGGTGAGCAACAAGATCATTGATGAAGATTAGAAAAAGTGTGGGGGACAAGACTCCGCCCTGGGGGACACCGTGACGCAGTAGTACTTTCTTGCTCTTGAGTCCGTCTATCTGTACTCGGGCTCTTCTGTTGTGCAAGTATGCTTTCACCCATTTGTACATTCTTCCATTGACTTTGCAGTTTCTCAGTTTCTTCATCAGACCTTCTTTCCAGACTTTGTCAAAGGCTTTCTTCAGATCTATCCATGCCGCAAGCACCAGCTTCTTCTCTTGGAATGCATCCTCAATTTCTTGAGAGGGGTAGGTTGTCTGATCTTCCGTAGAGTAGCACTGCCTAAAGCCAGCCTGCTGTGGCACAAGGATGTTTTTACTTTCAATGTACCACTGCAGTCTGTGATTGATGATGCGCTCCAGTGTTTTGCAGAGACAGCTGGTGAGGCTAATTGGTCTGTAGCTAGAGGCAATGGAACCATCTTTCCCTGATTTTAGGAGGGGTATTATGATTGCTTCTCTCCAGGCTTGTGGAACACTGCCTAAGGTCCAGCTGTTATTGAAGATCTGCAACAGCTTTGTTTTGGCCTCTGTTCCTAGGTTCCTGATCATTTCATTGGAGATACCATCAGCTCCTGGTGACTTTCTCATTTTCAGTTTTGATATGGCTAGCTCCAGTTCGCTGATTGTGATGGGTGCCTCCAGAACCTCATGTACTATTTCCTTCTGTCCTGTATGTTGTCGTTTCTCTCGAATCTCTTGTTGTTTCTCTGGACTAATTATGATATTGCTATCTTGTGCGAACGAGTCCGCAAAATGGTCAGCTGCTTGCTTTCTTGTTAAGATTTTTCCATCTTTATGTAGTGCAATTTTTGAGTTTCTCCCTGTGCCCTCGTCATTAAGCTGTTTTATTAGCTTCCACAATTTCCTTGTGTCTCTTTCAAAGTTCAGAGACTCCGTTTTCTCCTGCCAGCTTTTCCGTCTAGCCTGCAGCTTGGCCCTTTGAAATTTGGCTTTTGCATGCTGGAATTTATTGTGGTGCTCTTGGCTGGGTGTGGCCTCTGCTTGCTTTCTACACACTTCAACATCATTATGCAACTGTTCCAGTTCACTACTCCAGTAGGGTTTATATTGTTTACGGGCTCCTCTTGGTACTGTTTCTCGCGCTGCCTGTAGTATGCATTTCCCAAACTCTTCAACTGCTTTATTTATGTCTTTCTCAGTGTTCAGGTTTCTAACCAGTATGCTGGTGCGATGCTTGTACATTGCCCAGTCTGCTTTCTTGTAGTTCCACCTCGAGAGGGTGCTGCTTTCACTTACAAGCTCATTTTCTACGGTTAGAAAGACTGGCCGATGGTCACTGCCACCAAGTTGTGTCCCAACAATTCGTGTAATGTTCCACTCCAGGTCTGGTGAATGAAAAGCCAGGTCAGGTGTAGTTGTAGAGTGCCATGATCTCGAGTAGAAAGTATGTGGGTCGGACGGCTTGTTAATCAACATGAATCTATTCTCATCCTGCCAGTCTTCCAGTCTCTCTCCTCTCTGGTCCATGTGATCATAGCCCCAGCTCTGCGAGTGGCTGTTGAAATCGCCACACACAATCATTTTTTCTTTTAGTGGTAGAGTGTCCAGTGCCTGTGGGCGGTCACTTGGACAGTAGTAATTGATCAGATGTAGATCTGTATTACCTGTCTTAAGTTTAAGTGTCTGATACTCAGCCCCTTCCATGTAGACTTTGATTTGGGAAGCCATGATGTTATTTCTTACAAGGGTCAGTATCCCACCTTTTCGCCTGTTCTTTCGGTCAGATCGGTAACACTGGTAGCCTCTGATTTTGAAGGCTATATTTTCATTGAGGTGAGTTTCTTGCAAACAACATATGCTTACTTTTTCTTGGTCCAAGATTTTTTCTAATTCTATTTTTTTGTTGCTGACTCCCTCCGCATTCCAGTGCATTATTTTAAGTCTTCGTTTAGTATGGCCAGTCGTCCTATTCTCATGTCCCCTGGCTCCACAGGACATCTGAGAAGGACCTCCAGTAGTTGGGGTTGGACCCTTTCGAGACATAGGGCCCGGCACTGCACCTGCCTGGGGGTCCAAAGCAGGGCGAGCACCATAACGATTAGCAGTAGTCGACATATTCCATTTTGCGTGATTGCGTGGCATCCTGATTTCTGTGGTGCGCCTCTTGGCTGGTTGCCTCCGTCTTCAGCACCTTTCTTTGCTAGAGCAGACTGTGGTCTCACTCGAGTGTAGATGTGTACGCGCGCACACACCTGTCTGCGCATGCATGTACGTGCATACACATCTAGAGCATACTGGTTATTTTCCGGCGCCAGAGACTCGCCGTCGCCCCTTCTCCTGTTAGTTTAAACAGGTCCGCCACGTGAAGGCCAGGAGTTGGACTTTTGCTGCATAGGTTATGTATTCACGAGCCATTGAGGTATTTGAGCAATGTTGGGCGCTCACCCCAACACCGCGCCTCGGCTACATACAGCAACATTTGGGACCCAGTTGGTCATCTGTTCAAATCCACATTGAGATGAATGATTTATCATTGGACCTGCACTCTCAGGTAGACCCAGCGTCAGGAGGGTACCTGGAGGTGTCCAGGGAAGTCAAGGCCACTGGTTCGGCATTAATCACATCAGCCACGCAGTGAGTTTGGTCCATAACAATATGGGACCAGAACCATACACATTACACACATTGGGTGCTTAAACGAGGCCTTTACTTTTACAACCGCGGAGAACTGAATCTATTCACTAATTGTGCGACATTTGATCCTGTCACTCTATCAGTATCCCAGTGAGCCGACTGTCCTCATGTGACAGCATTACGATATTCATATTTACTCACGTCTTTGCCACAGATGAACATGAATACACCTGGGCTATTTGCACTGGAGCGCGTCATATTTACATGCCTGGTGTATATACACATTTTAACACTTCGGATCAATGTGAAGTAAAAGTGTCGGTGTCTTCTCGATTAAAGTGTGAAATATGTCAATATTGTGCACACGACATAGTGCCTGACTAATCACAATCATCATGCGCCGCGCTGAAAGGGCAGGTCATAGTTCGCCAATCCAAACGATCATCTCGAAATAGGTCTGTGTTCTTGCCAGGATTATGACTTGTGGCCAAGCTACCCAGGTAATTGATCCTTTATTTTACCCTTGCTTCGTTTCATCAAGTTGTTATTTTGTTGGCAAGTTTATTTTTCCTTATAACATGTCAAAGATCTTGACTGCATAGCTAACTGCTGTAATTAATTTATGGGTGTCATCTGTTTCATAATACTTTTTTCTGTCCGTAAAAATTGTCGAATCAAAGAGTACTTTAGGGTGTATTGCTGTGGGCCCCCCTGTTCTCACGCCATGTTGTCTGTTATTTAACTCCGCTAGCCTGTAGGACACACCATACCACACAGAAACTTTCCTTGCAAGGCTACAAGTCTAGGAGTTGTTGGAGAAAAGGGGGCTGGGTGGAATAATAATGTGGGCTAAATTGTGTATGACTTGGCGCATGATATAGTGTGTGACTGTGAACATGAAATAGTGTGTGACTGTGAACATGAAATAGTGTGTGACTGCGAACATGAAATAGTGTGTGACTGTGAACATGAAATAGTGTGTTCCTGTGAACATGAAATAGTGTGTGACTGCGAACATAATATAGTGTATGTCTTAGTTGGTACAGCCGAGCACCTTTCTGACAGTCCACGCGTGAAGATCAAACTCTCGCATGCTTGCGAATAGATGGCATGAGAAAAACTAGATAACGCCCTGTCCCACGCATTAGATGATAAACTGAAATATGCACCGCTAAATGAAAGACAAAATAATAGAGATGTTTGAAGAAATCATATACCTTTACTGCCTGTGTCAATTTGGTGGCAGCGAGAGGAAGAGGGTAATCCACAAATGAGCAGGCGACAGAAGCTAATCGCTGAAGTGAGACGCAGAAAAGGTGAGAGCTGCTAGGAAAGTGAGAAAGAGGGCCTGCGTGAAGAGAAGCAGCTCAGCACCTCTAAGCCAGACACAGTGACCTCTACCGAGCAAAACGATTCTGTAAGAATAGGCGGAGACCACGTGAGAAATGTATCCGCGACCCATTCCAATTCGCGAGAAACTTGTTCGAAGAGCCACGATGAGGCAGCCTCAGTATCGGAGAAAAGGAGATGGAATAGCATCTGGACACACGTACTCAGATGCCTAGCACGATTTCCACTCTGAGAAGTAGAGGTGCTGATATCGCCAGACGGACCTACGGTAAGTTTCAATGCCAAGACCCCGAGGTAAAACGAGGTCATGACTGTTGTGAAGAAAGCAAGAGGTAAACCCGCACCAGGCCCTAACGGTGTCTCGTACTCAGTGCATAAGCAATACCCAATGTCCTTAAAAGACTTCGCCGTATAGAGAGATCCGCGTGGAAGCATTAACGCACAAGTCTGAAGTGAAGAAGGCCAACGGAATCTGTATCCCCGAAGAACAGAACTCGCAAATATGACCCAGTTCAGGCCAATCTCTCTTCTGAACGTCGAGCTCAAAATATTCTTCTCAGTCATGACCGACAGAATCACGACATACCTAACGGTGAACAGGTATGTCGGCAAAATAGAGGGTATACTGGGAGTCCCTGGATGTGTGGAACATGCTACCATGATCTGGGAAGCTATGCAAAGAGCGAAGCTGGAAAAGGCAAACCTTCACGTGCTATGGTTGGACCTGGCTAACGTCTCTGGGTCGGTGCCCCACCATATGCTGTGGCAGGCCCGAGGAGATTACGTTAATGCTTAAGTAGTATATCTCCAGGTTCACTCTCCGCTTTTCTGCCTCGGCCTTCACGACCTTAAAGTAGGTAAAGCAATGGAATGTACGATTTCACCGATACTATTTGTCAGGCCATTCTGAATTCTAAATCCGGCTATGCACAAGGATCGAGACTTAATGAGGAATGTAGAATGTTGCCACTCAAGGCCTTCATGGGCGACACGACAATTATGACGCCAGATAATACTCATGCATATGCTCAAGAGGCTAGATCAGTTGGTGCAAGATAAGCTTCAAGTCCAATAAATCGAGATGCCTGTCGATCGTGAAGGACAAGGTAGCGTTCAGGATGGTCAACCAGGTGATCCCCACTGTAATTAAGGAGCCCGTCAAGTGTCTAGGCCGATTGTGCGATTCCTCGCTGACGGACAAGAACGCAGTACAACACATACGCGAGACAACAGAAAATTATCTGAGAGCCATCGATAAGTGCACACTCATCGGAAAATCAAGATCTGCTACCTCCAGTTCATATGATCTCACGGCTGCTATGGCGCTACTCATTTATAACGTGTGCACAAGCACGGAAGAGGCGATAGAAAGAAAACTTGGTAATGCCTCAAGGAAATTGGATGTAGCGCTGAACTCAAAGAAATCAAAACTCGTGCTCCAGCTCAACTCGTTATCGAGGAATACAAAGTCGGAAAATCCTTGCTCGCGATGATGCTGCGCGAGTGACAAGATGAAATAGTCCGCAACCCCCAGCCAGCTGAATTAAGTGATGGGACACACACAGCCCAACAGACAAGGCTTTGGCTTCTAAAGAGACACACGATCGCGTCCAAAGGCCTCGGCCAAGCAGCGCAGAGACATAGTGGTTCAGACAATTCGTGAAGGAGAGAACAACAAGCGAGTGCAGAAGTCTGTTCAGCAGCGGCAGCAAGGACAGTGGGTGTCATGGGAGGGAACTCTTTAGGGGTCCCTTTCGTGAATCGACATATGTCTCTTGCCACCATTTAGAATAAGCTTCCTTGTCAGATCACCTGCAATCTCCTGCCATCAGCTGCTAATCTGGTCAGATGAGGTATAAACCACGACCCAACATGTCTCCTCTGTAGTAACATGCAGACCAAAAGGACGCAGACATCAGAACACGTACTGTTGTCGTGCAGGGTGGCCCTTGGACAAGACTGATTCACATTCCGTCATAAAAAGGTTCTTGCCGATCTGGCTTCTATAGTGGATGTAGCGAGACTCCAGAAAAACAAGGGGACTGTTGTCAGGGTCGGATATATATACATTTCCTAAGAGGTGGACAAAAGCCGAACAGCAGAGTCGACTGCCCCGACAGCCTGCCAATCATCCTCGGGAGCTAGGAGGACCGGGAACTGACAGAGGTCATGCAGGGCCGTGGCAAGTCCAGTGGAAATTCGGAGGTTTACATTCATACACATTGTGGTATGCTCTCCGTCGAGCTTGTGGTGGAATAGTACGTCTTCATAGTACATCATCCCACAGCGATAGCGGGGGCCAGGGAGAATTGGGGATGGAGGAAGGGAGTGTGGCAAGCTTTAATAGAATTAGCGCCGTGGAAGAGCGTGCAGAAGGGCGGTTCCCCAAGCTGTGAACGGAGTACGAAGAAAGCAACTTGGCAGCAGCGTCAACTGACAGGTTCATAGCTATCCACTAAAGCGGAGGTGAAGACTGAGCCAACTGCCTGGAGAAGAAGCTAGTTTTCCCACGGTCAGTCACGGTGTAGTGTCAACGCTGGTAGATGCACCGGGTGCCCTATATTCGCCATCGGGTGTGGGGGTGGCTTCTGGGCAAACACACTGAGCGATGTCGATAAGGTAAATGTACGATCATAAATATCTCGAAGGTGTCTACGCACAGCAGGAGAAAAACGGCCGGGAGTCATGACCCGTCGAGAGTGTCAGACAGGTAAAGGGGCCGAATCATTCCGCGATGGGATAACTGTTTCTGACGATCAGAATACTCCTGTAGTCTTTTTGCTCCACGGCGGAGTTTTAACACTGAGAACATGAAATATTGTATGACTGGGAACATGAAATAGTGTAAGGCTGGGAACATGAAATAATGTATGGCTGGGAACATGAAATAGTGTATGGCTGGGAACATGAAATAGTGTATGACTGGGAACATGAAATAGTGTATGACAGGGAACTTGAAATAGTGTATGGCTGGGAACTCTCTCTCTCTCTCTCTCTCTCTCTCTCTCTCTCTCTCTCTCTCTCTCTCTCTCTCTCCCTCTCTCTCCCTCCCCCCTTCCCTCCCTCCCCCTCCCTCCCTCTCTCTCTCCATCTCTCTTCTCTCTCTTCTCTCTCTCTCTCTCAAAATTATCCTTTTTGCCTTTTACAATGTCTCTTTTCTATGTGAATTTAACATTCACAATAGATAATTGATGTGTGAAAGATATGTGATTTTAAAGGTGGAATGTAAGACGGGCTTGCGTGTCCAGTTTGTGATCCTTTGAAAATTGCGTTCGTTCGTTGATTCTTCTTTCTTATGTTTGTCGTCCGCATCATCGTCGTCTTCCTTCTCTTGGCTTGGTTCACTGTTTTTATTTTAGCTTGGTTTACTGCCACCCTCATTTGATTTACTGCCTCCTTGATTTGATTTACTGCCTTCTTGATTTGGTTTACTGCCTCCTTGATTTGATTTACTGCTTCCCTAGATGTTTGTAATGACCCGTGCTTTGGTTTACTACTTTCTTGGATGTGTTTAATTAACATGTCTCGAAGGATGCTAATGGACAATATAAGAAAGACACCTGGGAGTCATGACTCGAGTATGCCCGGCTCCATAGAGTGTCAATAATGAATGAAGCAGAAATCACCAGTGAAAGGGTAAAGCTTCTGACGATCGGAAGCCACCCGTCGTGCTTGCATCAAGGTGAAGTTTAGCCTACTCTGCACTCCATCATGACTGCGTCTTGTCATCTACATATCCTGTATCTGAGGCACACTGAACAAGTGTCCTCCTGCATGTCGTGTGGAGACGGGACATGATTTGGCCAGGACATTCCTCGATGACGTCACTGCCACTTGTTGCACGGATCAAATAAACTCAAGTCAATAATACTTGCGGTGTCAAGGCCGTTCATATCGTTGTAGGAGGACTTTTTACAAGTAAAGATATCGGTTGATTGACGGCCACAAGTGCGGTAATCGTCCACGCGCAGTTTATGTTGAGATGTGGAAAGACGTTTCGTTAGGTGTAGACAGGCGATTTGACGCCAAAGCTGGTTGTGTCGCACAACTATAACTGTTGCTGCATGACCATATCTATACTAGCGCTTCTTTCAAGGTCTCCGTGAGGTGTTGATTTTTTTTTTTTTAATCTCTAGTTATTCTTGTCTAAACGAACTTTATCCAGTTTCGCGGTTTAATTTTGTTGGTTGGGTGAATCTTTTGTAGCAGACGTGTTCACAGTCAATACAGGAGTGCGACAGGAATGTGTGCACTCCCCGCTATCCCGCCGTTAATTAATATCTATATGATCAAAATATACAAAGAAGCAAGCCTTGACAGATTCGGAAAATGTCGAATTCTTTACTTTAAAATGAAACAATAGACACATCCGCAATAAATGAGCTTTTATTTGCAGACGATCAGTGCCTGTTTTATAGCGACGAGGGCAGACTGCAAAATCATATTAATAAGCTGAGTTCAACATGCAGCAGATACAATAAATGCAACAAACACTGAAGTAATACAGGTTAGCAGATCTCCTGCTCCACTAAATATAATGATAAATAGCACACCTCGGAAACAAGTTAAAGAATTCAAATAACTTGGAAGTACGATCACATAAATTGAAAGAATAAAAATGGAAGTTGAAATCGGTTGTCAAAAAGCAAGTGGGCTTATATATCAACTATTACCCATACTGAAACATCCAAATATACCTATGCCAACAAAATGACAGATAATAAATAGCATATTCACACCAACACTATGCTACCAATGTCAAATTTGGAAATTATCCAAATCATACTTACGCAAAATCAACACCTGCCTGATATGATGCTTGAGGAGAGCTGCCAAACTAACTATCCGAAAGCTAATAAAAAATTATGTTATCAGACAGACAGTGGAATCAATATCTTGCCCCACATGTATTGACAGGCAGAAGATCAAATGGTTCTGTGATCTCATGTGTACAAACAACAGCAGGTAAAGGCACGGTTCCCGGAAGACGGGTCGGGGGCCGGCAAACACAGGGCATTTAAGACACCTAAAGCATAAATATGCTCGAGAAGACGGGGCGAACTGATGAAGAATCGAGAGCCTGTTTAGTTCGATCTGAGAGTGACGATCTATACATAACTGTCTACTTGATAGTAATATTTAATAGTAGAAATACTGCAATAGTAGAAATACTGGAATAGTACAAATACTGGAATATTAAAAATACTGAAATAGTAGAATTACTAGAATAGTAGAAATACTCGAATAGTAAAACATACGGAATTAATAGGAGTATTTTTATTTTTTCTTTTATTTTTTTGTTTTGTTTTATTTGTTGCATATACCTTTACAGGACGTTGCTGTCAACATCAGCATTTTTCAGCTGCTGTTGATGTACTAGGCAAGATTACGCTCAGTAGTTGGCCATTGCTTTCTGAGCGACCGGTTCACATACCCCGTAAGTTACTAAAGCGGCGAGAACCGCTACCGATTCTCGTGCAGGTTACGTTACTCACGATAATATACGGGATTACGGAGAAAGACCTTAACCACTAGGCCAGGGAGACCGGCATATGAGTACTGGAATAGAAGAAGAAGAAGAAGAAGAAGAAGAAGAAGAAGAAGAAGAAGAAGAAGAAGAAGAAGAAGAAGAAGAAGAAGAAGAAGAAGAAGAAGAAGGAGGAGGAGGAGGAGGAGGAGGAGGAGAAGGAGGAGGAGGGGGAGGAGGAGAAGAAGAACAAAAAGAAGGAGGAGGAAGAGAATAAGAAGACGAAGAAGCTGTTATAGAGCACTGGTCATTGGGTAGATGTCCTGGTCAGTAGCACACAGATCGCCTTTACTTCCGAGAACATTTGCTGGTACCCGTCTTAGTCTAATTGTCCTGGAAGCTCAGGTTCTTCTTCTTCTGCCCAGTTATCCAACACTGGGGCATAGTTCCTCAACCAAACCATGACAAGCCGGCCCTCAACCAAACCATGACAAGCCGGTCCTCAACCAAACCATGACAAACAGGTTCTCAACCAAACCATGACAAACAGGTTCTCAACCAAACCATGACAAACTGGTCTTCGACCAGAGCATGACAAGCCGGTCCTCAACCGAATGTCCTTACAATATTATTAATAATTTCAGGTTAATTAAACCTCCACCTCGAGGTAGATTGCAATACATAGCCACGGGGACATTAGGCATTAGGCCAACACGTTTCCCTCACTCGTCAATTATTCATGCAGAAAATATTCAACACGGTGAACCCAACTTTCCAACAGCAAGGAAAACTAGCAAGGCGTTTGTGCGCTGAACACATAAGAATGATGTATTGTCACCACAATCGATAGGGTTGAGTGATGAGTCAGACTTGCAACAGGTCTGTTATCAGTTAGTGAATGGTACATTGCTTGCTGTACGTACGTATTGGCGTGCATGGCTAGTTTGTATCCAGGATTTAGACTCATTATTTCATAACAGCTGTCAGTGCAGTCTGTACAGTAACCGGAAATAACAATCGCCTGTTGAATGTTCGGAAGCGGCACTTGTGCTAAGTATGTAAGCTAATAAGTTTTTATTTGTGTATGACTACAAAACAAGGATATTACTACATTCCGGCGCAATATTCTACAGCTAGCAAGTATAATAGATGTATCTCATCTCATCTCATCTCATATGTTCCTCTTGTACCTTGCGGTGTCGAGGTGAAGTATAAACACCGTGAGAGTGCCCGATTATGGGCGTCATATATCGATATTCCCATGGACTCTGCTATTCCCTCCGTCCAACGTTTACGTGGTCGGCCTCTTCCTCTGTTTCCATCTGGTCTGTACATCATTGCTTGTGATATGCTGTTGACTGGTAATCTACTTGCATGGCCAAACCATTTGACTTGCTGCTTTCTAATAAAATCTAGTGCTGCTTTAACCCCCACTTTTGTCCTGATTTCTTGATTTCCGATCTGATCTCTTCTTGATACGTTCAGTATTCTTCTCAGGAACCTCATTTCTGTTGTTGTGATTTTTCTTTTCTCTTTTTCTGTCATTGTCCAGGTTTGGCAGTGGTAGCATAGAGTTGGTAGGAAGATTGTGTTGTAAAGTGCTTTCTTAGTAGTTATTGATACATATTTGTTCTTTAGTAGTGGTGCCATTTGTCCAATGAGTTGATTTGCCTTATTGCACCTATTTTCGATCTCGTCTTCTGATCTGCCATTTGATGGTATTATACTTCCTAGGTACTTGAAACTCTTTACTTATTTCAAGGGATGTTCGTTTAGGTGAATTGTTGTTGTTTGTTCTTCTTTAGTTATAGTCATTACCTCTGTTTTGCTTATGCTAATTTTCATGTTATGTTCCCTACACATTTCGTTCATGTGGTCTTCTAATTCAGCTTCTGATTTTGCTATTAGTGCTTGGTCGTCCGCAAACAGGAGTTCTCTAATGGTTAGATTTGCAGATGGTTCTTCTTCTGTGTTCTCGTTATGCGGTATTCTTGCTGTCTCTGCTTGGCTGGTGTCAACAACTCAACTGACAGGCCTCAACGGGTACTTCTCACACACCCATACAAGACAACTTGCAAGTCGTGTGGGAGGCAAAATGTATGGTCCATTTTATTGCCGTTGGCTCGCTTACAAGCGGTAAACAGTCGCTAATGCAATACACAATATACAGCCACAGAATTATCTAACACAAACTGCTAACCCTATGCTAGTTCTATCTATTAGTGAACACAAAACTCCTAACGCTATTCTAAACGATGTGAACGCCTCAAGTCCAGTCTCCCGTCTCCCTAACCTCTCTCCCGTGGTTACACACCACGCGGGGTGACCTTCACCTTCGTGCGTGTTACCTCACATCGCACTCTGCTGGCAAACGTGGCCTGTTGAGTGTCTACTCAACTGTGCTATGGCTTCACGAGGTGTGGTACTATCGAGTCTTTGACACACACCCACCCCTCTTGTGTTGCGTCATCAACTTTCACTCATTGGTTGTGACGCAAGAGGTTCCTAAACAAAAAATTAGTGTCTCTAATTTTTGTCAAAGACTCTAGATAACCTGGCTTTGGGCATTCCAATAGACTATTAATAACTATTGTCACAATGTAGCAAAGCCTTACTTGGCTACTGGCAATCGCCACAAACTTGACTGGTTGGCGTGAGCCCCTTCTCACATGCTATATTATATTTATCAGAGGTATGTCTGAACCGGACCGTTGTCTTATAAGACCTGCCCTCACATAGTAAATTAACTTACTACCCATACAAAGTTGACTTTCTTAGGGTCAACACATGAATTATTTCATGTCCCCCATATAATATTTAACAACCATTCTACAAGAGTGTGTGCGACAGGCTTTACCTCCTTCGCTTCCGCGCGTAAGACTTTATTTCACTGTTAATTTAGTTCTTCGTTGTCTATTATGTCCCCTGGCCCCATAGTTATCTGTCTTTGATTTACAAATAGTGTATGCAATTTATATGTTTGTTTTTCTGTTTGTTTGTGTGTTTGGAAGTAATAAATCTACTAATCTAATTTCTATCCTCTATTTATAAATTTTATGTGTATGCATGTTAGTTATTTGAGTGTCATAATTTGGTTCAATGTGGCCACAAACAGGTGTATAACACTAATTCGTGACTACATTCAC
Source organism: Cepaea hortensis (assembly GCA_963921405.1). Taxonomy (NCBI): domain Eukaryota; kingdom Metazoa; phylum Mollusca; class Gastropoda; order Stylommatophora; family Helicidae; genus Cepaea; species Cepaea hortensis. The sequence goes on along the minus strand of OY992892.1, from coordinate 21,926,190 downwards.
TTGTTATGAAACCCAAAATACTGTAATCTAAGTTCTAAACTATATTACAGACAACACATTCACACTAACACAATTTCACTAACGAAAACTTTACATTCTAACATACCATTCTAATTCTATAACTAAGTATTTAATGTGTTACCTAAATTTATTAAATTTGTTATGTTAATTATATGATATGATTATATTACTTCTTATTTTTTTCTAATCTAAGTGATGTAATCTAACTATTTAAATGCAATTGTTGTGATGTGAGTTATGTACCTTAATTAAATGGATTATGTGACCACAATTTATGTACTTTTCTAAATACTATGCTAAATAATGTTTTTAAATGCACAAAGGAATTATATGAGTGATGTTCTTAATCTAACTGGTGTAAATGCTGTATGTTACCTTATCTACTCTTTTTAATCTATTATGATGTCAAATGATGATACTAATAAATGGTAATATTTGAAAGATGGTATGGTTTCATTAAGATGGAATAAACTAACTACAATGAAACTAAGTGAAATATAACAATCTAAATGGTACTATTCATATCATAAATTTACTTTAACTTGTAATAAACTATTCTTATGTCTAAACTAATATTCTAATCTAATTTTAATGGGTTAATTACTGTACTAACTACATTATTAAAATAAATGAGAACTGTTATAGTTCCTAACCTACATCTAATTTATCACTATCTTAAAATATTATATTACATATCACAATAAGTTTATATACATAGTATTTGGTTTACACAGGTTAGTAGTTGCCTTCATGTATGTGCAATGGTTGTATAGGCATAATATAACCACACACTTTGCCTGGGTATCTGAAATACATTACACAGTCATCTTAATGTTCTCTCGGTAGTGCACGTGTAGAGTTCGCTGGTGTCGTAGCTCTGTCTTTTCGTGTCTGTAATTAAGCACTGTTCTGACACTGTTTTCTGCGGTTCATATATATGATACACCGGAATGGAGCTTAGTTGGAAATGAGCTGTCCTAGTTCACACGGTGGTATCTAAGTATAGCAGCACAGTTCTTAATCTGATGTCCACGGACACATGATAGTTCAGTGTTTTGGTACATGATTACGCCAATAATGTGGATATGTATGTAAGCTATTTTACATCTTATATTATCAGATACCCATGTACCAACCATCACTCTACATTTAACTGTTGGATTTCAGGTATTTCTACCCCAGATGGTCTACTAAGGGTATCAGCTAGGGTGTTGTCTTTCCCCTTAATATGCTCTATACTGAATGTATAGTTTTGAAGGATAAGAGACCACCTGTATATCCTGTCGTTTCGGTGCACACCAGTCTGAATGACCGTAATGGGAGAATTGTCGGTCTGGATAATGAAGTGCACACCCGCCAGAAAGCGGTGGAGCTTTCTCACTGAGTAGATGACGCTCAGGGCCTCCAGTTCTGCTATCGAATATCTGGACTCGGTAGGTGTGATCTTACGGCTCACGTAGCAAATCGGATGGAAGATGCCCTCATAAAATTGGCCTAGGACTGCAGCGATGGAGATCCTGCTGGCATCTGTCCTAAGATAATAAACGAGCCCAGGGTTAGGCAAGCGGAGGATGGGAACATTACTAAAAAGAATTTTCAATTTTGACAATGCAGAAATTAATAATGCATCTTTCACATCCAATTTTACTGATGCTTTTAGCACATTAGAAAATACACTTGTAATTTCAGCTAGGTTTGGAATAAATTTACTGTAGTAATTAACTAATCCTAAAAGACTTCTAACCTGCTTTTTCGTAGTAGGCATGGTTAGATTCATAATTTTTGTAATAATCCTATTGTCAGTCTTCAGTTGACCTTGAGAGATGACATGACCCAAAAATTCAATTTCTTTTAGGCCTAATTCGACTTTGCTCGGTTTGACAGTGAGACCGAAGAGTCGCAACCTATCAAAGACATGTCTCAGTTTCAGTAAGTGTGTAGTCCAGTCTTCAGTATGGACACATATATCATCTATATAGGTCACAGTATTCGTCACTCCATGTAACAGATCTCTAGTTAAGCGTACGAAAGTGGCAGGAGCATTTCGAAGTCCGAAAGGAAGAAATCGCCACTCGTATAGTCCTAAAGGTGTTGAAAACGCAGTAAGATGCATAGATTGAGCTTGCATCGGGACCTGCCAGTATCCTTTAGTAAGATCTAGTTTTGAAAAGATTTTAGAAGTAGACATGTCCAAGATAAGATCTTCGCAGGAAGGAATAGGTTCTGCGTCGATCTTAGTGATGTTATTGAGTTTCCGATAGTCCACGCACAGACGAATTGTGGAATCCTTCTTCTTAATTAGGACGATTGGAAAAGAGTACTCTGATGTAGACTTTTGGATAATCCCGCTAGCTTCTAAATTAAGAATTTCCTTATTTAGATTTTCCCTATAGCTGAGTGGGATAGAGTACGGCCTACATTTAATAGGCTTAGAATCCGAAAGAAGAATGGAGTGTTCGATTCTGTCCGTCCTACCTGGGATGTCAGAGAATAAGTCTTTGTATTCAGTAACTAACTCCACTAATTGTCGTCGTTGAATGTCTGTTAGTCCCTGATCTATATGTATGCTGTCCACTGTCGCAGTTTTGTCTACAATGGGAACAGGTAGTTCCATTCCGTCGTCGTCTACCTGATTCAGTACCGTGGTGGTGCTAAGTGTGTATTCTGTTAACTCACTGGGTGTATTGCCATTGTCGGAACTGCCAGTCTCGCTAACTAGTGTAGTTGCGTTGTGTATGTCTGTCGTCTGATCACTGGGTGTTGGTGCACTCTGTTCGTCTGTCACTACTTCTGTTTCTTGTCTTGTATAGTAAGGTTTCAACATGTTGACATGGAATATCTTTAAGTGTCCGTTTATCGATATTTCATAGTCAACATCTGAAATTCTGCGTACCACCTTGAATGGCCCTTGCCATGAGGTTAATAGTAAATTTCTTTTGTCTGGAAGTAGCAAGAGTATGTCTTGATCTGGTTCAAGTTCAATTGTTCTTGTCCCTTTGTTGGCATATTGGCGGTAGATTTGACCCTTCCTCTCCAAAGCTGCCTTAGCTATAACACACGATTTCATGATCTTGTCTCGTGTCTCTGTCACCATTTCATAAGGTGTTTTTGGGGTAGGAATTTCTATCGAATTTGTTAGTACCTGATGGTAAATAGTTAGGGGTCCACGTGGGTTAGCCCCGTAAACTAATTCAAAGGGTGAGAAACCCGTGCTAGAATGGGGAATCTCCCGATAGGCGAACAGCACTGTTGGTAACAGTGTATCCCAATCAGCTGGGTTTTCTGCTGTAACCTTAGCCAGCATGTACTTTAGGTCCCCATTAATTTTCTCTACTATTCCATTGCTGGCTGGATGGTAAGCTGTCGTAAAATGTTGCTTAATGCCTAACATTTTTGTAAGGGCTTGCGTTGCAGCCGATATGAACTGAGTTCCACGATCGGATAAAATGGTCCGTGGGAATCCGAATCGTGAGAACAGGTGTAGAAATACATTGGCAACGTCTTTGGAGGTGATGTATTTCAAAGCTACTGCCTCAACCCACCTTGTACATAGGTCGACCATTGTCAATATGAAGCGATTTCCTTTGCCGGACACCTGGTTTAGGGGTCCAACAATATCTACCGCCACACTTTCAAATGGCCTAGAAGCCAGTGTAGAAGGCTGTACTTCAGCTGTAGGATGTTTACCTTTACGTACCAATTGTTGACAGACATTACACGAACGACAAAATAATTTTATGTCATTGCAAAAACCTGGCCAATAGAAATGAGCCTGAATTCTGGCCCTGGTCTTATCATATGCAAGATGACCAGCAAACGGTGACTCATGTGCAATCTTTAGCACAGTTAGACGATGTTGTTCAGGTAACACCGTTTGCTGAATCTCATGGTTACCAGTAGTATAATATCTAGTTAAAATACCATTGTTAAGTCTAAAAACCCAAGATGCATTTTTGGTCACTTTGGCTTTATCTTTTAACAATTTTAAGTATGGAGACACACTAGTATCAGCTTTTTGCTGTTCTATAAATTTCTGTCTGCTGGTGTCATCTGTGCCAGTTGGGGAAAGCAACAGTAGTCTCTCATCTTGTAGTGTGTCTTGATGTTTCACACTGTCTGCTCTTGTTGTTGCATTAGCTGCATTTAATTTCTCCCATGCAACTATTTCCTCATTAGTACATTGTTTCAGTTGAGGTAAACACCCCAAAATTAAATCAGTACAAGGGTTGTTAAGTATTGCACAAGTAAAGGTACCAGAAAGAAAAGGAGAATCAATACGGGCTTTTGCCAAAGGGTAAATTTCAACGTTACCCGAAAAGGTTCGGCATTTCACAGTGTCACCTGTGTAATCACCCGGACTCACTAGTTCTTTTCGAAGACCAATAAGGGTGCTGCCGCTATCCAGCAAACATTGGCATGGTACATCATTGACCATTGCATTGTGGAACACTAACTTGCCTCTGGAGGCTAATGCTGCATTCACACTCTCAGATGAGCATGGTACTGTATGTCCACATTCCAGTATTCCGTCTGCATGGAATTGGTGACATCGTTCACAGCTGTCAAAGCTTAATATATCGTTAGCAGCACACACATCCCCTGCTTGGTTAGTTGGTAAGTCACTTTCAATCTCACACTCATTCTCACTACCACTATCTGAAGAGGTGTCAATCAACATAGCGTTGTTAGCTTTCAAACGTTGGCGGCCAAGGCACTTATTAGAATAATGGCCATAAGAGGAACAGAAAAAACATTTAATTGCACGCCTGTATGCAGACCGTTTGCTTTGCTGCTTCTTGATCACATTTTCAAGATGCGCCGGATAATTCGGCGATTTGTCGCACATAGCATAAGTGTCGTGCATTAGTTGACAGTACATGCATTTGGCAACCCCTCTGTCTTTCTTATCATACTTCTGAAAAGGTTTTCTGTTACCTTGAAAGTTTTTTGATTGGTCTTTGACAAAGGAAACTATCTCAGAGTCACTTGAGGTCTTAAAAATCTCTCTGTTAGAAGAAAAATATGCTGAGCCTTTTTTTTCGAACTGCTCGATGTTTTCAATGTCTGACTGCTGCAAAAACTTAGCAAAAGGAGAAGGTATAGTAGATATACACTTGTCCATAGCTATTAGGTTTTTTAATCTATCAAAGTCTTTTCCTATGTTAGCTGCTTTAAGCCACCTGTTTAGTACACTCTGCACATTTGAAAAATAATCTATAAAAGTTTCACTAGGTTTAGGTTTTAAATTTGAGAACTGAACCTGATACCCAGGGGCATCAAGTAAAAAGTGCTGCATAATCCTATCATGGATGTATTGATAGCTAGATCTAAGTTCAATAGGAATAGACTCTATTACTTTAAGGGGCTCACCACTTAGATTCTTCATGTAAATCGGAGCCCACATATCTAAAGGAACTTGGTGATATTTAAATTGATACTCTACATTCTCTGTCCAGGCAGATATGGAGTCCTCTTTACAATATGGTTTGATAATATTTTTGTATTTGTTGAACTTATTTTCCTCTTGTTGACTTCTTAGTTTAGTGGCAGAGATCTCTGCGTGTGAGTCTACATCCATGCTTTTCATCTTTAATTGTGTCTCTGATTCTACTTGAATTTGTTTTTCTTTAACTCTTGCCATTTCATCTATCTCTTTTTGCTTTAGATCTAATTCCTTTTGTTTTAATTCTTTCTCTTGATCTAATTGTTTTTGTTTCATCTCCTTATCATGTTCTCTTTCTCGTGCGCGTTCGTCCCTCTCCGCATTCTCTTTTCGTGTTTGTTCCTCTTTTGTTTCTTTAAATTTCTGATCAGCATATTGTTGTAGTTCTTTTCCTGTTAATTCCAGTTCTTTGCCTGCTTTTATGAAATCTGATAAAGTTGCCATCTTACTTTAGTACTTGGCTAACAGTGATAGGCAATGATGACTTTAATCAGTTATTTATCTTTGATATGTTATGTTTGTTCTTATCTGATCACTATCAGTTGTGCTTTCTGTTTTTACCCTGCCCAGATTTATCTTGCAGAAAAACAGAGTATACAAATATGTCAACGCGTTACATGCTGAAAAAGAGATGCACTATTAATCAAATTGCATGACAAAATATATAAGTGTACTCAGCTTAATGTGGGAACGAAGCTCCTTTGACACAGGTCACCTTGTTTGGTACACTGGGGTGGCGACACGTTTCGTACGTAGCACACGGTATTTGGCTCACAGGTGTATGTGCACAGCTGTTGTTTGCCCTCTGATATATAGGGCAGCAGTAAACACGCCTACTAAACGATATGATTTACTCGACAACTAAGGACAATGACTTAGACAATGACAGACTTACGAACACCTAGAATATGTATTAATTAATTTTAATGTCAATGTCCTGTCTTTGTTTTAAACAATAATTGCCTTTCGTTACTAACCTAGTTAATTTCTGTAAACGTTGTGCAGCTAAGTATCAGATGCTTAGCCCGAAAATAGTTCCATCGTGACGATAAGCAAAGAGAAAATAGACCCAAAAATGAATAAATGCTTGTAAAGAAATCAAAATAACATAATAATGTGTCAACAAATAAATATATTCATTTAGTAACTTAAATAAGTAAATAATAAACAATATACAGCACAGATTCAGGCGGGCCGCCGCTAAGCGATTTTGTAAACACTCGACTGCTTTATGCTAATGACGCAGAACAACTGTCTGTCAATCAATCTACGTCATCGCGCAGCGCTATTTTTAGATCTCAAAAATCAATATTGTCGGCTGCCTGTGTATTCCTGCGCCGTGAATCATGTTTGGTGCTTATTCAAGAATAAATTGGTAAATATATGAATAAATATAAGAAAATAAGAATATTAATACTTACAGCTTCGAAGAATACATGATTTCATTCAATAAATATATCATAAACACAATTAAACACTATTTTGTCACGATAGGCATATTTCTAGCTCGCAAATTCTCCTGTCTGCACAAATTATCGTTACTACAAAAATGAAACCCTAGTCTCGAGCCCGTGGATGAGTGGATTAGCTTGAACTTTTCGTTCAAGCTTCACTTCTTGACACCACAATTACCCTTTTACTGTGGGTATTAGCTTGGCGCTTTCGTCCAAGCACCACTTTCTGACACCACAATTACCCTGGCCTGTCAACAACTCAACTGACAGGCCTCAACGGGTACTTCTCACACACCCATACAAGACAACTTGCAAGTCGTGTGGGAGGCAAAATGTATGGTCCATTTTATTGCCGTTGGCTCGCTTACAAGCGGTAAACAGTCGCTAATGCAATACACAATATACAGCCACAGAATTATCTAACACAAACTGCTAACCCTATGCTAGTTCTATCTATTAGTGAACACAAAACTCCTAACGCTATTCTAAACGATGTGAACGCCTCAAGTCCAGTCTCCCGTCTCCCTAACCTCTCTCCCGTGGTTACACACCACGCGGGGTGACCTTCACCTTCGTGCGTGTTACCTCACATCGCACTCTGCTGGCAAACGTGGCCTGTTGAGTGTCTACTCAACTGTGCTATGGCTTCACGAGGTGTGGTACTATCGAGTCTTTGACAGCTGGTTTCTTTACATATGTTTTCTATATATGTTATGAACAAGAGTGGGGACAGGACACAACCTTGTCGTACTCCAGATCTTATGGTGAAGGGTTCTGAGTGTCCTCCAGTTGCTCTCACTATGCATTCACTGTTGTTGTATAAACTTCTGCATAGGTTTGTTAGATGTGTACTCACTCCATATTGTTTAAGTATTTCCCACAGCTTCTTTCTATCTAATCTATCGAATGTAGATCTAAGGGGAGATACATCTCTGCTTCACTAACTACACAAATGCCTTCCGTAGAGTAAGACACGTCGACATAATGACGCTTGCACATCTTCATACTGACGGGGCAGACCTTACAATTGTTAAAAACAAAAACAAAAACATATATTGGAAACAACATGCTGTCATAAACTGATAATGAAGGCTATCAATATCAGCCAATCAAGAGAGGTGTGTTATGTCCCAATAATCTTTTCTCTATACAGAGAAAATATAAGATTACTGATAATCTTAGATTATGGAGATTATTTTCTTTATTACTACCAGATGTAACCGAGTAGCCTAGACATCTAACATATTAGCAATTCTTTTATTCTGTAATTTTAATCTATCTATTTATTCCATATGTGCGCACCGGTAGCGCAGGAGACTGTGGTCTAGTGCCATGTGTTCAAGCCCTTATCTAGTCGGGATGTGTTATGTCTCCGACCTGGGCTCCAAAATCGGCCCAGCCTACAACGGCCGTTCTGATTGATAGTGATGACATAACTACTCGAATGGCCACTGATCTCAAATATGGGATTAACACCATTATACCCAGCACGTTTCATGGCGTGGAAAGGGATTCTATACTTTTTACCTTTTATATATTCTTTAGGTAGAGTGTAGACAGACACTAAACTTTCATAGTATTCGGAAGCAGGTCAGCATGGCCGAATAGGTAACAATGCGTGTTCTTAAACATCCGTTGTGCTGATGCCGAGGTAAGTGGTTCAACCCCTTCACCGGACAGCTGGACTAAAATGTTGACCTGTCGTCCTTGACATAGGGACGTAAATTACGAGTACCTCTAAAGTCGGAGTGGGTTCGCCTGATGGCGAGGGACACTGTTAATAAGGAAAGCTAATCCACACGCAAAATTCAGTCCAGCACTACTATAAGTAGTGTGTATAGACTACGCTTGAGTTCAAAAAGCGAGCGAGCACCACCAAAATCCCCCCCCCCCCCCCCCAAAAAAAAAATAGCATTCGGAAATTTGCGGAAATCACAAGTTTTTAATTTAGTCGACGGATCAACATCACGGCACACGGGTGTAACCCATAAATGCTCCGTTCTACTCCTAACTTAAGCCTGCGTCCGGAGTGTCTCAGCACAGTGCACGAATTCCGTAGCACCGACTAGGATCCTGAAATACTTTGGGTAAATGTTTAACTCGAAATCTTGCCCGGGCAACCCCGTTAGGCTACTCTTTTTCGATTGCCAACTACCAAGGGATTTTTTTACGTACGCAACAATACACACGGGCGTCCGATCTCACTACCCAGAGACCAGGGAAAATGTTGTTACTATAAGTCCACGTGAAAAAATTCCGGGAACCCGGGACCCCCAGCACTCGAGACGAACACCATACCTCGAGACCACTCAGCCCCCCCCCCTCCCCCTCAAGAAAAAAAATCACAACAAACACAGCTGCAATATACAATTATCACATCCGAATGAGCCAGAATTTATGAGAATAACAAAGCCAACTACAAGCAAGTACATTGCCCGTTTGCACGTCTTTATGGCCAGTTGGGAATATGGTGCTAGACCCACATACCAGTAACTTATAAGACTTCATTAACACGTGTCACCTTAGAACACCAGGGGTGTCCCCCTGGTGGTTGGTTGTTCGGTGAATTCTTTATATAGAAGAGAACCGCCAACATGCAATACTCGACCATGGAACAAAACAAAGATGGTTGACATGGAGAGGAGTCTTGTTAGTTGTTTGGGACAGCAGTTATAGACCAGAAAACATCACTTCAACACACAAAAACAGAGCACATCACGTCAACACACAACAACAGAACACATAACTACAACATACACCAACAGAGCACATCACTACAACACACAACAACAGAACACATCACTACAATACACAACAACATAGCACATCACTACAACACAACAACAACAGAGCACATCACTACAATACACAACAACATAGCACATCACTACAACACAACAACAACAGAGCACATCACTACAATACACAACAACAGAGCACACCAGAGAACTTCTTAGCAAGATAAAAATATACACATCGACAACACATTACATAACGTACACCAAACACCTTGAAGAAATACTTCGAAATATAAGTACAAGGAGTAAAAACGCAACAATTCAAGCGATCACCAGACTGGAAATTTAACAACGCACTACACAAAGACACAGGATATATGCAGCAACACATGACACGACGTATACTCACAAACACAAACATTATACCCAATGACAATATAACACAATATAGAAACACAATATAATGCCGCACATAACATGCATCTATCATACATAGACAGAATGCAGCAGGAATTCACATACAGCAATACAGAAATATACCTCAACATACTTATTTTGTCAGAGAAATCAGGACACGCAGAAGCTAGAATGACATCAGTCCCTGGATCTAGAGAAGACTTGGAGCAGGATTTCACACTTCTGCCTACACAAAATACTAGCACCCTGCAACATAGCCGGGGGACAGAAATATTGTACCGCAACCCCGAAAGTACAGTTGTTATGCTCAACACGCTTACTTCGGGCTTCCAGTTCACAAGGTTCGTGAAACAAGGATATTCCCAGTCATGGTCCCGAATTGTACTGGCTTTAGAGCCACTACTGGTAGCCAGCAGACCAGAAAGCAACATTACAGTTACTTTCATACCACCGATAGGATAGCAGAAGGTATCTGCAGAGGACACCACCTTCTTTTATTTAAGCAATAGACCCATAATACACAAGTTCCTAAAAGGAATGGGGCAAAAATATATACACAAATCACAATGAATGGGGGATTGGGAAATGGAAAAATAAAGCCGACTTTTCCCAGACCTAAGTCACAGGCTGAACAATATGGCATCACATTTCCCAGCTACCTGAAGTTGATACATGCACATACATGCCGTGAATCTAGTCCATGCCGTGCGGTATTGGTGATCATGTCTGACCACAACTTTTTGCACCGTGTACTGAAAATAAGCCCTCATACCGATGATTCTCCATACCATAATGTCAAACTGTCCAGCATCTTCTCTCTCTGACTATCTCTGCGTCTTCTCCTTTACACGTTTCTCGTTGTCAAACTTTCCCGTTGTCACAACATTCCTCTTGTCACAACTTTCCCATTGTCACAACTTTCCCGTTGCCATGACATGCTCCATCAGTACACTTCTTATAACATGCCCAAAGGAAGTGGACTGTCTTATTCTGATGCCAGTAACCAGTTATTTTTGTGAGTTAACTTCTTTTAACATTATCTTCATTACTCTTGTTATCGGTTCAGCTGTTCTTGCCATTCTTCTATAAAACCACGTCTCTGTCGCTTCCATATAATTCCTCACTAATCTGCCAATTGTCAATGATTCGCTTCCATACATCATAATTAGCTTGACACAGCTCTTATACACTCTTGTTCTCACCTTGATTCAGAAATTATATACTGCAGAGAATATTCTTATTCTTGTAAAATGCTGCCTTTGCTAGGGCGATTTAACAGTTTCCACCTGCTATTATTAAATTACACAAATACCTAAATACATCGATTTCGTTTAGACTGGTTCCATTCACTTTGATGGTGTATTAGGGAAGACATGTTTTCGTTGTAATTATCATTATCATTACTTCTATTTTTCTGTTATTCAGACTAAGTCCTTTGTTTTGACTTTTTATTGCAATTATATCTACCGTGTTTAAAACCATATCACCAGTAAATTGCAGACCTACCTGGCCAAGCAGTTCTTGAACTCCCTTTGTTGTCGTTCATGTTGAACGAACTGTTGTGATCAGATATGCTTTTCTAGGCACAGTTTAGTCTGTCATTGCTTTCTTTTTGAAAGTGACAATACAGGTGGTTGTCCGTAACCGTGGTCTCTATAAGGATACATACTGCCTACTGCCGTGAAACTTGAGACCATAACCAACAAATATCTGCCGGTTGCTCTCTTGCTGCATCCAACACCTGTTCACGTAGTTTCACAATACTATGGTCGATGGTTCCTGAAGAGAATACTCAACGTATCAAGAAGAGATAAGATCAGAATTGAAGAAATCAGGACTAAAGTGGGGGTTAAAGCAGCACTAGATTTTATTAGAAAGCAGCAAGTCAAATGGTTTGGCCATTCAAGTAGGTTACCAGTCAACAGCATACCACAACAAGCAATGATGTACAGACCAGATGGAAACAGAGGAAGAGACCGACCACGTAAACGTTGGACGGAGGGAATAGCAGAGTCCATGGGAATATCGATATATGAAGCCCATAATCGGGCACTCTCACGATGTTTATACTTCACCTCGACATCGCAAGGTACAAGGGGAACATGATGAAATGAGATGAGATGGTCGATGGACGGGGGATAAATCTGTATTTCACCTTTCCCAATGGTTTTCCGCAGACTAGCTAAAGTAATGAGGCACCTTACTTCTCCATGTATAGGAGAGTAAATGCCACCCTCAGTATGCTTACACAGATACACAGACAAAACAACCACAATAATTGGCAAGACCTCACAGTTTACACATCCATCATTTCCAAAATGGTCTTCGCTATACTGCTAGATTCTCCACGACAGGTAATCAACGATAGCAACGAACACATCAGACGTTTCATCTTCGGCAACAAACCTCACAACATACACAATAAAATAAGAAAAGAACATTGAGTGATAGAACTACAAGAGATCCACACAAACCATTGCACGCATGATCAATCATATAGGATGTGTCATAAATCCCTTAGAACAGGGGTGGGTAAACTATGGCCAGCGGGCCGCATGCGGCCCGGCAACTGATATTATGCGGCCATCAAGAGCATTTAGGAAAAACATTTACTTCGTTTTTAAGTTATTTTGTTGAAAAACTTGCTCCAGATTTCAAGAATATTGTCCAAATATTGCAAGCAATTACATTCATCTCATTAGAAATCAACAATTGTATTGTAGTGACAAAGTAGTCGGTTTGTGTCTACATTAAAGCAATTGATAGATAATTTAAAAAAAAAAATTATTATTATAGAAAATTGTAAAATCTTGTTAACAAATTAGTAAAAGTTTTTGTCCATATTGTAAAATATAATGTATAAGTGTATAAGTAAAACACAATTGCAATAATTAGTTATTTCTGCTGTTTAATAACCTATAAATAATTCATAATTACTTATTGTGATAGGTTGCTATAAACAAAGTGGACATAATATATGCTGCTTCCCCCTCCCCCCAATAGCTTTACATGTGTCAATGTGGCCCTACGCACAAAAAGTTTGCCCACACCTGCCTTAGAACCACGCAAGTAAGCTCGGCGTCATAGCCAGTCGGTCAGGCGCTCCTCGTTGCACTTGTACTAAACTCCACAATTCTTGTATCATACCGAAAGCCAAAGAAATAACACACAGATTACTTTTCGGTATGCATACACTGCAGAAAGACAATCACAGAGATCTTAACATATGACCTTGTCAAGTATGCGGACAAAACAATTAAGGTACAGATTAGCGCATACGCTATACAAGTAGAGCAGTCACAGCCACACACGCACGCACACACACACACACACACACACACACACACACACACACATACAAAACTTTAAACAACGCATAGAAACATACGCACCACAAAAGGCACAGGCAAAAAGTGTTGTCTGCATTAGCAGAACCCAGGTATTTGTTGTGGGAATGTACACAATAAAAAAAAACACACACACACACACACACACACACACACACACACACACATCAACACACACACACACACACACACATCAACACACACACACACACACACGCACAGGCACACACACACACAGGCACACACACAGCGCACGTACACACACATTAAATACACAATACATGTTTACTACTATGCACGTTTCACTGTAAACTTACACACTTTCAAAAAAGTAGACAATTAAGAACTTAAACAAATTTCTTGCTGTTTTACTTCCTTCAATTTTTATTGGACAGTAATAAACACTCTGCCGCGGAGCAAGCACCACAGGGTCTTCTGATCGTCAGAAATATACCCCTTCCCCGAATGTTTCGGCTCTTTAACCTCTTGACATTCTCTGGGGGGTGGCTCACCCGGGTCATGACCCCCGGCGTTTTCCCCTGCCATGCGAGACGTTCGATCATGTGCGTTGTCCTTGCGTTGTAAAGCCCTGTGCGAATGTCTACTCCTAAGACATCCCTCCCTCGGGGAGGAGAGCCTTGTGCACCCGGTGCTTTGTGTCCCCATACGCAACCTAGCATCTTTGACCGAGGCAATCCAGCTTCTTCCCTGGCCACAACTTCTGCCGCCTCCGTTCATCGTCGTTGGCATATTCCTCCCTCGTAACCCGTCCATGGCACAGTGCTCAGGGAAGCCGGCTATTCCTCTGGGTTCCTCGACCCATCTCTTGGTCTCTGCTGGAGTTTGGTTTTTGCAAACCTGGAGGTTTTACTTTGGCCGACATTTGCCTGACTTGGTGACTCCTGCAGTGGGGCGATGGCCCCAATGAGCGAACAGTCCCGTTCTCAGATGCACTGCCCTCGCTCAGAGGGAAGGCTATAGAGTCGACACGAGACAGAATAACTGTACACAATAATGTTCAAGGATGCTCAGCTTAAATTGTTTCATATTTATTAACAGTATAAAGTTTAAAATGTAATAACTTTAAACTGGAATATAGATGTGTAAATATATGTTGTGTGTTGTTGTGCGTGCGATTGTGTGTGCGTGCCCTCTCTCTCTCTCTCTCTCTCTCTCTCTCTCTCTCTCTCTCTCTCTCTCTCTCTCTCTCTCTCTCTCTCTCTCTCTCTCTCTGTGCACGCGTGCATGGAGATGAATGGAGCATAACATGGCTGTGTGTCTGCGGGGATTTTAGTGTTCCAAAGATAAAATGGGCCCTCTTCCTAAACACTGATAATAGTATCACTATTGTGTACACATATATCAAACGCACGTACACTTATCACCATGTTGGCAGGCGGCCAAACTAGCCACTACGCCAGGCAGCTGATGGCAAAGACGTGTAACGTCTGATGGAAGAAGCTGCAGGCCATGGCAAAGGCGTGTAGTGTCTGATGGAAGAAACTGCAAGCAATGGCAGAGACGTGTAATGTCTGATGGAAGAAACTGCAAGCCATGGCAGAGACGTGTAACGTCTGATGGAAGAAACTGCAAGCCATGGCAAAGACGTGTAGTGTCTGATGGAAGAAACTGCAAGCAATGGCAGAGACGTGTAATGTCTGATGGAAGAAACTGCAAGCCATGGCAGAGACGTGTAACGTCTGATGGAAGAAACTGCAAGCCATGGCAAAGACGTGTAGTGTCTGATGGAAGAAACTGCAAGCAATGGCAGAGACGTGTAATGTCTGATGGAAGAAACTGCAAGCCATGGCAAAGGGTATGAGGTGTGACACGGCATTGGTGATTTGTGGCGTGTTAATAGTCAAGATTAACAAAATTATGTGTGAACTTAAAGCAAAACACAATAATTATGAATGGGCAAAGCAACACACCAAGCAAAGATCACAACCAACAGAGAAGACATTGAAGATATCGTATACTATGAATATCTTGAATTCATAATCTGTAATTCACATTCTCTTGTGGTTCTATCACTCATTATTTAAACACTGGACATTGTTCACAAGAAGTCGGAAGTAGACAGGCCATATCAGTGCAGAGATTTAACAGTATCAAGAACCACTGGCACGACACCAGCAAACAAGCTACCTTGGCTTCAGCAAACCGGATGTTTAAGAAAGAGCTCTCTTATCCATTCGGCCATGCTGACACCAAATAGATTCTATGTCCTGGGTTAGTTTCCGGGACACACTCCAGAAGTACGCTCTCTCAACAAATGAACGGTCAGGCAGTATGGGGTAGGCACAACCTGAGAACGTCTTGTACCTGTTATTGCACTGTCTGTCAGTACCAGCCTATTAACTTAAATTGCCCCCTCCACCATTCGCATCCCGGCGGATGACCAGCAGGAAAAGCATTCAATGTAGCAAAGCTGTATTACTGCAATGACCAGCAGGAAACGTAGTTTCACTATCTAGAGTACTAGACATATCGGGTTTGAACTGACATTTTGGAAGCAAACAGCTTTCTTTTAATTTTTACGAGTGAGTGGCAGGTGAGAACCTTAATTTTGTTTGTTTGTGTGTGTGTGAATATATTCTGAAAAAGTAAAGAACACAAGTATCATTTTGCGATGTAGTAACCACTGATTTCAATGCAAGTCCCCTAGTGCCGATAAAATGATTGGATTTCTGTAGAGAAAAAAATCTCTTGGTCGCCGCTCGGAATGCCTGACCCGGCCGTGAACAGTCTGTCACAGAAGTCACGTCGTTTTGAAACTTCCTACTCCACTCATACACTTGCTGGACTGACAGGAATACATCTCCATACTGGACCTTCATTCGCCGATGAATCTCTATAGGTTTCACCCAATTATCAATGAACAAAATAAAAAAAAAAATAAAAAAAAAACGCATAACAGAACGTTGTCCCCTCGTACAATTATATGGGATTTGGCCACTTAGAAGCAATGGCAAACCACTGAAAATCTTAAGAAAGTCTTACAAGTCGAGCGGATCCACTTCATTGCACCAGGTTTTATCCCATATGACTCGGTTTATTTCTGCGGGGCTGCCTGCCGGAAGCGCCGCACAAAACACGAGCTCCATAGCTCCAGCGACGACCCCCAGGAGTCTCCGAGAAAAATGCACCCATGAACCGAAAGACGCAGCCTGGAATTGAACCCACAACCTTTGGAGCGCGAGGCGGACGGCTTGACCACATAGCCACGGAGACTCACCACTGAAGAGTAAAATAGTCTAGTAAATAATAGCCAAACATGCTGGGGTTGACTGAGACATCATTTAAAAGTTATCTACAAAGATTGTTCTGTCACAATGTCAAAGGGGACAGCCAGGTCAGTCTCCATCTATAAGACTTGGACGTCAGTGATAGAGTTTATCGACCAGGTTTTGTACCCTCTGTTGCCATAAACTGCCAGCCATAAACAAGAGACATGTCTTTGTGCACATCATTTGTACAGTTATAGTAAGTGGTGTTGATTAGAGGTCATTGTAGAAATACAAATATCTAGACAGATACAATTTGATAGAAGATGCATCACATGGATAAAGAACTGAATAGTACAAGCAAAACCATGCTCTTTATAA
Source organism: Cepaea hortensis (assembly GCA_963921405.1). Classification (NCBI taxonomy): domain Eukaryota; kingdom Metazoa; phylum Mollusca; class Gastropoda; order Stylommatophora; family Helicidae; genus Cepaea; species Cepaea hortensis. The sequence continues at coordinate 21,909,162 of OY992892.1, read as the reverse complement.
AAAGAAGAACATCTTATGTAATACATCCTTGTGTTATGCCAATCAAAATGGTGGATGATGCTGCCAACAACTGACACCTTTAGAAAATGTCAACTGCTATTCTTAGCTTCCCCATATGAGGGTGAAGCTGATCGACTTTCCATCGTAATGAACCTAAAACGTCATATTTTACCGTACATGTGTGCTTTAAGTACTAACTAGAAACTATCATAAAACTGATCATAAGCCCCTCATTGTGTCGTGTATCCACAGGCGGTACACGTGTTAAATGCGCTTTCTAATTTATTATAATTTCGCTGCAATAATAATTGTATTGTTAAAAGTATATTCTTGAAACAAACTTCACTTTGCATATATATCGATTTGATTTGTCCAAGTTTGTAACCCACTTTTCCTTTTCACAGCATGCCATATATTACTTTCGCTTGATATTTATTTATTGTCGAAGGATACAGTTTCTATTACAATTATAATTTTGAAAGAAACTTTGGGATAGGTATGGGTTGAGGGTATACTGCAGCAAATCTGCAACAGTACAATAGCTACAACGAAAATCTGCAACAGTACAATAGCTACAACGAAAATCTGCAACAGTACAATAGCTACAACGAAAATCTGCAACAGTACAATAGCTACAACGAAAATCTGAAAGTGGAAAGCTGTATCACTATAATGACTCCTAGGAAAAGTGTTAACTGTACAAAGCCTCATCATTATAATAACTAGTCGGACAACGTTACATATAAGAAAGCTTTATCATTACAATAACTAGCAAGAAAGATTTTTAACTATAACAACGCGTTATCATTACAATAACTAACTGGACCACTTTAAATTTATTAAAGCTTTATTATTAAAGTAACTAACAGGAAATATCATGATCTAAAACAAAGCCCCCCCCCCCCCCTTTCTGACGTGTCCCCACCTTCCGCGTGGTAGAGGGGCTTGCGTGTCCCAATGAAATCAAGAGCTATGCCGACGGAAGCACAACTACATATCGGACAGGTCTTGGGGTAGGGACCAGACCAAGAGAGACACAACCTACTGCCTTGCAGGCACACTGAGGATAGCAGTCAAAGTCCGAGTCAAGCGCACGATGCCACTAATTATTGGTCCAGACACATACTCTAAGGCTCTCAGCTGAGGGATATGGCTGCACGCCTCTAAGTCAATATCTCTCGGATGTGAGAGCCGGGCCGATACTCACCCACTGCAAAAGGCAGGGGGGGGGGGGTGAGATGCTGAGCCTGCTACATGCCCGGTCCAGATAGTGCTCTACGGCTCTCAGCCGAGGGATATGAGGGATCCCCGGATGAGAGGGTCTGGCCGTTACTCGCTCTCTGCTGCATGGAGGTAAGGTGCTGAGCCGGCAGCACATGTAGCCTACCCCGTGAGTGTTACTAAATGCGAAAAAGAGACCCAATCGCACGCAATGAGTACGATGCAAGTCTGTACTAGAGCTCATTGAGTGTGCATAGTCAAAGGTGGAAAAGCGCCTCATTAACACGAAATGAAACGCTTGGCTAGCGAATTCATTACGTGGAAGTCTGAAGCGAAAGCTTACTGCGTGGATGTCGTCTCATTAACACGAAATAGAACGCTTGGCTAGCGAATCCATTTCGTGGAGGTTCGAAGCGAAAGCTTGCTGCGTGGAGGTCGTCTACAAACTAAGGTGGAAAAACGTCTTACTAACACGAAATGGAACGCTTAGCTAGCGAATCCATTACGTAAAAGTCCGAAGCGAAAGCTTGCTGAGTGGATTTCGTCTGCAGACTGACAGTTCCTTATTTGCGTGGGGAGCGGCCAGTGGCAAACCAAACACCTAATACATGGAAGTGAGAAATTAGAGCAGCCAAGAGCACTACATGGCGATTCCTTAGGTGAGCCCAGTACCAGAGCGCAACGTGCCAGCTCTGCAAATATGGAAGCCTCCTTGGATGTCGGGGGATGCCCATGGTTTGCCCCTGCCTTCCCTTGAGGATTGACCGTGATATATTTGGCCGTTCTAACTTGACCAGCTGAGATGTCGACGACACCACAACAGAATGTCCCTCGGAACCTCCAAGAAGGCCAACCTGATTAAAAAATGCCCGCATAAGTCGGATGTGCCGACCTAAAGGCGCAGATAAATTGGCACATCGCAAAAACGTCCGAGTGAAATGTCCCTTGTGCCCTGAACAGCTCTGAATATCTTTCATTCAGGCTAGAACAGCTCTGCCTATTTTGTCTTCCGGCTGCAACAGCTATGACAAATAGTCTTCCGGGTACGCGTTCGTACACGTCAGAACCGAAAGCTCGCTGAATGGACGTCGTCTGCAGACTGACCTTCGTGGTTTGAGCGGGGAGCTGCCTGTGGCAAACGAAATGCCCAATACATGGATGTGAGGAATTAAAGCAGCCATGTGCAGGACGTGGTAATTCCTTGGGTGAGCCCAGTACCAGAGCGCTATGTATCGGCTCTGCAATTATGGAAGCCTCTTTGGATGGCGGTAAATGCCCATGGGCCGCCCCTGCCTTCTCTTGAGGGCTGACCGTGAAGTCTTCGACAGTTCCAACTTGACCAGCTGGGATGTGGACGACACCACAAAAGTGAGAGTCCCCCAGGAATGCTAACATGGTTAAAAAAGCACGTTAAAGTCGCATGTGTTGGCCTAAGGGTTTTTGGCCCAAGGGTGCATAACAAAACACACCGCAATTACATCTGAGAAAACACTCCGGATTAACAAAGAAGAAGAAGAAGAAGTAGAAAACAAAGCGCTATCATTACAATAACTAGGCGGACTACGTTGAATATAACAAAGCTTTGTCATTACAATAACTAGCAGGAAACAACGTTACATTTAACAATGCTTATTATTACAATAACTAGCAGGTAAGATCGTTACATTTAACAATGCTTAATAATTACAATAACCAGCAGGTAAGATCGTTAAATATAACAAAACTTCATCACTACAATAACTAGCAGGAAAGATCTTTAAATTTAACAAAGCTTCATCATTACAATAACTAGCAGGAAAGATCGTTAAATTTAATAAAGCTTCATCATTACAATAACTAGCAGGAAAGATCTTTAAATTTAACAAAGCTTCATCATTACAATAACTAGCAGGAAAGATCTTTAAATTTAACAAAGCTTCATCATTACAATAACTAGCAGGAAAGATCGTTAAATTTAACAAAGCTTCATCATTACACTGACCACATGGGATTGATTGAATGGCACCGTCACTGATTTGTTGTTTTGGATTTAATAGTTCTTTAAAATTATCTGCCATCTTGCTTTTATTTCAGAAGTATTAAGCTTTTGTTTTCCATGCGCATTTTGTTTCATATACACTCAAGTTCCCGTCTCACAGCATGCCATACATTGCTTGTGGTTGATACTTATTGTCTTAATGGCACTAAGTTGTAACAGAACCATGACCCATGACTATCTGGAAAAGCGGAATGTGCCAAAGCTACAACTACGAGGATTAACTGAAAGTGGCAAAGCTGTAATGACAACTAAGATTAACGGAATGTGGCAAAGCTGTAATGACAACTAGGATTAACTGAAAGTGGTAAAGCTGTAATGAGAACCATCATTAACTGAAAGTGGCAAAGCTGTAATGACAACCATCATTAACTGAAAGTGGCAAAGCCGTAATGACAACAATCATTAACTGAAAGTCGCAAAGCCGTAATGACAACAATCATTAACTGAAAGTCGCAAAGCTGTAATGACAACCAGGATTAACGAAAAGTGGCAATGATGTAATGACAACCAGGATTAACGGAAAGTGTTAAAGTTGTAATGACAACAAGGATTAACGGAAAGCGACAAACTGTAATGACAACCATGATTAACTGAACGCGGCAAAGCTGTAATGAAAACCAGGATTAACGGAAAGTGGCAAAGCCGTAATGATAATTAGGATTAACCGAACTGCGTGCACATAAAAATCAATCACGGAATCCTTCGATTTGGTATTTTTCACAAGGTGAATATGCTTTTTACTTTCCTTGCACAATTATTGATAAACTGACACTTTGTTATTATACTCGTATGTAGCTTCCATTTCATTTTTCACTTTATAACCCTGAGCACATTTAAATTTCCTTGCACTTATATTCTTTTTGCGGGTTTTTCCCTTGCAGCAAATCGACATTTGTAAAGTGGCAACTTCCCGCCTGATGCCAATTATTAGAAAGTGATATCGCAGCGTATTTCCTCACGGCGATGACCTCGTCCGATAGAGAGCAGCAATTGAGTCAGCTGTTTGAGAATTGCGATCTGGATGGGTCCGGATACATCGACCAGCAGGAACTGGCTTCCATGTGTAGTGATTTGACCGTTAGTGACCTCAGTGATGTCTTTTCCCAGCTGGACAAAGATCATGACGGCAGAATTAGCATTGAGGAGTTTGCCAAGGGATACAGGTACTGAGATAACCACTTGCAGTTGATGTTGCTGATTTTCTTCTGTTCATACAGCAGTCTCTTTTTTTTTTTTTTTGTAGCAGAATATATTTATATATGTACATGGAGTAAGGGAGCGTCGGCAGCATAGTGGCTAGACACTCGCATACCTGACCGGTGGCTATGGGTTTGATTCCAATCGGGGCGGATTTCGAATTTGCAACATTAGTATCCCCCCCCCCCCCACCCCAGGTTAAACCAGCCTAAAATGGGCCCCAGGAAATGACAAGGAAGTAAAGGCTACCGACGAGATACTGACAACATGACCCGTGGAGTTCTGATTGGTCTATAAAATATTGGTCTAGCAACCGATGCCCAATTCCCCAGTCCCTCACCCACTTGTCTGGGTGAATTGTGGTATTCCATCGTAACACATTGCTGATGTGTTAATCGCCCAGAATGGATACAAAGAATAGCAACACTGTAAGCCACCATGCATGTCGTAGGAGCCGTTTAAGGTGGGTTGGCATGAGACTGACAATGTCAAAGCTTTGAAAATTTTAGTAGCAAAATCCAACCAACCATGTAGAACAAAGACGACTTGATTTGGTATTTTTATTATATCTTTTGCATTCTCAAAAGAAACCAAATTTCTACTCAGCATAATTTCCTCGCTATTTCCCATGTATTGCATGCTCACAGCACCATAGTACTTCAATATTCAGTTTTAAATGCCATTGATAGTTTTTTTTTTATTAACATGTTTTCCATGTTGCAAAAGGCTACCTTTGTCAATGGGATTCTTTCTATAATTGTACCCAAAGACATATCAAATCAGATGTTAAGCCATTTCCAAGATATCTGCAGGACTATTTTTTTTTAATACGAATAAAATTAATGGAACGGCGGTAAAGCTGCGGAAATGTAAACAATATAAAATAACACAAGTAATGCAGCTTTACAGAACATTATTACTAAAAATACAGGACCTTACGGCAACTAGCTTTTATCAGCAAACAAATACAAACACAAAACACAACACGGAATCACAGAGAAGACCCTCCAGTATCTACATCAAGGCATAAGAACGTGATGGGAAGAATGACAAGATGAAAATATGAGAACAATGAAAAGAAAATGAAAATTTGAAAAACAATTTTTGTTTGCTACTTATCTTAGAATACCAGGCTGTAATATTTTGTTTCATGTAGCAGTTTTATATTGTTGTAACAGCGCGCGCGCACGCACACGCGCGCGCACGCACGCACACTCACACACACACACACACACTCACACACAAACACACATACACACATACACACACATACACACATACACTCACATACACATTCACATTCATTCCCATTTATTTGGATATTACATTTGGGTATTTCCTTCTTCTTGGAGATGGTCATAATTTCTGTTTTCTCACAATTTAATTCTAACCCTAATTGCTCACTGTAACCAATAACCGCACCCGCTAAATGTTGCATTAGTTGTTTCTAGTCTGCAATCAATACTGTGTCATCTCCCTATCTGATAATGTTGAAGTTATGTCCTCCCATAGCGAAGGTCTGGTGTCCAAGCATGATTCACTAACTAGGTGTTTCTTGCGGTCGCCTTGGTGTAATGACTAGGACGTTGACATGGCAATGCCAAATGAACTGTCGGACCAGGGTTTGATGCCAACTCTCGTCTTTCGCTAAGGGAGGAAAAGGCTGGGCCCTATTCCTTCGTGGACTAGGGCCTATAAAATCGTTACGGGTCTAACACTTCACAATCCCACAGCAGGGACTTGTGTGTTGTGACAGGAAGATAGTCTACCATTAATTTCCTTACTGGCACTGACATACTGTTCAGTGCCGGCAGCCATTGTCTTGTAAAGAGATCATATGCCGCCTCCGTGAACTTGAGATAATAACCAAGACACCATACACACATGTGCACATACAAAAACAAGACATATATAGTTTGTAATATAGTTTGTAAAATGGAGTTATACCTCTCCATAGCACAAAGCCTGGGCTGAAATTAGAGACCATGTGTTGTCCATGCAGCATGATCCCTCTCTCGGCCTGTCTAGTGTACTCCAGAGGAAAGGTGACACCAATACGTCTGGGACAAGACAAGTTGCAGAAGTTGGCAGATCAGCAAAGCAATGCTCTCTACCTGTCCGACTATCGGAGCTTCCACCCTACACCAGTTGCCAACCAAGGCTTAGGGCCTGGTCTGTCCTGCCAAGACATTTAGTCTTTAGGTTGCATTTCCTCGCACTAAGGTAGACTTATATTCTCCCAATTGCTCTCCTCCGCCC